>CM060839.1:85102904-85702904 GCA_030762175.1 Metallyticus violacea
TTCTTGACATGATGCGCTATTCCAAGCTAGCTGTTACCGCCACAGGTGGCCGAGGTTGTTAAGGAGTGGACTCGTGAGCGGGAGGTCTGGGGTTCGATTTCCCACAGGACCGTCTTCCTTGACTGAGGTTTTCGTCAGTACTCATAACTGGCAAATGCCGGGGAAGTACCCTAAACTTAGACCTGGAACGTTTCCTTCCTTAAAAAAGCAATCCTTTCCCATTTATCATTTCATCTCACGTATCATAAGTGTCCACTGGCTGTGATGCCTCTGTAGTAAAAACGGGCGTTAAACACTATTAAAAAAAACGCTAGTTGTTCGTATGCTGTTTAAGACACTGACATTTGTTCTTTGGCTATCCATTTCTCACTGCACTAGTTGCTTCTCGAGAGATTTCCATTTTTCTCTTTTTGCCCAATCTGGACCTGCATTTCCTTGAAGAGGCCTGTCCATGTTTTTCTGGGTCTGCCTTGTGTCCCTTTTCCTATCCGGGGTTCCTACATGCAGATCTTGTAGGTCTACCTATTGTACTGCATTCTTGTGACGTGACCGCCCCATTGCCATTTGCTTTTGGTAGCTATTTGTGTATTGTCTGAAATAACTGATTTTATAGTACTACAGGTATTTTGTCCACACCTACAGTACTTGCTATTTTTCATTTTGTTAAAATTCAAACAAAAATAACAATTATCCAAATTGCCAGGCATCGACAGAAAATAAAAAATGGTGATAAAAATTGAGTCTTAGTATCATAAGGCACAAGTGACTTTTGAACTTTGAAATTTTTGGTGAAACCTAAAATGTAATAATTTTGGTTTTTAAACTCCCCCAAATATCTGATTTTTGCTTAAAAACATTATTTTAAATGGTTTGTTATTTAGACTGGTTAATTAAAACGGAAGCCTGTAAATATACTTGAATATTTGTGCTTCCAACGCAGTATAGGGTTACGCATTATTTGAAAATGTTGCCATAAATACGATTTTATCCAAAAGATAAAATTTATGTAAGATTGCTCTAATAGCCACCTGTAGATTCTTTTCTTAACAGTTGTTTTAAACGGACGGTGTTTCACATTCGAAATAATGTAACATTTACGATTTTTCCGGACATTCTGGTAGTTTGCAAGTAGGGTGCATTATCATTCCTTCCCGGGAAGCAAATCCCAGCTGCTTGGCCGCCAACACTTTCCATTGTCCCCAAACAGGGAAAAGTGTCACTTTGTTGGGATCTCATATATTTCGAAGTGAGACTCTGAGAAAGGGAAATTAAGAAAGTGTCAGATGACAGAGACATTAAAATGTTGATGCGTTTGCATATGTTACAACACAGCTGTCTCGCCCACAATTACGTCTTCCTCTGCGGCAGACGTTTTATACTTCCTAGGCAAAAGTTGTTTCGCTAAGTGGTATTTAGTATTGCTGTACCAAACACATTTATTATCCATTCATCCATCCCTGTGCTAAAAGATTTCTTCCTCTTCCTTATATTCCTATATGCTATAAAACCTTTTCTTCCGCTACCTTGCAAAGGTGTCCTTGTTTATTACGCTACATTCTAAAATATTTTGCTAATTTCTTTATTAGAAATCTTAAAACCAGCAAAAAATTCAGTTTGAGATTGAATTGTACCAGCAAAAAATTACTAATGAATATAAGATCGTATAAAATTTGTTATTATATATTTTTACAATATATATGTGATAATTTTTAACAATGTGCTAAATAGACAGAAGTATTTTTAGCCAATAAAAAGCATTTAAATTTAGTATTTCCCTATAACAAAGTATTCAATGAACTATATGTAAAGGGAAAAATGTGGACAAAACATTTACGAGTGGGTAGGGAGTCGAAAAACAAGAACAAGTGGAGTAGTTTTGCCGCCAATGCATTACCGTCCGCTGCGCCCATGTCAGCCAGGTCTTTATATGTGAAATAATGAACAATCACTCTTCCAAACATCCACAGTACAGCCCCTGCAGTAATGCTAATGACATAATGAAAGTTAGAGTACAGCATTTATGTACTATGAAGACTGAGTGTGCGTGATTTATTGCTCAGAATGTAAAAGTAGCCTTTAATGACCACACCTATTTTAAAGATAATGGCTCTGAACATACGTTACATCGCAACATAGCTATAATGTTGTACCATATCGATGTTCTGCTACTCCATGCCACTCTCAAATTACTCGGTGTCGAAACGCCTTTCTGCTCATAAATTCCTTGTATGTAAGAGGTTTTCCCCATAAAGTTATGAAGACTTTGGCTCATCAAAACGAACTTTTTTAGATGTTTTTCTTTGCCAGACGAAAACTAAAGCTTATATTAAAACTTGGACAAATCACTCATTCCCATTTGACACTTTATTCAATATTCAACAGTATTCAATAAATCAAAACCAAATTGCATAAATACTTTTTAGAATAATTTTAGCTTCATGAAACCTCCCCTGTTTTTTTAAATAGTATTTAACGCCCGTTTTACTGCTGCGGCACCACAGGCGATGGACACTGATGATACATGAGATGGAAAATGATATATTGGGAAAGGATTTTTTTTTTAAGGAAGGAAACGTTCCAGGCCTAAGTTTAGGGTATTTCCCTGGCATTTGCATCTATGAAGACTGAGAACAACCTGAAAAAAAAAAAAAAAAAAACATCGGTCAGGGAGGACGGTCCTGGTGGGAATCGAACCCCAGACTTCCCGCTCACGAGTCCGCGCCTTAACAACCTCGGCCACCCGTGTCGCTTCCCCCGCTGTATCTGATATTAACTTTTAAAGTACCTCATATGTTCTATCTAAATGCAATTTAATTTCTTACATTAATTTTTCTCGAATTAACACTAGCATCCTTTAACAAATGAATGTTGCTTGGCAAACGCTATTTTAAGGAATTTACCTTTCTTGGCCTCCAGTATTCGAAATTTATTACTAAAATTTAATGTGCTCAAGTAGTTCTGAGCAATTTTTATTAAAAAAAATCATACGTTTGGTTAACTTGGGATAACCTAACTAGATATTTATTTTTTTTTATTACTAATGAACTGAAGAATGCCTATCGGTTTTTGTAATGTTGTTTAAAACAATATAGCATTTATATCGAATTAAATGAACTAATGCACACCGTTAAATGATCATAAAATACTTATTTTCATTTGGACAGGCAATTATGGATAGTTCAGTAACATTTCATATAAAACCACACACGTACACTCAATGCATATGCTGTAGAGAAAATAAACATTTGGGAATTTTAATAATAAAAAGTTTCAAAGTAAAATTCTTAAAATTTATTAAATCAGGTAATTTGTATCATTAGTACCATGATATCTGTTGATGATTACGTAAAACCTGTAGTGGTATTAATTTCAATTTTTTCTGATGGATGACTTAATTGTGGTTTTCCTTATTATACGAACTATTTATTACTTTTTTAATATGAAAAGGGACATTTAGATGGTCGTGTATGGAATAATCCTACTAGAATTTGCAATTACGAGCAGAAATTGCTAAAAAGAAAAGAAGAAGAAAACGAGAAAAGGTCGAATCTGAGATTTCCCGAATCCGAGTAAAATATGTTACCAATTGAGCCAACTGGTATAGTGAAAACTTTAAGAGAAATGCAAAATCAGAGACCAGAGTTCATAGATAGGTTGGAATCTCATATTCAAGAAACGTAGGAAGGCATTAAATGAATACCGCAACAACTTGTTGGCAACTTGCAAGAAATGATCACAAATAAAATAAGACCAGACATAACCTTACAAAATTGCTGATGTACCAGTTTTAACATATGATCGGAAACTTGGGCTCTGACCTCTAGGCAAACAAAAGCGAATCGAAAGTACAGAGACGAGGATCTCTTGCTGTATGTACTTGGCTATGCTCAACCATAAAACAAAGAAAATATTAGACAAGGACTTAAAATGTTTGCAGAAGGTGCAGTACAGAGAGAGAAAGAAGGCGGTAAGGTAATATGGACATTTATTTAGGATGCAAGAATATAAAAGCTCATATAAACTCTTTGCTACATCTAGAGGTGCAGTATTATAGACTACTCTTAAAAAACTGCGCAGCTAAATGAGAAATTTTATTGTATTACAATTTTATTCTTTACACACATGCAAATTTACTTCTCTTATATTTTAAGTACCCTTATTGGAATATAACATTAGCAAAGACAAGGGACGCGTTGAAGAAAACTTTTACTGAAATAAATATACTTTAGAATATATCATAGAGAATCTTAGCGCGATATGATGATGATAAACAACTAATTTTGGTTTGTTATTTAATACTTTCTTTAGAGGCTGCATACACCTTCAGGGATCAAAAATACTTTTTAAACTTTTTGCACATTAATTTGAAACAAACTTTCAGCTTCATGTGTGTCAAATAATATGCAATGTCTACAAAATGTCCCAAGTTATGCATTAAACATATTTTAGTAAACGATCACAATTGAACCATTAAAACAACCCCATCCACCTCGTTTTGCTACTTGAGTAATATTTAATTTGTTCATAATGTATTAGTTTTAAATTTTGTGCTGTTATTGAATTTGTTTCTTTCCAATAGTGAGACACTCTGTTGGCAATGTGGTAGGCTTGTATAATAAACTGCAAGTAACTGTTCAGCTATCTGATAGTGTTGTTGATTTATAAAAGTGAGCATGTGATGGCAAGGTCTCTTTGTGAAGTATAACCAACTGCAGACAAAAGAAAAGAAAAAGTATAAAAACTGAAAACTGCATATTGTAACTACATTTATCCTTACATCAATTTGTAAGTTTGTCGCCGTTTTTCTCAACTGCAATTTTCACAAGTAACATCACGAGAGGGTCTGAGATTGCCGATAAATTTATGAACATAGTGAGTTCAGACCCTTGAGTGATATTTATTAGGACTATTTCACGCATAAAATAAGAATTTAAATATAATACCTCTAAACTTGGCTTACAAAATTGTAATACTTGTATATTTGTACTTAATCTTTTAAAGCAATCTTATGACAGAAGAATTCCGATTGTCAGCAATGCCAATGGAGAAGAGCAAAATACGGGTTTGGAACTATTTCATGAATAGAATAAGAATAAAAGTAATATATACTTGAAATTCGCGCACAGAATAATAACACTTGAATAAAATTTTATACTTTGAATATCTATTTGAAGAACCCTCCATTTTGCGTTATGATTGTCGATTGTCTATACTTCTGTTGCTATCAATAGCTCCTCACCTGCTACCAAAAGTGGCTAGTGATGCGTGCTCAGGAATTATATAGTGGAGATATAGAGTTAGCTACACTGACTTGTAGATAAATGCACGTCGCATGATAAAACGAATATGATACTTTTTTTCGGTAATTTCACTCCGTAATCCGGCTGTAATTGGTCAAAATTGTGATTCTTTTCATTTGTCCATTTTAAGATTACGTCACATAAGTGAAATAGTCTTAGTATTTGCATGAAAGTTTATGGACTTTTTTCTTATTGAGGTGAACAATATGAACTTCAGTCTTATGTTAAATAAAAAAAAATCTAAAATGTGTTATAATGATGGAAAGTCTTTTTAAAATTTTATTTTCAGAAAATAATTATTACCTGCACACGCGCTGTATACATTTTAAATATTGAGGTTTGGTTTGTAGACTTAGATGTTACCCTTCTAATAAATAAAGACTTATTCAGGAAATTTAAAACCTTGGGACTATTTTTGTTAATTGCTTTTAAATACAAATCTAATAATTGGTATTTTGAAAATTGATAACATCGGAATTCTTGTTATTTTATAACACAGAACAGATTTTAAACTTTAAGAACAAAAAACTTAATTGTGCTCGCTCTAATAGAAACGGAGAAGGAAAAGGCGAAAAAAGATATACATTTTCAATAGTCAAAATTATAAATTCAATAAAATCTATAACAAACTACATAAGTTTTCTAAGTTTTGGAAAATGCAGTCTTTTCATCTGTAAAAAGGAGCTTTGATGTAGTAAACAACACCTTTCTTGTTATATTTCAGAACAGCTGGGTAAATATGCACTTTAATAAATGCTTAAAACATATAATTTGTTTAAAAAATATGGAAAATGGAAAAACTAAAAAATTTTAGCATTTATTGAGAATAAATTGCAAGAAAATTTCAATGAAATGCAAGAGAGTTTACTTTTATACACAGAGTTATTTTTGGTCTGCATCCACAGCTGAGCACAGCGTGCACTGGTCAAGGTCGCGCCAGTTCCTGCTATAACAAAGAGTTACCTGTTACGAAAAACAACCATTCTCTCTGTCTCTGAGTTATTATAAATAAAAATGCAGTCAAGTGATTACAGTTTGATCTTTGTGTTACCTATTGGTGTGTCATGGTTATTAATTTCATTGCGTTAAAAAGTGCAGCTTACTGCAGTGTTTCCTATTGAAATTTTATCATTAAACCAGAGAAAAATAAAGTCTATGGGTATAACCTCCCATACCGTAAAAACCGCCACAGGTGACTGAGGTCTTTTAGGCGCGGACTCGTGAGCGAGAGGTCTGAGGTTCGAATCCTTCCAAGACCGTCCTCCTTGACTGAGGTTTTTTTCAGGTTTTCCTCAGTCCTCATAAATGGCAAATGTCGGAGAGTTCCCTAAACTTAGGCCTGGAACGATTCCTTCCTTAAAAAAGTACTCCTTTCCCAATATATCATTTCATCTCATGTATCATCAGTGTCCATCGCCTGTGATGCCTCAGTAATAAAAACAGGCGTTAAACAGCATTGAAATAAATATGTATACTGTAGAACAACTTAACGAAAAGTTCAGAGTGGAAATTAGAACATTTTCAGAAGCAGAGCTGTTGCGAGTGAATGCAAATTCCTCATAAATGTCGGGAACTGTAGACATGTACGATTTCAAACAAATTCTGGAACACTGGTTACTAGTCATTATAAAATAAAACTTGATATCATTAATCAAAATTGTGCCAGTAGTAATATCAGGGAACTTGTTCATCGAGGGAGCAGGTCATCGACTTCGCGTAGCTTGCGTTCAGGCCAAAAACACAGTATTTAGTACCTTATGTACTAGAATACGGTCTAAGATGAGAGCTGAGAAAATAGCACGTACCAAAGTAACACTTAATACTGTCCTTTGTTAAACGACTCGAAGAAACAACTGCGGGTCGCTATTATATTGCGGGCTATTGCCTCGTCGGTTATTGTTCCGACTAGTTCTATTCCTGTTCGTAATGACTCATTCAATAAAGTCCAGTGGGCAGGATCAGGATGACTTTGTTTTTCTTGTCTGCATCTACTTGAAAGGCGACCGCTAGCTTTCAGTTGCTCAGTACCTCCAGCGGTTCTTTGTGTTTGACAGCTATTATACAAAGGAAAGAACAGTGCAAACTGGGAACAATTTGTAAACGATACAAATATCATTAATAGCGTAATAAGGGGCGTGCCCTAGTTTTACTTTTTAGGATTTGGATGAACTAGAAATAAGGGTGTCCCGATGGAAAATGACGGTTTTCAGAACCTTCTTGTGAGACACTCGTATAGAGTTAAATAAAAATAATTTTTAAAGTAACAAGTAGCATAATACAATTTATTAATCTAAACCCATTTTTTAAAAAAATCAAAGTGACCCAATGGACTGTTTTCAAAACGCTGCCTTTTCTAGCGATTTTGCATTATAATTATGGTATTGCTTGCTATGTAACCTTCCAAACATGCAATTTATTCTGTAGTATGAATAACTAAACGGTTGAAAAAAAGATTATTGGTTGTTATAAGATTTATTGAATCTAAGTCAATCACCTACGTTCAGAGAAGATTTAGTTTAGAACTTAATGTGCCAGGTATGCCTGACAACACTGGACTTTCAGATGGATGATAATGATGAAAATTAATTTTGGTTCCAGCACGATGATGCCACAGTCACACCGCTCATGAAACAATGAACACTACGGATCCTATTTCCTGGACTCACTCGATTTTCTGATGTTGCCTAGCCTGCGCGATCTTTAGATCTGACTGCAGCAGACTATGTTTTATGGGGATCTGAAAAGTAAAATGTACTTGCAGCGAGTTATGGTGAACAATGGATTACAAGAACGTGTTCCTATCATGGAGCCCACTTAAAAAATGTGTTCAGAATTATAAAATATATACGCTTGAAAGAGTATTTTTATTTAATTCTATACCAATATACCGCAAGAAGATTCTGAAAACCGCAATATTCCAAAAGGTTACCCTGTACTTTTTGTCTATCATAGAAATTACGTAAAGTTGCGAATAAGTTTCTGGAATAAAACTTTTATAGATCATTTACTCTAACATTCAACTATTTAGAGTTCCAACGCTTTACAGAGTGTAAAATTAATCAACAATATTAATAACAATAACCATAAGATAAACTAGATCTATAAGAGAAGAAACGTTATTCTAAAAAATTACACGTGCGAGGGGATCTTATACAGAAATTATACTTGAATGAAACAATTGAAGACAAGTGTCACAACATTATCAAATATGATGTAGCTTAACACCAAAAATCTACATTTCCATATACAGCAATATCTTTATTGTAAGTGTAAATGCCTTAAACTGGCAATCATTTAAACATTGCCGTTAGAACAGTAAATACCAACTCAGCACTATGCATTGGCAACTGCCGAGCCTCTTCCCATAATCTGTGTTTACCTATATGAATTGTCAAAGTATATATATATATATATATATATATATATATATATATATAGCAGGATTTTTAACTGATTACATCAGCAGACACCCTTACAGAAGTTATATTATATAAATTTTCAATATCATGCATTTATTACACATTATATGATTTACATTAATACATTATTTATTAATTTTGGTGGCAATTTCTAACTAATATTTACTGTCTAACCATTATTTATTTTATCATAAGTGTTAAACTATAAATTAAAACTATATCTATGCAAATTTGCCTCATTTGAATGTACAAATATCGTGCATTCATTCCTCCACGCAATCGGATTTTTTATTCACTAGTGGGAAATGGCTGACCTTCAGTAGACGTGCGATTTCCGGTAGGACTGGGAATTCTACTGAAGCAGGCAACTGAGCTTACTCAACTCCTATTTATTTATGCCTATTGTGTCAGTTGCATTTCTGTAGAAACTGCGTGTTAACACTTTCTATTTGTTTTATGGAGTAAACTTAGAGTGGAATATACGCTAGAACAAATAATATCAATTTATGATTATGTGCAAAAGAAATCTTACAAATACTGGAGAGAATTTTTTGTTAAATTTTTAGAAATATCTCCATCGAAGTGCAATATTTTTCATTAAGCAGAAGTTAAGACTAAAACGAGAGTTTTAACAGAGAAGATGAAACAGATAATCGATCAGAAGCTTCTCGAAAATCGAAATTGGCGCAGCAAGTTGGTGTATCTGTCTGCAGTGCGTATAAAGCCACTCAGCTGTTGCTGCATCCATATAAAATTACTGCTGTATCTGAAATAAACCCTTGGAGGTGCTGAAAAAATATCCGGGAGCATTTACATAGTTCGGAAGGATTATTGCTGCAAGTTTCTCAATATCTTTTAAAAAAACAATTCAGACATGTCTTACAGCGAAGCGCAGACACTCCGAATATGTACTACATTAATAACTATTTACTGCTAACAAATGGCAAAAGAAAAATGCCCGCTATAAGTTTCTACATGCTTTCTCTCGAAAGTTGGCGAAGTCGTTATGCAATTACTTTCCGTCGGTAAAACGAATTTCTGACTGTGTAGCGGAATGAGGGTCCACTGAAAATTGTCTCTCTGACTGTGTGCAACCTGAGTATAATTTTTATAATGGATGAAGATATAATATGCTTAATATGTTTATTCTCGTTTTCTTGCTATTTCAATTTTTATGCTCTTGCTATACACAAACTTATGTACGCTAACCATTGACTTATCAAATTCTTAACAGCTGATCTGATAATAAACTTAAGTCATATAAAAATGAGGAGCAGACTTGTTTTTTATATTGATAATGGCGTGAAATTTGTGTCATAGGGATGATAGACGATGAATAATTTGACCGAAGGACTCTATGGCCTAAGTTTTCCAGATATTCATGTAAATAACTGAGGGAAAAAAACCTGGAAAAAATCCGAAAATTAACAGTGCATATTAAAAAATATGGAAGCATTAACGATTTTGGTAAAAATATCGGAAACACCCCTGATAATAATGGAGATGGTGTATAGGGCGGTTGTTAGATCAAATATGATGTACGGGACCGAAATTTGGGGTGGGAAAACGCCGAGGAACTTAATCAGGTACAAACGCATTTCTGAACCGGATGCTACAGGTAGGGATGATTACAGCAACTTTGCGAAGTTATTAAATAGTATGGGTATCTTTAACGAAAGCTATTTGTTCAAAGTCATACGGATGGATGAAGCACTTCTTCGAGGGAGCAAACAAGGGATAGGGGGAATGTGGATGGAGCATAAAAATAATACTGGACTATATTTGGCTAAAAGGACAGAATATTACACCGAATAACTGGAAGATAATTAAAACAGACTTTTGTGGGATACAGATAGGCAAAATGCCGAGACTCAATGCTCAGAAAAGGCATCGCTAAAACTACAGGCTCGAATAGGTCAGGTGTGAGGGAGGTAGCATTATTTAAATGTCTGTTGGAGAAGAAAGAAGTGGTATGGCATGACTAAGATTAAGAGCTTGGAAAGGAAATAAAATAATTTATATTTTCTGAAAGGATGTTCCCGCTGTGCGGAGAAAGCGATACCTGACGCACATTCTGGCAGAATGCAGGGAAACAGATCTTTTAAGATAGGAGCATTTACCACAGCACTTTCTGAATTCCAACAGCAGTTTCAACACCTGTCTGGAAGTGTTGATGCATGAGAAATCACACAAAAATCGAGAATATTTCTAGCGAAGACCCGACAAAGAGCTTAATGGCTATAATGAAGAGAGGGGAGTTGGGGAGCAAGGGTGAATAAAGCGCAGGGGGCCTCAGGGTTGTGTGCATGTATATATGTATATAAAACTATTCATAATAAATATGTGATATAAGTATATTGGTGTGTTTATATTTGTATATATGTATGTATGTGCGTATGTATAGATACGAAGTAATCATAGGAATTAATATTGCCATTCCTGGGTATTATATATTTTTATTGTTAAAAAGGCAGTATTAGCATGCACGGCCTTAAGTCCCTGGCGACAGTTATACATACATTTGTTTGCTTGTAAACCTTGCCACAGTAAAAATCCATTACTACAACCATGCCCACCACCACCACCTGGCTAGCCAGAAATTTGCGGCAATTTCATAAAATTATATTGTAAATTATCTAATGTTATATTATTCGGCATATTTAGTAAATACCTAATAAAACAAAAATAAATATTTTAAGAGCGTCGGTGGATGTTCGGTACTTTTATAATTCCAAATATATTATTGATATGTGGCTCACTCCACGAATCTAATCTGGTTACGCCTCTCAATACAGTCTTTTTAAAGTGAATGAAATGAGCTTTGTATAATTCATTACATTTTAATTATTTTAATGGCATGCTTTGTAATCTTCATTCTGATATTTGAATTTGAATTCATTTGAAACAAAATTAAACAGATGCTCTACATATTCATGCCTTATTAGAAATGTGATTTTAATATGTGGAAAAATAGTATGGTATATCATCTGATTAAAACTGGTTCCATTTCATTACTTCATAGACAAAAGCCACCTTGAACATTAATACAATTAGGTTTTTATTTTTTGCAACTTAACGGATACTAGAAATATCATTCAGTACGTACTTTTACTAGCACAATTCAATTATCATAAGTAATATCACGAATTACCGAATTTAAATGGAAAGCTCTATCCTTAAATGTTATTTATTATGACTATTTCAAGAATAAAATAAGAATTGAAATAACACAATTCCTCTAAATTTGGCTTACGGATACTAGATTTGTACTAAAATTGTAATACTTGTACATACTTAACCTTTTCAAGCCATCTTGCGACAGAAGAATGTCGATTGTCAGTAATGCCAATAGAGTAGAGCAAATTATGAGTTTAGATATTCCATGAATAGAATAGAATAAAATAGAATAGAATCCGGTGTGATTGCTCAAAATTCAAAATACATATTTTAGTTTCATCAGTCGATTATGGGTCACATAAATGAAATAGTCATTAAAACTTCTATTTCTTATTAATTTCTTGTTATTTCTAGGTAAAGTGTCCCAACTTTTTAATATGAAACTGTTTTAAGTCAATTCATTTAGATGAAAAAAGGAATGTGCTGAAACGGAAGGAATTGATGCATTTCCTTACTTCTCAGCAGAGAGAGATTCTGTAAAGACATTTATCGGTAGCTTAAAATTGGCAGTATTTCCAGCAAGGTCTTTGCACCTTGGTAAGCGTAAAGCACTCTGGTCCCTTGTAATCGGAAAGTTATGCCGAGGCTGTAGGTCATTTGGCCTGTAGTGAAGCAACAAGCAACGGATGTGACGCCTACGCGTCCTGTCACATTCTTCTCCATCAGTGCAATTGAAATGTCGATGGCCGACATTTTGACAAATCGACTTGCGTGAGTGATAAAGAAAATCCTCGGCTCCGTACACGTCAGTTGCAGAAACTGCACCTCGTTCCGTTTGTTTACTTCATTCCGACACACATAGCCACGTTGTCACGTTCTGGAGCTTAGGTACAGCCTCAGTGGGAGACTTTATATCTATGTTTGTCTCGATGTGGGTGTCGGCTTGGCAAGTACCTGCCACCCAGAACTGAATATCGAATTTGGACCCCACACCTTTCAGGAATATAGCTGCGTGCATATGCATAGGACCTTTATTTGTTTTTGAGTAAATTTCATTTTTATGCATAAATTTAAAATTCATCTAATTTTGTTTCCGTCCCCAGAAGCTTTTTATCTGTTGTTAACATCTATAACTTCAAGCTGAAAAAATTAAATTTAAGTGAAGTGTTAAAGAGGAAGGGGGTTAAAATGCATGTTTTATACCATTTTAATGCGCTATTTTCTTTTTATTTTTATATGATTTACATTAATGTTCCTTGGTTATAAGTATTTTAATAAATTTCAATTATGTCACTAAAGAAGACTTTTTTTATCGTGAGACATGTATTTCATAAGTTGGTAACATTTCTTTTCATGACATCATCCTTTGTTGTTTTGTAGTGCTGAAGGGCTTTAGCTGGTGTTTTCCTCGAAAAGTTAATTTTCTGTAAAACTTTTTTTTTGCTGCAATTAATGAATGTTTTTTTTGTTTTTTTTTTTTTTTTTTGCATAAGCTTTCCATTCTTTTAGAATTTGTACTTATTATATACTTACTCATGATATTATTGTGACGATGTGGATCTATTATGGTTAAGCTAGAACAAAATGTGACAACACAATAAATTAAATGTTGAAAAAATGGAAAAGTAAACAATTGATAATTTATAATTTGCTTCAGAGTAAAGTATAGTAGTGAAAATAGATCAGCAAATTTACATCTGTATGCTGTAACCGTTTAATTTCATTAACATTAATAATCCTTGAGAAAATGGGAACGTAAATTTAACATTAAAAGGGTAGGCCTTTCATGTTCCTCTTAAGGTACAATTTTACAAAATTCTGCTTCAGATGAGTTTCTGTTTGAATGTAAAAAATATATGAACGTTTTCTGCAGTCTAGCAAGTGAGCTCACAGTATTGGGGTTCCTAGATATTTTCTAATCACTAAAGGGCAGAAGTCCTTGTTTGCTTGTTGTGTTTTATTACTTATATTGTTAGGCTTTCTAGATAAGTGAATTTTGGAATTAAAGGATTCAACCAACATATGGAATTTTCCAAGTGCTTACAACTACCTGTTATGAAACACAGGTCTATGAATGTATTATTATGGCTCTTAGATTAAAGATGACTTTTTGGTATTTTAAACAACTTCCATGGTATGCATATTGTCTATAAAAATCATTCATTACCAGTGACAACGTTGTCAGCAATCTGATTTCAGATTGCGAAATGTGATTTAAAAGATTTAGTCAATGTCACGGCTGCGTTCCAACTATTTGACAATGTTTGAGCTTGAATGACTCTTACAATGACTTAAAAATAGAATACAGTTCAGTTTGCTTGGAGAGTTTGATTTAAGTAGTTCTTTTATACGGATAATTACGTCCAATACAGAGGGTGACAAACAATGTATACACACTTCAAGCAAAGAAAAAACTGTGTTAATATAACAGAACTGAATTCACACAAACAGAAAATGATGAGCTCTAATCATCTTACACTTTTACAGTTACAACAATTGCTCAAAATGTACACCATCGGCGTTATTACACTTCTGAGTATGTTGAACTACTGATTGAACAAAGTTTGCGAAGGTGTCCTCAGCGACTGCAGCACATGCCGTTTCAATTTCTTCCCGAAGTGCTGTCAGTGTAGCTGGTTTTCTACGGTATACGGCACCACGAGTCTCGTTTGTCTCGAATGCGTGCAATTTTTACTCGCGTTGACGGTTCTGTTCTGTACACACGTCTCCATTGCCTTTGAACTTCAACATTCTCGGTTTTCCAATACCACTTAAAAATTGCTTTCCGCTGTTTAAACGATAATCTTGGCTCTATTTTGTTTGTTGCAGCAATGCTAGCATAACGTAATGTAAATCACGTCTGTTTACAGAACAAAAAGAACAGATTATCGTATAAACAGGTCTGTTTATACGATAATCTTGGTTTTATTTGTTCATTGTTGATTCAGTTGTCACGTAGCAACGCTATAATAAGGTATGCAAGTCACACGTTTTACAGAACATCACACCACACATTACTATTGTTTTTCGGTCCAATTTTGAAATGTATTAAAAAGATATCTACTGTGAAAGTGTGTACAGATACACTTTTGGCACCGTCGGTATTATTGATTCGTTTGGTTTGATTTGCCAAAAATGAAATTAATGTTGAAATAGTATTATTTTAGGATGGTAGAAACCTTGGTAAACACTGCACAGTTTTTCAGGAAGACATATTTGCTGAACTGTGCTATTAGAGGACTTGAAGGGTTACCATGACAAACGAATTCTCATCCTCTCAGATAGTCAAAGTACCTTAAAAGCATTTTCCCCCTGCCAGTAGCTTGTAAACTGGATTGGAAATGCTAAATGTTTGTCTGCCATGGCCTCTCTCAACAGGCTTCAAATACGGTGGGTGCCGGGCCACCGAGGCGTTTATGGAAATGAAAAGGAGAATCAGTTGGCAAATAAGGGTGCTGATTCACCATTTTTAGCGCTGAACCCGTGGTTGGAATCAACACGCGTATGTTAAGACTGCGGCAAAAAACGTTGACTGGGGAAAAACACCAAGGTGACAAACTGGAAAAAAGACAAGTTAGGAAATTGCTCCTAAGGCCAAGAAACAGCCTTTCCTCATCTATTCTAAAATTGGGCAGAAGAGGAGTAAGGAAAGTAGTTGCAATAATTACTTAACATGATCACTTCAGGAAGCATCTACGAAAATTTGGACTCTTATAAAGATGAACCCACTTATAGTAAATGTACATAGGATGCATATCTTGTTTGAGTGTTCTTTCCTTGTAAGAAAGAGAAATGATTTTTCTATAACAAGGGTAGACCAAGGAACGGACGGTAATATTGGAACCAAAATACTGCAACGTGTTCAAGGAACAGATTTTGGGAAACAATGAAGGCGTCTCTTCCAATGCGATAGCACAATAAACCTTACAGTCTAACGTGCCGGAGGTCGTTTAAATACCTCGCCATATATCTATAGGATTCTATTGATTTCCAATGGAGCAGGCAGAGGATTGTGGAAGAATTACTTAAAACATGTAGTTAATGTTAATAGTAGTGTCAGCGATTCTTTTACGTGTACAGTAATTTGTGCTAATGTGATTAGATTAGGTTTCAGGATCGATATAGATTTCTCAAGGATTGACTGTTTTTGCGAGATTGATTGAGCCAGACCTTGTAGGAAAATGGTAGAAAGTCCTTGACCGCTTAGAGATTTAGAGGGGATTAAATTTATCTTTATATCTAACCTTAATTTATATATGTGAGCGCTATATCTGATTGACTTTATGCCACATATTCGCATCTCTGTTTGATACTGCAGAAACCCCAATTTCAACAACAAGCACCAGGGAAAACCTCTTCAAACTCCGATAACAGTCATGCTTGGAATCTGAGCAATCCACCTGCCACTCGTTCTTGGGAATTCAGCAACTATGTCAACGTGGCATTCTTGTACATCGTTCGATTGAACCGATTATTTTGAACAATAGCTGGCCAGATACTATAGCAGTGCTGTAAAGAAGTATAAAGGAAGAGGAAGATCAGTGCCTGGATTTCAGGTACACTAGATATATAACACCTACAGAATTCTTTCTAGGAGAATGCAGAATGTCATTTACAGACATCTGACAAAGATCTAGTGGCATGGTAGCGCATGAACTCCAAACACAATCAGGCTTGTTTGAAAGAGTCTACCAGAACATAATGGGAAGGGGCAATGCGTGCATCTTGAGCAGAATCTACAACCATTCAGTCTGGCTACAATTATCGTAACGGAGATGTCCAAACCAAAATCTGATAGAGAGAATTCCACCAACTCCAGACCAAACAGAAACGAACGTGGTTTTGACGTGGGTTCATAGGCGGGAAAGTATCAACTATGACGTCCCTTTGGAATTTGTGGCGGAAAATAATTTGTATTCTGTATAATATTACAACTACTAAATTATTATATCATTGAACATCAACAATTGAACTTGTTACTGACGGGTTGCACATTTGGAACCCACAACCTCGTTTATCCAGAAATGTATATTTTAAAGGCTGTCTTCTACAATATTAATAATAATGACCTGGGATATAACAGCTTCGAAATGCTTCCGGTTCTTTTACATTATCCAAGTATAAAAAATGTGATACATCATACTTGACGAAGCTTCTAATTACATTTCCCATAATCCCCCTCTCTCTCTCACCGCTGTTTATGTTATGGGTACGTCTCCCATATATAATATCTATAAATTTAAAAGAAAACACTACGATAAGCCATGTAAATTAGGTAATAGCCGCTAAGATGAAAACATAATATTCGTAACTCTTTTTTTTTTATGCAACGAGCTATGACCAGATTGGGGACAAGTACTAGCAATAGTTATAGATGAAGTCATAAACACTGTATAATTATACAGGTACATATTTTTAGAGATTTTCGTTACTCTTGACATTTCTTTCAGTACCAAATTTCATATTTATACACTGCAAAGTTTTCTGTTCTTTGGTATAATAATAATAATAATAATAATAATAATAATAATAATAATAATAATAATAATAATCGTCACATTAATATATGAGAGAGTTTTTTCCCGATTTCCTTTTTAATGTCTTTTTTTTTTCTCTTTCAGTTCGTAATAAACTTTTTTTCTTTAATAGAAAACTGTTCGTCCTATTCACATATGGTATAATTACTTTTTGTTTATTTTGTTGATATTTTCTTTTTCTATAAAATATTTTAGATAGTGAACGTAAACATACTATATATTGATTCACTTGTTAATTTCTTACCTGCAGTTCAAGCTAAGGTGACCTATTCTTAAAATAATGTAGGAATTCACATATTTTGGCACAATAATTGCTTTTTTCTGTTGTTTTATAATTTAAGAGTTGATACTGTGTTATATGTACATCGTATAACAACTTGAACATAAAATGCATTATGCATGCTGTTTTACATTAAATATTTACATGACTTCCTGTTTTTTGTTTGTTTCTTGGGTAGAATGTTCCGTTAAGAGCTTTTATTCTTTGTACACTCTTGTTCAAAAGCACCACAATCTAAAACTTGCATCTTCTGAAATCATCACAATTGATTAAAACACTGGGAATAGCCTTTCTGGAGAAATATTCCTGGATTTTATTAGTACATAAGTTTTGCTTATAGCTTACAGGTATCTAAATAAGTATGCAAGACGCAGCATTTTTCGTTAAATATTTTTAGTAAACGAAGACGGCTAACCTGGTGGGTACAATTATTGAAAAGCCATGGAAACTTAAAGGTATTCTTTAAGCTGTATCTTTACAATGTTAAAAATGTTCCTTTTTCTCAATAACAATATAAAATGTAGGAAATTGAACATTTTCCCAGCTAATATTTGTTGCTTTAAAAGAGCCTATTTGCATAAGTGTTGATACATTTTGAGATATATTTTTTGATATTACTTTGCATTTAATAATTCGTATTCCAGAATATAAATTTATATTTTTATTTCTGAATAAATCCCAGTATTAAGAAGTTCTTCTGTTACATTCATCACACAAGTGTGAAAAATTGCAGTTTTCGGGAAATAGCTGTTTAAATGGAAAGCATTTAATTATACCTTAATACATTCCTGCTTTAAAAGTAAAAATACAGCATTAAAATACATCAAACACGTGAAATATGATATAAACTTTTATTCGTGAAATCAAGAATAAATGAAAAACAATATTGTGAAATTGTTGACAATTTTTACCTTATGAATCCCCTTAAAGTAATTATTATATTGTGTCTTTCATTCAATCTTAATTTCAAATTGCAAATAGGCCGAACTGAACTGCAGGTCACTCATGATGTCCAGCTGCTCTATAGTTTCATCTTTTTAGGTACAGATACCTTACATGTACTTTTAATTACGCGTACCATAGTTCTTTGCTATTTAGCGTTGTAAAATTATAAGAAATCAATATTTTCAGAGCCACCTCCTTGGTCTAGTGGTTAGCGTTGCTGACTGCTGGCCGAGAGGCTCGAGTTCTATTCCCGGTACCTTCTTAGGAATGTTTTCAAGTCAGGGAGGTCTGGAACGGGTCCACCCAGCCTCGTGAGGACAATTGGGAAGCTGCTTGATGGAGAGGTGGGGTGATCTTCGATCTAGTAAGCCGCGATAAAGCGACCGGCGGGATGCGGTGTGCTGATCACATACCCCCTTGCAATACTGCACTCTACCAATGATATCATGAGATGGAGGTAGAAGAACCAACGGTCGTCAGGGTGCGCCAAGGCCTCATGGGGCAGTAAAAATGCTAAAAATCTCCTTTTCGTAAGAAGAAAAAAAAAAACAAAAGATTATCTAAAGTAATGAATTACAAACTTATGACTCACATATTTATTAAACAATTGCAGTAGAATACATTTGTTGGGAATTATTTTATGAAGTGTCACAAAATTACTAGATTTTTCATGAACATATGTTTTTGAATAGAAATGTTATTCTTTTCAGAATTATCTACGTACAAGACTTATTAATAAGCAACATGAAAAAATTATAAAGAAACGTTCATTAAATAATTGAAATAACACAACGTACTGATTTAATAGAACATGAAGTTAGATAATGTTGGTGATCTTAGCAATAAAGGTGAATGACGTGGAATTTCTTAATTATCAGATTACTACTACTTCAAAATAAATAAATTAAAATATTAATAAAATATATTTCTCTATTTTGAAATGAAACGGTTTTATTAAGTCCTCGTGTTACAAAACATGCACTACTTCAAACTTTCATCACTCTGCAATACACCTCAGACGACCATTGCAATGATTGCTACAGTTTTCAAGGAAGCAATTGAGTTGATGATCTGCCGCTCGGTGATTATAGACACCCCCAGTGAGTAGGACGAAAAGTAATTGTGGGCCAGTGATTTTGCAACGCCGTCATAAGTAGATAGATAAATGAACAATGCTAATATATCGTGCGGTGGACAAAGGACGGCAGAGATCGTGCATTTGTGAACAGTTTCCTCTTCACGCGCTCTTTGTGAGATGCTAAAGGAGGAGGAGATTAAGAGCATTAACTTGCACGTTATACGTGAATAGAAATAACGGACATTGACTCGCTAATAAAACAGCATTAGTCGTGTTCAGGCATTCCGCAACAAAAGAAAATGTTACCTGTATCTACAGCATTAAAGTTCCTTTTAAGCGAACTGCTACTTACTCTCTTAGCCTAATTCGCTTCCAAGATCTAATGGGCATTAGAAGTATAGATAAATATTATATTGAAAATAGCAATATATAGAGGCATTCAAATGCCAGGATACTTAAATTTTGGAAAAAATAACTAAAACAGATTAAAAAACTAACAATATTATGTACAAGTAATAAAATTCTTATGAAAATCCAAAATAAAATCGTTAAAAGGTTATGTTAATTTGAAATCTGTTTCGAATTTTGTCCTAGAAATGATACAGAGCGTATTTATTATGATTTAAAATTATTGCATGCATATAACATTAATTTTAACAACTACTGTCTAATACTCAATATTTTATAAGCAAAATTATGTTATAACTTTATTTTAATCTATCTCCTTTGAGAATTAGACGAGCAGTCCAAAATACCTCGGATATTAAGGGCTTAATTGAATCAATGATTGGTAAAGGAAAGAATCTCCATGCATCTATATCTCTGGAAAACACAAAGTAACTTTTTAATATTTACAGATGCGTTACATAATTGTAGAATTTGGCCATTTGAATAATGCAGCGAATACAAAATATACTTAGGTATAATTCAGTTCTGAAGTAGATGGACATCCTTTCCTTTTTTCAACAATTTAAATTTTTTCTAGAAATTATTTATGAAAAAGTGAAGTACAAAGTTTTTCTGTTTGGAATGTTATTTATGTTGAATATTTTGTTAGTAAAGCATGAATAAAGACTTGTTTGAGGGAAATCGACTAGTAAATTAGAATGACAAAACTTCTTTAAATAAAATAATAAGGATATTTTTTATATTTTCTGTACATTTGGAATTTTTTTTTATTTACTGTCAATTTGCTGTTGTAGCCTTTTTTGTAGAGCATGATTTTCGTCATAAGTATGAATATTTTCTTAACAATTTCATGGATTCATTCACACGTAATCACATAACCTAGTTTTCTTGATTTCTGTAGTGTGAATTTTTCTTTCAAGTCATTATATAGGGCAAGTGAAGTGCCCGTCTGCTTAGTAATTAATGGTATCTTGATATTTAACGATTTTAACTTGAAAAGTATATAGTTTTTCAGTTGAATATCTACGACGATAGGTCCATAAGTTTCTGCCCACGCCAGCAAGGATTAGGATTATCGCCTTCACAAAACCCTTACCTGGTGTCATACCTGGTGTCTGTTAAATAAATAATTGCAGCTGTAATTTTCGCTCCACTGTGTTCAGTTGTTCAGATATAGTTGCATAGAGAAGGCTATGTGTAGAAAATTGTAATATGTTCAAAATGGAGTATGAAACTATTAAGTTCTTCACAAAAGAAGGACTTACTCCAAATGAATTTAAACAGCGATTGAACGGTGTATATGGGGAAGCATTCCCCTTATATGATACCGTAAAAGAATGGGCAGAACTTTTTCGAATGGGTCGAGAAAGCATTGACGACGAAGAGCGTGCAGGTCGGTCCTTGGAGGTGCTCACTCCTGAAAACATAATTCGCTGTTGTGGAAGAAGAAATTATGGAAGAACGGCGGCTCATAGTTACAGAAATAGCAGCAAGGTTGGGTCTTTCTAAAACAACAGTCCTTCGAATTATCCATGAACATTTTAACATGAATAAGATTAGTGCAAGATGGGTGCGATTTCTTTTCTGAGTTCAAAAGCAGCAATTAAGTCATCTGTTGTCAAGCATTTTTGGAGCTTTATCGTGACAACGAGAGAGGGGAGGGGTAGAGTTATACAAACCATTGTTACAGGGGATTAAGTTATGGTCCTCTACTATGATCCCATGTGCAAAAGAGAATCAATGGAATAGCGTAAACCTGGCGAAGCACCGCCTCTAAAGACCAAGGTCACTCAGTTAACCAACCACATCATGGCCACAATCTTTTGGGACTGTAAAGGAATACTCTTCATTGACTTCAAGGAGAGGAACACCACAGTAAATGAGGAGTACTGTACTGGCCTACTGCACAGACTACGTGCTTCCATCAAAGAGAAAAGACGAGGAAAGCTGAGTGGTGGTGTGCACCTTCTTCATGACAACGCGCCTGTGCACACAGTTCTTCACACAGCTGTGAAGAAATGTGATTTCAAGGAGATCGACCATCCACCCTACAGCGCAGATGTAGCTCCCAGTGATTATTTCCTCTTCTCAAAAATCAAGGAGGACCTGTACCTTATTGTTACACCCGATATACAATGAAAATATTTGTATTGTTCATTAGCAGCCTGTATTTGTTTCAGGTAATGTACAGGAAATTTATTATAAATATTTATTAACAGATATATCACTTGAGAGCAATTTACAAATATTTTCTACCAAAGCATTTCACTTCAACTGGAACATTTATTATATTTTTACTTCTCTAATAACAATTTAAACTCTAAGTGAATCTAAGAATATTTCGAACAATTTGACAGTTGCGTTGGAATTGGTTTAAGTCTAAAGTCAAAATTTTTAAAAATTTATCTGTGTTAACTAAGCATCTATTAGCAAAAAGACTTCTGCTGATGTCTTGCGTGTAATATACACTCATGCCCTTCTTAGTATTCTGTCATTCCGACTATGACAGTATACTTCGCCTTTGCAGCTATGTGCCATTCGCAAGAGAAACTTGGTATCTTCATGTTCTATACCATTTTTATATCTGAAGAGCATTATCTACAAAGGAGAGGATGAAATCACAGGTTCAACCTAAACCGCTGTTTATTACAGCAGGATGGCACAAAGTGTCGCACCGCTCGAATCATCAGAAATTGTTCATGTTACTGTCCTCCCTCGACCAGAGAACAGTTCTGACCTTAACCCATTTGAAACTAGTGGTCAAGGATGAAAGTTTTGGTGTCATGTCCGAATTCCAATAACCGGAGGGAACTGCTAGATGCCATAATCCAATCGTGCTTTAGAGTGACCATTTCACTCCAATGACGTCATCTTAAAATCGACCAATGAAACTAAACAAAATTTTTAATTTTGACCAATCACAGCCGAATAATGCAGGAAAATGATTAAAAAAAGTTATATAATCCATTTTTATCACGTGACCGCCACGGGTGGCCGAGGTCGTTAAGGCACGGACTCGTGAGCGGGAGGTCTGCGGTTCGAATCCCGCCAGGACCGTCCTCCCTGACTGGGGTTTTTTCCAGGTTTTCCTCAGTCTTCATAACTGGCAAATGCCGAGGAGGTACCTAAACTTAGGCCTGGAACGCTTCCTTCCTTAAAAAAAAAAAAATATCCTTTCCCAATTTATCATTTCATCTCATGTATCATCAGTGTCCACCGCCTGTGGTGCCTCAGTAGTAAAAACGGGCGTTAAACACTACTCAAAAAAAAAAAAAAAATTTTATCTCGCGACGTGCATTTATCTTATGGTCAGTGTAGCCACCCCTATACCTCCACTATATAATTCCTGAAAACTCATCTGACCACCTTTGCTAGAAGCGTTGGGGAGCTATAGATAGCAACAAAAGCATGGACAATCGACAATCATACTGCAAAATGAAGGGTTCTTCAAAGCGTTTTGATGATGCCTCAAATGTGCAAATTGATCATCATTAGGAATTCCAAATCATAGAATACAAAGAAAAATAAACGCACTGTATGCTATCTTTTTTCTTCTTCTTCTACCTTGTTGGTATTAGAAAATCGAACGTTAGCGGTTGTAACATTCGAATTTTGTCCATTTCAGGCTCATGCTTTCTGGAAGATATAAGTATAACATTTTATACCATTGTTAATGTTCTGTGCGCGAATTTCAAGTATATATTACTTTTATTCTTATTATATTCATGAAATAGTCCTAAACCCGTATTCTACTCTTAATTGTTGGCATTACTGACAATCGGCATTCTTCTGTTACAAGATTTGTTATAAGGTTAAGTACAAATATACAATTATTACAATTTTGTAAGCCAAGTTTAGAGGAAACCAAGAGTGCCAACAAAATGTATACACACTTTCACAGATATCTATTTCACATGCTTCAAAGTTGGACCGAAAAACAACAAAATGTGTAGTATGATGTTCTGTAAACAGGTGTGACTCTCATTAAGTTATGCTAGCATCGCTACAACAAAATGGAGCAAAGATTATCAGCGGAAAGCAATTTTGAAGTGGTATTAGAAAACCGATAATGTTGTTATAAAGTTCAAAGGCAATAGACACGTGAGTACAGAATAGAAACGCCAACGCGAGCAACAATTCCGTCCCAACCGCCAATCATACACTCTATGGAAATGAGAAATTTTACTCCCAACAGTTTGGTGCTCCCCCACATTACACTGATAAATACGTGTGTACCTTGATGACAATCTTCCAAGGCACTGGATAGGATAAAGAGGTCCGATTGAGTTTCCACCACGTTCTCCGGATCTAACTCCGTTGGACTTTTACCTATGGGGAAATCTCGAGGGTGCTCTATACCGTAGAAAACCAGTTACACGGGCAGCACTTCGGGAAGAAATTGAAACGGCATGTGCTGCAGTCGCTGAGGACACTTTCGCAAACATTGCTCAATCAGTAGTTCAACGTACTCAGAAGTGTATCGACGCCGATAGTGGACATTTTGAGCAACTGTTGTAACTGTAAAAGTCTAAGATGATTAGTGCTCATCATTTTCTGTTTGTGTGAATTCAGTTTTGTTATGTTAACGCAGTTTTTTCTTTGCTTGAAGTGTGTATACATTTTTGACACCCTCTGCACTTAAATTCTTATTTTAGCCGTGTATTAGTCCTAATAAGTATCACTCGAGGCTCTAAGTTTCCAAATAAATTCACGCACTAGACCCTCGCGTGATATTATTTGTGATAACGCCAGAAGTTCTTCAATATTTGATGGACTCAATGCCACCGAAGAATCGAGGCAGTAATCAAATCAAAAGGATATCGAACAAAATATTAACCAAAGCACTTAGAGTAATTCATATGATTATGTTCAAAATGTACCATTTATAGCTGTTGTTTTGATAAGTAGTAATTGTAATTTAGTTGGCTAATTTTAAACGTATAACAGTGACATGCTTGGCTAGTTTCGCCGAAAATTTGACTCCAAGAAAAGCATTAAGCAAAATCTTAATGTAATAGTTAACAAAATTCTGGAAAGTGTTCAGAATTAATACCACAAATGTATATGTATATGCACCGTGGTTTTAATAATGCATGACGAAAAGAAGCAAACGTTTTTGAAACTTGTGTAACCCCCTTTGAGCAGGGCGGTCACCATAGCCATTCAGCTTACCGCAAATATCGTTTCTCTTTGGATTTTGCAATAAATTCATAATGATATGTTACTGGTAAGTTAGCGTTTGTAGAATTTCTATTCATTGACTTTGAAACTTATGGTTTCAGCCAGTTTAAAGATACGTTTCTTCGAGCGTGCAATACTTACAACTAAACCACGAGCTGATAGTAAATTGAATGATATTTGACGTAAATGAGACCGCTTTGTACGAAGGTCAATTGGTTGGGGAGAGTTTATGAGTCCTTGGTGTAATCGAGAGTGACTTACGGCATACAAATGCTCTCAAAGCGTAGGCGTGTTGTGTATTGCTTTGAGAATGTCCCAGTTGTAAACTCCTGAATCTGCTTTAGCACGAGACACTGACATTGAAACTGAGTATTGAAATTGTAAAGTTGCTGTGTTTTGATGAGAATGTGTTATTGGAACAAATAAAATATCACTATAGATATCATAACACTTTCTCCAACATTTATTGCATTCTTAATAGTTGCTTCACTGCCTACGCTTAACTTTTCCCTTGGCCGCTCTTTGCTTTTCCCACTATTCAATCACATTTGTCAGAGGCAATCATTTTACAAAGAACTTCGAACGAATAACGTCCCTAGTGCGAAGTCATCTGAAAAAATTGCCGCACCTTTTATTAAAAAAATACAGAACAACTGATTCGGTAAAATATAGCTCATTATTTTATAAAAGTCAGCTCCAGAATTTGACAGTGGAAATGGTGATTGGTGACAATAATCCTAACTAGTATTTCGGTTTCTTCAAATATACTGAATGTTCACACTTTCAGAAATGCTGCTATCGCAGATGAAGCCTCAAGTTCAAGATAGTACAAATTTGATTCCATTTAAATCCTGAATTTTTGTCTGGTTTCATCTTGTACGGTTTGCTGGAATATTACATTGCTTTAACAATGCACTTTTTCTAATTATCAAGCAGGGTAACGACATTTCAAAACACCGTGCATTCAACGTATTTTTCACTCTAGAGTTAAGAATTAATGACACGAGTCTTTGGAACAATTCAAAGTGCACAATTTTCTCATATTTTCACCAAAAATATGTCTCATTCTGACTAAGCAATGGGTGAGGTTCTCCAGCATTGCCAGTTCGCGGAAAGACCCATCTTTCCTCGCAGATTACAAGCCACTTCCAGAACCGATTTCCTTTACTTTCAAAGTGCTGTTTGCATACTTCACTGGGCATACCGACTTCAAAACTTAGATACGGCCACGGGGGCCAAGGTCGTTAAGACGCGAATACGAAGCGCTGGAAATTTGGGGTTCCAATTCCGCCAGGACCGTCCTCCCTGGCTGAGGTTTTTTCCAGGTTTTCCTCAGTCCTCATAAATGACAAACTTCTAACTTCATTGAAAATAGAAACTTGTACATAAACTAAGACAAATTGAACCATATAACATTTCAAACATTACAATTTTTTTTTCTCTCGGAACACGCTTTTAAGTTAAAGAAACAAAGGAAGTAAAAACCACGAATTTCTTACAATTAATATTATATTATAATTTTGTGTTATAGAATCGTCCTTTTCTTTATGAAAAAAATATTACATCTGCTTATATATCATTAAAGAATGAGACATTTTATTTAGGTAGGTCTATTCGGCACTACAGAAAAGGACACAAAACAATCAGACAGAAAGAGTAATAAAGATTGAAGTGCATTTTATTATCACAAATAAATGTTGGTATAATTAAAACATTTCTGCGTGAACTCATAGCGTAATTTTAATGTATTTTTATATCCCTATATTGTAATAATAAGAAAATAGTTTAGAAATTGATTTTATATTGTTTTCTAGATTGATTCTCGCTATCTTGTGGTATACATTTGAATTGAACTATCATAAAGAAAACTAAACATCTATAGAATTTGGAGAAGATCCAAATATTATTCTCCAAAAGGAATTGGGAACAAAAAATAATTTATTGTTCTTTAGCGTTTTAAATTTTCTTAATGTAATGAAATTGAACTGAGACATATTTATGCTTGGTTAGTAACATACGTAATATTTCTGTTTGCTTCGAGTTTATGCTTCGATTAAACATATATATGAAGTGCATGATATTTAAACTACACATTTCGCAAGTTAATTACACTGTCCCTTAAGTCTTTTTTCAATGTTAATGATCAAAAAGTTTGTGAACTGTGAAAATTTCAATTATCGAGCATTCAGAATATCCAAGTTCAGGTCCTTCGAATTGAATTGAACAATGTTTAACGCTCGTTTTACAATTGAGGCACCACAGACAGCGGACACTGATGATACATGAGATGTAAAGATAAATTGGGAAAGGATATTTTTTTAAGGAAGGAAACGTTCCAGGCCTAAATTTAGGTACCTCCCAAGCCAGCTATGAGGACTGGCGAAAACCTGAAAAAATCTCAAGTCGGGGAGAATGGTCCTGGTGGGAATCGAACCCTAGACCTCCCACTCACGAGTCCACCCCTTAACGACCTCGGCCACTGGTGGCAGTAGCTTCTTAGAGTTATGTAATACTGTGGACTGCAGAGGTTGTTACTGTTCTGAATATATATATTCCCTTCATAACTCCTTTTACTCATATGGGGGAAGCAGAGATAGATAGTTTAAGCATGCAATTAACAACAGAGAAATGATTAGAGGAGAATTCGTGCTAATACTCAAACTGATTCAGTGAATTTCACAGAAAAGTAATTTTTATCAAAGGTTTATTGTGTAATCATAAAGGCAAACTGATTATCTTTATGTAAGCTCTGCGACTCTTAAAGTTGCATGAATAAAGAATTCAGTGAGAATTCAAATTTTTTTCGCAAGAAGAGAGAGCTACAGGGAGTAAAAAGAGACTTGAAGTTCTAAGTGTGAAAAGTTGATAACGCTTTTCCATTAGCTCCTCTCCCCACTACCAATTTATCATTATCATCTAAATCACAGCTCTCTCTCCATCTAGAACTTTTCTGAATAATTCATTATCGATCTCTTTATAGACTCCTTGGTAACCACCAATTTCTATAATTTTTAGATGTTATACTTTAGCAAATGGAATGCTTCTGGTAGCCGTTATGGATCTTTTCAGAAAAACTTATCAAATCTGCCATCTCCGCACTTGGTTTGTAAGTCGACAGCCTGCTATAACGCATAATAATCTCATTTCATCTGCCGGTCGTGGCAGATACTTGCCTCCTAAACCCAAGATCGCTGGTTCAAACACGGCCAGGACCGATGGATATATTCGGGCGTAAAAAGTTTAAGTATAGCTTCCTTCGGAAGGGAAGTACAGCCGTGGGTCCCGTGTCGTACATTTACGGCACGATAAAGAACCTCAAACCTGAAAAAAGAGGCCTCTGAGCAAAATTTGTCGGCCGTTTCACGCCCTGAATTGAATGGGACGCTGATGACCTGAGATGTTAAAGAGCATCCGAAATAAACCAAATCAACAACAAAATCATTTCAGATATCTTTAGCTTCTGTTGTCGTACTAAAACCGGGAAATGAGATTCATAGAGGAATTTTGGTTTGATTATTCTGAAGGGTAGAAGGTTCTATAGTAACGAGATAACATATGTTCGCGTTCACTGAGGTTTAACTTATAAACTAAATGTTATGCGTCACAATATCCATTCCCCCTTTCCCTCCTTAAAATGTCACTTTCTGGAATTCTCTCTGCAGAATTGTGGTTGTTGCTCATTGGTAAGAGCACGTGGTTGCCAATATTGATCGGTTCTAGTTCGTGACGCCAACTTCTTTATATCGCTTGGAGAGCAACCAAAATTGTCTCCTAAACATCTTGGGTTACTTCTTGAAACCTTGGCTACCACTATCCGGGCACAGTCCTTGCATGGTCCGTATTCACATATGGACAGACTCTTTGCCTGGTTTAATTTCGCATTACAATCGATCCAGTGACTCAGGTATTTAGGTATCAAGACCATATTTTTTTATTGTTGAATTGCATAAAGTGTGGAATTTATGTGGGTAAATTAATTTAATGAAAAATGAAAATCATATAGAATATAAATATTGTGCTTGTGAATGGAAAATATTAATGTGTCATAGGTTTTAGCCATAGGCAAGAGAACCTTAGGCTTAAATAAAAACACTGCTTACTTGAAATGGATCATCGAGTAGGCACTGGCTCTGCAAGGGACACTCCATGCAATTTTGCATTATATTGTTGAAATACATCAGTAGTAATACTTTATATTTTATGAATTTTTTGGCGGAAATTTAGAATTTTAAATAAAGCATTTTTCATTGTTTGTTTATGGCTGAACTTCCTAGTAACCTGAAATGAATTTGTCAACTTTTAATATAGAGAGGCTATTTGAATTACGGCGTACTGGGAAGAGCCAATCATCAAAGCCGTATACTTCATGTGCAAGTAGCAGTTTGTAAGTTTGAGGGAACTTTTGTAAGCGAATGGTTGGGCGCTCGTGTCTTACTCGATGCTTTCATTGTGTGTAGATGATGCGCTATTCTTCGTTAGTTGTCATAAACAGTGTTTAAGAACGGGTGTTTATATATGATACATATTGAAAACTGAGGAGGAAAATATCGTGGCAGTCGTCTTCCAGATAGAAAAACTGTTCGACAACTTGTTAAAAAGTACGACAGACAGGATCTCTTGGTGTTCCGAACCGCCGCGTTCTTACGCAAGTTAGATGACGCTGATGCGTTTCTTATAACTCAGGTTAATGCTTATTATTATCACTTTTAAATACAATATAATTATATACTTTTAGTAAAATAAAAATACTAAAATAAAATATTCATACTAAACTGTGCGCGGCGACTATTTCCTTTATCCGGTTGCGGTGAGTGTATTGAGCAGCTGCGCTCAGGCGGCCGTAACTCAAACAACCTTCCTATATTTATAAGATTTAAAGCTTTCTCGCCGTTGATTATTTATAATGACTTCACAGGATTGCAGCCAAGTGAAGTTTACGTTAAAAATTCAAGTTTTCCTCACTCGTGCGCCCTGAAGAAGGGTAGGAAGCTAAGATAGCCGAAAGCTTAGATGTTAACGCAAACATCACTGAACTTATTACATTTATTATATTGTATTATTTATGTATTTATTTTTGTTAAAGTATGTAAGGAATTATTCCCTCGATGCCTTTAGGTGGAAACACCGGGAATTTTTTTTTTCGTTCCTTATATTTCCGGGGCCGCGCACGGTCTATTACACTCATATTGTGTAATATGTTACTTACTCATGAGTGAATGTAACATGCATTTTATGATTACTAACCTTGTTAAAAGGGGTGTTGAAAGTGATGTCCAGCTGCATTCAGACATTCCTGGCATCTTCAAATTAAATTTACATTCACACGCATTCTCCCGTTAGAACATTACTTTTTCGCATCTTAGGTTTAGCGTTTAGCGACCCCTTTGTCCTAAACTTATTAACCAGTTTCTTTACCTGGAACTGGAATACCAGAAACTTTCTCTTCGATTGTTCCAACACCTGTCTTCAGTTTTTACCTATGTATCGTACATCAAAATTCTTTGTTCAAGCGTGAATTTTTCGGTAGGCATTTCAGTAAACTAATAAGAATAATGAAATTCGCACAAAACACAGACGTCTTTAACAAACTTTAACTTTTGAGATGCCCAATGATCAAACTCTAGTCTTTACAGTTCGAATAGAAGACAGCAACTGACACAGTATAACACAGCTGATAAACGCAGCCTTGAGCGGGTCATTCACCGCTAGTGCACTACTGGAATAATGCCGAGGTCAATGCAGTGCAAGCGAACTACACATATAGCCCGGCTATAAATGGAACGCATGGTATTTATAACACTATATTACGTTTTTGGTAAGGATTTTATGTTATTTTCTTCATTTGGAGGTTTATTTTTTTCATGTAATTTTATTTTGTCTGGTGTTGGCGAAAGGTGTTGTATGATTCTATTTGCTTTGCATTCAATGTTTTAAATGTATAAATACTGCCAAACACTTTAATGCTCTTTTAATGTGCGCTTTAAAGTATCGGTGCATTTTTAATTGTTTAATTATGATGCTTCAGTTTTGTTAAATAAATAAAAGCATTGTTTTTGAAATCCTGTTATCTTCTTTCATCATGTTGAACATATTTACCTTTTCGCGGTTTAGGGCTTTCTGATTTCGATGCGTTTCCAAACATTTTTTATTCATACTGCGCGAGACTAGCTGGAAAGTATCGGTGAAGTAATTAATCGCTTTAAGAACATCGTCACAGCAATTTATTCGCTGTAAAGGTCGCTAATATTACGTTAAACGTTGTATGGAACTATTATCATTATTAACAATGCAGAAAATTTAACGATTTTTCTGTGCTTGCATTGAGCCTCTCAGCTGGCATGGTCTAGCCCTAGAAAATTCTCTAGACGTTTTTAACTGCGAAACACCTGCACCATCTCAAAGCAATGTTCACTGTCAAGAGAGAGATCTTAAACCAATAGTTGACATTCTTAGAACTTGAGACTGGTGTAAATCAGTAATCGTGAAACGCGTCTCAAAATTAGGCCGCAACCAACGCCCTCTATTGTTGCCCTGCCACCCACACCATTAACCCGGAGAATAAATCAAATGGAGAGCTGCTACTTGGGCTCAGAACCGTTTGCAGGAGCAGGAAACAGTCTGTGACCGGATCACTCGCCATCCAAGTTCGGCTGCTGACAACCATACCAGTCACGACTTGCAGGGGGAAAAAACAGGATCACCTCACACATTACACCAAACACAGCGTTTTATTTGCACAGTGATTGATTGAGTTCTGTATCGCTCTACTTAATATTAACCAGTCCTATGCCCTTTAATCTCTATCTTGGTAGTTCGCAAATCGTGAGCCGTGACTCTTGGGGTTCTTGTCCAAGTTATTCATTCATCCTACATTATCTCCCATTGTAGTTTCTCGATTATCGTTATTCCAATCTATTCAAACAATTCGCTAATATGTTGATAATTCATGTTTCAGAATTTTAAGAGCACTTGTGTTTAGTTGCTAATATTTTCTATATTTACTTTCATTTAGGTTAATATCTATAAGCAGTAAGGCCTAAGACTATTTGTCAAACATAACATTTACTAAACAATAATAATGAAATAAAAAGTATATGCTGTATTATTATTTAAGCCATTTGCATATCAATGTTATATCGTGGAACAGCTTTATACATGAAGTATTTTAAGAAAGTTTCATTCACTTTTGTGTACGATTATTACACATTCATGTAGTGTTAATCATTCCAACTAGATATGAATAAATTAACTTATTTAAGCATTTTTTTAAATTTACCGCCATATTGGATTTAATTGCTGCTTTGTAAATAATTTGCGCAGGCCTATAGATCAGGAATAATTGCTAATTTACTGCGATAATAGGCAGACAATTGGTAATCAAGTAAGTTCATTTCTGCAATGGCATCATTGGTTGAAAATGAGAGCTGTAAACTGGATTGGTCAATATTCATGCCTGCCTATGAAGTACAAGAGTAGGTCCATAAGTTTCCGGCCTAACCATTTTTACGTATAATAACAGCATTTCACTTGTTAAAATCTGGGTACTAAGAATAAAATAAATTAATTTTGTGCTCACCCTTTTTATCCACTGTTGCCTATTTTGTATGACATACAATCTACATCTTAAGAAATTAGTATTTACACTCGTCAATTCTGCACTAATGGACCTAATTACATCTGTTTGCTTTTTCTTTTTCTTTTTTTTAATTTAAACTGTTATACAAATTAATGTCTTGTAGATTGATGATGACATTACCATTTGTTTATTCACTTTTGTAGAAATCGCGCAGTATGCATCTAGCCTAAGCATTTATATTTATTTATATACATCCATTAATACAGCAATATGGTATATGGCATAGTAACATCCTTTTATATAATTTATTTCATTAGAAGTATATTGCATTGAAGGGTAAGTTATTTTAATGAATAATTTTAATGATTAAACTACAAAAAAACGTTACTAAAAATCAGCAGTGCAACCTCTCTCGTTTTTACGTATTGAACCGCAGGATACACCTATCATGCAGCACGCATTAACCAGGATGTGAGAGATTTCAAAGAAATATGGCTATTCGATGACAGAGAAGTAGCCAGTTAATTGATAAGAAATTGCTCACAAAAATAAAACTGTATTGTTTCTACTACTTGTGTGTTTCATTAACTGGGAATGCAAGAAGAGATTCTCTAGGACATTGTTATTTGAACAAAGAAAGACCTTGTGGTTACTTAAGAAATATTTTTTTAATATTAGCTTTAAGCCTGTGGACGTCAGGAAATTGTACCCTCGCTAATATCATATTGGGATATTGTTCCTTAAGATGCTTTATCACATAAGAGTCATGCATAACAAACATTGACACTATTCAAGAGCATGCCCTGTTAAAACATTGTTGTAGGTTTATTAACAGTAGGTATCTAATGTTCTGCATTCAACTTAACTACAACTATATTTTCATAATGAAATCTTTTGCCAAACGTTTTCATTTTCTAACTCATTTCTCGGTTCAGTTACACGGTATGTATTATGTACGTCTTTCACAGTACTGAACAGTCTGGGAATTGTCTTAAAGTGTATTTTTCTAAAAATCGACTGCCTCTTTTCTGAGATTTCCTAAGTGGAATATAAAAACTTGGCATATGTCGAGATTGGCTAAACTGTGTAGGGGACTTCACCATCTGTTCTATTACAAGTCAGTTTATGTTTATTACCGAGGTATATGCTTTTCTTAATGTTACAGTCTATTTTCACCATGCTAAACTTACTGGAAAGATATTTTGCAACTACAGAAAATGCATTTGTTACACATTGAGAAATGTACTGCTGTAATATATCAGTCTTTCTTCATTTCTGAAGAAACAGAAACGAACTTCATCTTCCTCTTCAGTATTGCGCACTTCTGAGTACTCCTTGAGCACAGGCGCATGGCCTGCACTCCCCAGTCACTGTGTTCTGTGTGACAGGTGTATTCTGTAGATCTGTTTGTAAACACGGATAAGCAATACTTTTTCCCAAGTCTGTTTATAACCCAGAGACAGAGTTTTAATTCAGAACCTAATTTCCCCTGAAGACATTCTCATTTCATCTATTTTTACTATTTAATGTTGGCATTATTTTTTTCTAGAAAAAACCAATATTTCCTAGAAATATTTATCTGCCATAGACATAAAAAACCAAAAAGTTAAAATAAATAACAATAATAAATATTTTTATTTTTGACCATATTGCAATTTCTAACATATTACAGAATAATATAACTTCAGTTTTAACTTTTCATTGTTGATATGAACGAAAGGAAATATAAGTATATAATATTCTTTTTCATTTCGTTAATGACGCCAAGTTTCAAAGTACCTATATCGGTTTTGTTAATGCAATCGTATTGCATAGAAGCGGGGAAAAAACAAAAAAAAAAATTTTGTGTGTGTTATAATAAAAAAAATGTTATGTACAGTGAGGTACATTTAAAACCTTCCATCCGCAAATCAACCACTTACCAGCGCCACTGCTCCCGTCATCGTTAGCATCTGGTGCCTCAAATTCACGGCCCCACAAAACTTAAATATTTCTAAAAGGTGGGTATTACGAATGAAATAGACAAATTCCGTACTCGAGCTTCTTACACAAAATGCTGAAAGAAGGACCGAACTAGAATAGCTCCATTAGTGCAGAACTGACGAGTGTAAATGGTAGTTGCTTAAGAAGATGTACCTTGCATGTCATAGAAAATGGGCAACACTTTTAAAATCTTCTGTAAAAAGTTTGAGCACAGAATTAATTAATTTTATTCGTACTACCCAAGTTGTAGCAAGTGAAATGTGGGGACCGTGGGTTCGCAGCGCCAGATGCCGGCGATGGCAGAGTGGGTCGCGCCGCTAAGCGATCAACTTGTAAATAGACAGTTTTAAACGTGCCTCACTGTATTTCTAATTTAGTTTTAAATGCTGGAGAATACATTGCAATGAGCTCGTTACTTTAAATAATCATGATCCACTGTCATTGCAATATTGTCGAACAAGGAATGGACACATCTGCATATTATCGCAGCTGATTCGCAATTGTTCCTGATTTTTAGGTGTGCGCAGAGTATTTATAAGGCAGTGACGAAATCCACTATGGCGATAAATTACAAACATGTTTGGAGCAGTTAATTTAATCAGTTCTAGTTGGGATAATTAGCTCTTGACTTAGTAATAATCGTAAAAAATAACGAATGAAACTTTTTAAAATATATATAAAAGTATATAAGCAACTAAACGCAAAACCACAAGCGCTCTCAAATGCTGAAACATTATCAGACATATTATTGAATTGTTTTAACAGAATAGAATAACGATAATCGAAATGGATGAGATAATAGAGGAAGAATGAATAACTGCGACAAGAATTAGTTACTGGCTGACAAACAGGAATTACTTTTTCATGGAATAGACGAAAAGAAAATGTTGCCTAGAGGGCGAAGAAAGAATAATAAAAAGTTGCATTATTTGTGTTAACAATCGAACTGCATTTGCTACGATATAATGGAACGATCAAAATAAAATGTATATGTTTATCTTGAAATATAAAGTTCAACTTTTGCCTAAATAAAGGTTCCTCATTTGAGATAGGCAGATAAATAATATCCATGGCTTAAAGTGACAGTGGGAGTGTTTGTACAGAATATTTTATAACAAGAAAGCTTCTCACCTCAAGATAAGATACCATGCAGCGTTATGGCGTCAGAAATTCTGATTTTATTGCTAATGTGCAATTGTTTGGAGCACTTGTTCATTTTTACGATTCTCCGTTGTTTACATTCATCACGAAAGATTTACGACGTGATTCCTGACCCGGTCTCATAAACTTACAATGCGTTCCAGAATGTAAATCGGGAGAACTCGAAGTGATACCGGGAAACAAACGACTAGAATTGTCAAGCTGGTGGAGTGGAGTATAAGCAACGTCATCAATTTGAGACCTGTCGATGTAATGGCCCTATTCGTGAGCATAAATTGAAGCGTTGTCTCCCATATACATGAGACTCAAAGACCAGGTACGACCAAAGAATAAATGACGAAAGAAAAACAAATTGTCGTTCAGATCGATCTCTGATGTAGAGGTGAAGTAGTTGTAGTAGTAACTTTAGTGTACAGTTCGAACACCTCATTCCTGTCGATATCTCCACCTATAACGGCCCTTTCACAGCGGGCTTTTCTTCGTAAGCTATGTAACTAATTTACTATGTAAATATGTGATATATTTTGCATAATTGAATTTGATAAGCACTTAATATTTCCATAAAATTATTAGATTACTCAATGGATAGCAAGTGAAGGAATGTTTGCTGTTTCAGCCGTGCTCAATGGCTGGCCGTTTGTGCCTCCGGGAGGAAAAAAAATGAGATGATGGTGATATCTGATGGTCAGCACGAATATATTTGGTATCTCTAATAATGTTTCCACGTAAAACTCCCGGACGCCGACAGAGTCCTGCTCCAAGAAACTAGAGGCCTCTTTCAGGCCAAACGTTTTTTTTTATAGCGAAAAACCCCATACTTGTCCACCTGGAGCTTTCGACTCTGCAATAGGACCAACGGAATGAAAGGAAATGAAATGGGCAATGCAAAATTCCTGAGGAAAATATTTATCCAACAACAACGCAAAACTATGAAAAACCCAAGTTGAGAATGGCCAGCTCCATTGAATTTGAACCTGGAACAACACGAGTTTCAAGTTTTATCGCTTGAGCCACCGGGCTTGGTTAAACTGCTAATACTCGAAGTTTGAAGAAAATCGCTATCCAAGTGCATAGGTAAATTACATTTTAAAATTCCATGTTCCCACAAATATTAACGGCTGCCTAAAATTAGGGTATGACATAGTATTAAAAGTGATTTTATCATAAATAACTATTGTGGCACGTATGATTAATTTTCTTATACTTTAGACGAGCTAATTAAATAAAATCAGCTATCAGATGAAAGCGCAGATTGAATCAGTTTTATTTGTTGCCTGAAATGTGTTTATTTACCATTAAAACATTTGAATAAGAGGCATGCTAAAAGTATCACAGATATTAAATATGTGAATAAATAGACTATAAATGCATGTATATAGGTATTTTATATAACATACATATACAAATATTTATATATATTTAACTGAGCACATTTAAGAGTAATGAATAATAAATATGCTAAATTTTATGCTAATGTTCTCTAATATTCATTTTAGAATAATAATAATAGTAATAATAATAATAATAATAATAATAATAATAATAATAATAATACTTTTTTGACAAAATGCCTTTACTCGTGCTCATACTTTTGATGATCTTTTCTTCCCGTTGGGTGTAATGCACCCCTTCAAACATTTCTGTCAGTATTCAAAAATATTCTGTAAACGATCGTTGGGTGGTATGAAAAAAGATGGCCATAGCTTTCTCAGTAGAAGCAACCACTTTTGCTTATTTTAGCGTTAACAGCCACACAGAGTTTCGCTGTTAGTTCTCAGAATCGAAGCTTCATCAGCAATTATTATGTTTAAAAAATATTGTGGAGAACAGGCAATCTTGGAACACACCGTGTGTAACTTTTCAGCTATCAACATGGTGCCCAGTGAAATACTCAACAATTCTGAAAGTTGTTTCACGTTTGATGGGAGGGACATGACAGCAGTGGTGTTGATGTTTTCTTCCGTTAGAGCACAAGTGCAGCGTCGGGTCCACCTTCCTTTGAAATTGATTGCCTCCACTCTGTAAACATTTTAAACACACCGAACTGTTCAAACTGTTGAAACTGTTCACAGCCTCGTGTAGCATTACACAAGATATGTTGAAACTAAAGCAGCATATTGTCCGTAGCGTGTCACTTCCTGTAAGCTGTAGACGAAACTTGCACAGCTCTCATAGGTGGGAATCTTAAGTGACAACAAAGAAACTATTGTCACATGCACATTGAGCACTAAGCTAACAAAATATTGTAAAGTTAAACTTTAGCGTGAGAAATTATGTCTTTAAACTTTTTTATCATTATTTATTATCAAGAGCATGGCCAATTAAGTACTTTGACTATTTATGGATATAAATAATAATGGTTGATAATATTTAGGTAAGAAAAGCTAACATTTTGTACATACACTTTGTTAAACACATTACATTTACAAAAGTGAAGATACGGAACTCAGAAAGTGCAAGATTTGGGCTCTAGGGTGGGTGATGTAAGAAGGTCTACTGAAGTTAGGGATCTCTTCTCTAATACAGAGACATATGGCTTTGCGTTGTAGCAAAGAAGACTTTCAAACAAACGAACAAACAAAAAATAACCTTTCCATTTTTTGGGGGCTTACTTGCATCTTACTGAACTTTGTCCCTCTCGAAGAAAGTAGTATAACGCTGATGACCTGAGCTGTTAAAGAGCGTCCATAAATAAAAAAAAAAATCCAAGAAAGTAATCTTCTCTTCTACTTATATATACTTCTGCCAACGACGATTGAGTTTCTGAAAGTAGGCCTGATAGTGTTTTCTGAGATTGCGCGAAGTTCTGTGAGCGAATTTTGTTTTATCTCAACCTAGTCGAATCTTCGTCCCTCATCGTAAATTCGCAGATGCTAAATCAGGGAAGTATGGATGGTGGGGAAGAACGGTCATCTTGTTTTCTCGCAAAAGTCGCGAACAAGCAACGACGAATGCTGCGTTATCGTGCAGTAGGACCCAAGAATCACAGTTTGACCCACCTGCAGAATATTTCGTGGTTTATCTCATCAACTCCTAGATCCACGATCGCGGGTTCAATCCCAGAAGGATCGATGTATTTTTTCGGGCGTAAAAATCCAAGTATGGCTTCATTCGAAAGAGAAGTAAAGTCGTGGGTCCCGTGTCGTAGATTTACGGCAAGTAAAAGAACCTCAAACCTGAAAGAACATGCCTCTTTATCGGCCGTTTCACTCCTTGAATTGAATGGAACACTAATAAGCAAAGATGTTAACTTTACCTAAACCTAACATTAGCACCCATCTTAATGAAATGTGGTAAATGATGTAAAACAGGGAGAAATAGTCAATATATGAAAACATGCTAGCGGTCTGATTGGTCGTAGACTTCAGCCATGCACGCACAGCTCTAATTATTGAAGTGAACGTGGTGGAAATGCAGCGGCGAGAAGCATTAATGAAACGTGTGGTTTGTCACCACAACACAGTGCCATGCGATACTTCACCACATGTCTGCACCTGTTTCCTAAATACCACAGGCAGCCAACATCCGCTCTCTGAGGTACCTACAACTCGGCTATTTATCTTGCGTAACAGGAGGTTATTCTGCATGTAATTCGATATCATTATGTGCAATATTACGTTATAATTCAGGAAGTGGCCTAAATTAAACACACGTAGTGTTTTTTCTTAAATGGAACCAGATAATTCCTTACCAATTTAAAATCGATATTCCGTAGTAAATACGAGTGAAGCAAAAATGTCAATGTGGCAGTAAAGTTAAGTAAATCATTTCAGTATTAAGAGTTGTTGTTTTGTCGATGAAGTAGTGTTAAATACTTTATTTACATGATCTGATCGTTCATTTATTTGTTTATACTTTTCTCTGGCAAGAAAGAGTTAAGAACACTGGGCCTTTTCTTACACTCTACCAAGCGAAAAATCAGCAAAATACAGAATACAAAATACATAGTTATATAAAATATTACATTATTAACAAAATTTGACCGTTGGAAATGGGGGTTAACCTAAAGCAAAAATTGAAAAAATCGCTCTAGCGGTCGCAATTTTTTATTTTTCTTAACAATACTCTGTAGATTTCTTTAAAATAAATCGATAAAAACGCAAAATTTAGAGTGAAAAAACAATGGAATCGGACTATTAGCAAGGTGGGGGGGGCGGGTTTTTACACAAAATTTAAAAATCGCTCTTGCGGCATTAATATTTGATTTTTCGCAACGAAACTTCACATATAACATTTAAATAAAATAAGAAAAATAACAACAAAATTCCATATATATATATATATATATATCATTTAAATAAAGTAAGAAAAATAGCTTCCGAAAATTAGGAAATTGGACTATTAGGAGTATACCTACATGAAAACCAAAATTTAAAAAGGGCTCTTGCGTTTAATTTTCTCCCTATTGTTTTAAAAGGAAAAACAAATTAATTCAGCATGTAAACTATATTTATAATATGCATATGTTTCATATTTAATAAAAAGCATCACTGTGAAAATAGCAAATGTGAACATTAATTTAATGTGTGTTTGAAAACTTTACTTGTATGTAAGAGCGCTCTTTAATAACCTTCAGAAAACGTTTTCTTTACATGTTTTTACTACAATAACATTTAAATTAAATTTCACAACGAGTGAAAATCTACGTAACTTTCGATTTTTTATTTGCTTTGTATATTGTAATTTTTTTAAATAGTAATTTTTTTATTGAACAAATGAACATCTCTCAAACACACAACGTAACTCGAAACTTTCTGTTATTTCGCTCTATTTTAATGAATGTAAAAATAATACTAAGAGCTCTGTTCAAAAATATGATTAAAATGTTTAAAAATATTCACACAGTATGTTTTTGTTTATCAGTGGTTATATTTTATTTAATTAATGGTATACTATCACTTTTTGTGGTTTCATCTCAATAATAATAATAATAATAATAATAATAATAATAATAATAATAATAATAATTATCTACGAAAATCTACGTAACTTTCGATTTTTTATTTGCTTTGTATATTGTAATTTTTTTAAATAGTAATTTTTTTATTGAACAAATGAACATCTCTCAAACACACAACGTAACTCGAAACTTTCTGTTATTTCGCTCTATTTTAATGAATGTAAAAATAATACTAAGAGCTCTGTTCAAAAATATGATTAAAATGTTTAAAAATATTCACACAGTATGTTTTTGTTTATCAGTGGTTATATTTTATTTAATTAATGGTATACTATCACTTTTTGTGGTTTCATCTCAATAATAATAATAATAATAATAATAATAATAATAATAATTCTAAAAATGTAGTTTCTCTTTTGTAATATTTAATAGGTTGCAAGACTTTCTCTAATGCCACACTGTAATGTCATAACTTATTTCATTTCAATTAAAAAGGCCTAATTTGGATTTTAAAATAATTTTTATTAAACGTTATTGAACTTGGTGAGGAATTGTTTAGTTTACGCAGCTACTGCGTGATGGACTTTTGTTTTTTAATTCATTTTCATTACTTAAAAAGAAACTGAATTATTTTAAGGGCATAGAAAACAAGTTGGTTTTAGTTCAGTTTTGACACACAGTTGCTATATACCTTTGTTCACAGTTGCGCTTCATTGATTATGAAAGTGGAGATGCGATCTTGAATATGTTCAGACATCCTTTTACATCACGTTCGCATTGTGAATGTCTGACGGCATTAAGTCAAATCTTTGTTCGAAATCACAACAGGTGCTGCGTTATTTACATACCAAATCCACATTGGAAATGAGAGGCGTAAATATCATTATAGCTCTTCTTTTAATAATGTAATTCTCTAACGGTGCAGCTGTCAAAAGAAGCTTATAATGCTAAGAGCCCATCTGGCAGTGACTCACAATTTAGGTCTCGAGCGCAAAACATTTATATTCTTAATAATGGATCATTTTTCCTTCGCGGGACCGCTTCACGCTTAAGGGCGGTCGGGAGTTCAAGCTGGTACCGCGGTGAATGGGCGCAGAAAGTCCGCAACTATGATTGGCGCGTAAATTATTATTATTACTTAAACGCTTAAAAGGTACATTTACTTGCCATTATCAAGCAAGAAGATGCTAGAACTTCCTCCTTTCATTTTCTATACATTTCTGCCATCGCCTCTGCACACCCCTGAGAAACGGAAGAAATTTCTTCACGAATGTAATTTTTCATTTCATTTAACGTGTGTGGATTTATCTTGTATACTTTTTCCTTTAATGCCCTACCCCCCCCCCCCCCAGAGATAAAAATCGTAGAGCGTTAAATCGGGGTACCGACGGGGGCATGTGTTATTAGTAACAACTCTATCGTCGAATATTTCATGAATTGTATGCAAGGAGACATGGGCTGTATGTGCCTTTGCAGAGTCCTGTTGGAAAGTCGAAAATCTACGTTCCCTTACACTTAATGCACTGAAAATTCTTTGTGCAAATACATATCACTGTTAATTCTTTCTTTAAAAAAAAATAGTCTATTATTCCGCCATTTATGGCGCACCACACTTCTATCTTTTGATCATGCAGGGATTTCTCGTAAAGCAGCACAAAATCTACTCCTGGATGAGGGTCACCCGGTTTAACTTCTTGCACTACAGTAGTTTTATAAGGGTTTAACTTCAGTAACTTATAAGCCGTTTGACCAGAGAAATAAATTTCCCGTTTGCTGAGAAGCAGGTTGAAGTTATTTTTAGGGGAACGTTCCAGACCATGTCCAATCTTATCTAACGTTTCTTCTGTGAGTACTGTAGGTGGTTGTGTAAGCTTTTTATAAAGAATACTTCCCGTTTCACGAAATTTATGATTCGAACTTCGACTTGAAAGTTGAATATCAGGAAATCTCTCCTGAAACAATCTCCGTACCTCACGAGCCAATTCTGTATAAATCGTAAATAAATACTCTTTGGAGATTGGAATATCTTAATCGAGTCATATTAACGTAATTAGTACTCTGTATTACGCCGCCTAATGAATACTTAATGCATTATCACATAATACAATAACATTCCCATACGCTAGAGTTAAACTCCTATTGACCTCACCTCCAACTCTCCAGCCGGATTTCAAGAATGGAAATGAAACGAGAACTGCAGTGTTCGGTCAGCTGCTGCCGACTGCATGTGGAGAGGTCCCGCGGAGGGAAAATCATTCAATATTATGATTCTGAATGCTAAATAAAAGCAGATTTAAGGAAATGAGATGAATCACACTTGCCGACGTTGTATGTGTACAGTCCCGAATGTCAGTCAGGAATGCCGACTTCTGTCAAGTCCCAATAATCCTTTCATGTGTCTTAGTATTCGGTGTAGATCGCATTTTCCTATAGGATAAACGTTTCTTCACACGACGGGCTTTCTGAAATAATTTCTCAGGTGTGCCAAAACTGAACGCAAGCCGTGGGGAGCCAAGATCGCGCTAGTATTCCGCTCCGTCGATAGACAATATCCCTGCATTTCTACTCTCAAAACTTTGATCAATAACAGCATGCACACAATATTTTTTTTATTCTATCAAGAGCTGTAGAGTCGTTAATAGCATCCGTCTGCAATCAAACATTTCTGGCACATTTTAATTTAATTATAATTTTTTCCCATCTACGCCTTTGTATTGCGTCCAATTCTGCTATGGTATTTATTTTAATTTCTTTACAGCGTGAGCATTGTTCCTGTATAATATATTTTTGCTCCATTCTAGCGATAATATTTCAATAAAATACACAATAAAATTTACTAACAAACTGTGATTTGGAGCACCAATATTCTATTATGAAACGTAATAACACAAAGACTTGAGTTGTACTGCTTTTTTTTAACCACAATACAAAGACACAAATAATGACTGCTCTTGTTAACAGCAAACTGCGACTGGCATGACCTTGGCCCTGTGTGCGCTGTACTCGGCTCACACGTAGGACAAAAATAGCTCTCGGTAATATCTGTTTCAGTATATCATGAAATAATAGCAGCATTTTTCTCTAACATAATTTCTATTTGTGATATTTACGCGTTCTTTCAGCATATTTTGATATCTGTTCTTGTATTACTTTATTAATAAACAAATCTGTAGAAAGAGAGAAAACCTGCAATCCTTCTTAATAACAAAATTAGTTATATATTCTCAGAGATTTGCACTTCCTTCCCCTCCAAAAAAGATCTAACGTTAAGACGTAGATAGACAATGTTCTGTGAAATAGTAAATTAGTTTTAACGCTGCAGTGGTGTTGGTAGATAGAGAAATGGACTTAACGGGTTTCTTTAACAGTAAATGTAAAGATGATAAATTTACTGCCTGCAGGTCACCACCTATTGAGGTACTGAAGTAACGATTAGAGAAGCTGCTGTAAACGAAAAGGATATTTAAAAAATGCAGTAGGTACTTTTCCGTGGAGTAGGTAAAAATGTTGTATTTTTTCAGCAAAAGAAGAAATATGTTCCCATTCCCATTCGGTCAAGAATAAGACGAATTAAATTTCCATTCAAAGCAGGAAACGTCTTCATGGTCCCATAATTGTAATGAACCCTATGGGACGCTAATGCAAGTAACACACCGATAGTTAGGGCCATAGAATATTGCAAATTAAACTGGTAATGATACAATTTAAACACAGAATTTGATAAGACAGTTCCTTACGGAATATACAGTGAGATTATTTGAGTTACGGGCCGGCTGAACGCGGTTACTTACTAGGGAAGGACAGCCACCGCAACAGGAACGAACAGATAAGAGTCACAGCGCGTAAAGTAATTTTTATTTTAGTATTTATGTTTTTACTGAAAACATAAAATGATAATGTATTTAAACCAGAAAATAATAAGATCTAACTAGAAATGTTGAAAGTAAAGTCCCTGAGAGGCAATACATTGCTGGCACCTGCGTAGGACAGTCCAGCGTTTAATTTAATTTTTCTTCCGTAAGAACACGGAGCTTGGGAACTCGTTTCTTGCCATTGAGAAATCCTGTCTTTCGAAACTTTTTAACAGCTGGTGAACTGTTTCTCTTCCTGGAACATGATTGTCAGGGTATTTCTTACGAATTTCTCTTCTCTTCTCTGCAAGAATCAGATTTCCTATATGCACAATCACTCGCTGACAAAGTCTTCCTCCCACTAACTACAATATGCTACCTGTACATGCATTATAGTTCTTGACGGCTGACTTCTCCCCCAGTATGTAGCCGGTTGTGGTTGGATAAATGAATCAACCGATTCCATTTTATTTTTTTTTCTTTTTGTTCATATTCATTGTATTATACTTGTAGATTTCAGTTATTCATTTTAAACATAAAATAAAAACGAAACACATATGAAAGATTAAAAAAATAATAAATTTCTTACATTTCAGTTTTAGTGAAAAAAGTTTCAATAAACGGATTTATTGGTATTAGTAAAGTCAATTTAAATTTTCCTGTAACCTTAGGATAGGCCGCATTAAGCTGACAGTCGTAAGTTCTAATTATTAACTTTGTTAATGTAGAATCCTAAATATTTTCATAATTTGAAATAACGAATCATCCTACATAAAATGCAAACTCTATGCGCTCACAAGTTGGGGAAGGTGTTGGTGTTTTGTAATGCTTATTTAGGCTTCATATAACCAGGCTACCCAAACTGATTATAAATGCGAATAAATGTAGATTCGACAGGAAAACATAAATAAAGTTTGAAAAATGTCAAAAATTAATTGTTTAATTAGTTCAAAAGTAAATACATAAACAGCAATTAGAAACTAAAAATACATATTCTCTTAAATTTATATAACAATTTACAAAATGAATATTTGAATTATTATTTTTTTTTTTTTACACTCTCTCTAAAACATTATCACGTGTTTATGTGATTTTATTAGTAGAATGCAAAGTAAAATAATATTAAATTAGAAATTTGTATTTTTTACTGAAGTCTGTGGTCCTAGTGTTAAAGTTAACCCCAAGATTAACAGAAAACAAACGTTGAAATCGCTAGACCTGGTTCGTTAAACTGAAGAAAGCAAGAATCGCATTTCATACTCGACAGGGCTGTGTAAGTTGCTTAGATCTTGATTCTGTGCATACATCAAAGAGTGGTCATTAACTACCCATTTGCCTGGTTTGCTTGATAATTTAAATGCCTGAATACTGCAGTGCTAATAATCTGTTCAGCGCGTCTGCTACGTTTTATTAACAGCCGCATGACGAATGTTTCTTGCTTTATCTAGAATCTTTCGGACGCACACGCAGGACATACCAACACGCACGAACAGTCCTACAGAATCTTGTAGAGAGGAGAATGCCGTTTCAGTACAGATGTTAGTGTTCCGTTTCGCGGTTTGTAAATCAGAGCAGGCGTTATCGTTTTCACAAATTGCTAGCACTAAGGCGTGGGTTCCTTGTCAGTGCGCAACTCCACCCGGCTATCGCTTAACGAGCACGCTCACCACCGCTACCGTTGCTTTAGTGCTGAGGTAGCTCTGGCCAAGAAGCTGAACGACACAACTTAAATTCAGAAACGTGTCTTGTGTCTTCTAAGAAAAAAATAAAGTATTCAAGACATCCTATCCTGAAGTGAAGAAAACGCATTACAGAAGCAGAATTTCCCTGACATTTTTATCTTTAAATACTTCAGGCATGTCTGACAAAAAGTAGGATATTCACTTGAGGTTTATTACTGTCACAAGAGGACGGAAGTAACAATTTTGCCTATGTAGTTCTAATGTTAGAATGCTTAGGATTTTGTTACATAAATTCATTTCACAATTAAATCTATAACTACTTTTTTGACAAGGAGTTTCTTTCTTTGAAATACGGACCTATAAATGTTATGAAAATTTCTCAGAATTAAGAACAAAATAAAGGCTAATCTTTGTAAATTTTTTGTTTTCTCTCAACATAATTTTCCTCAACACTAGTTCATTTGTTCAATCTTATCATAAACCTTTTTATCTCTTCACGGAAATAATATTTCTCCAGGCATGCAAAATACTTCTTACTTGCGCAAAAAGTTTTTCAAAAGTTAAACTTTTATTTTTACCAACAAATTCCCTCAGCTTAGGGAAAAGTCCAAATATGGGGGAATAAGGCGGTACCATCATAGCCCAAATAATTGATTTTTGCTATTGCAATGAACATGTGAGGATTGTTGTTGATGTAAAATCAATTCTATCTTTGATAGATTTGATCTTTTCTGGCATATATTTACCTCATTGATCCAAAATCTTAGCATAACATTCTTCAGTAATAGATAACAGATTATTCCATGAGTAGGCCAGAAAACTGATGTTATACTTCATTGGATCGACTTAAGATATTTGTCCCCTTTGGCGGTGGAATGAATGAATGATGTTTAACGCCTGTTTTTTGCTACAGAGGCACCACAGGCGATGGACACTGATGATACATGAAATATTGGGAAAGGATTTATTTTTATGGAAGGAATCGTTCCGGGCCTAAGTTTAGGGTACCTCCCCGGCATTTGCCATTTGTGAGGACTGAGGAAAACCTGGAAAAAACCTCAGTCAGGAAGGACGGTCCTGGCAGTATTCGAACCCAGACCTCCCGCTCACGAGTCCGAGACTTAACGACCTCGGCCACCCGTGGCGGTTTGGCGGTGGAGAATTATGATGCTTCCATTGTTTTGTCTCTGGTGTGTATCATTGTTTCATCACTGTACATGAACGTGAGATAGATTTCTCTGAAAATGCGCCAAACTATATTCAGATATTTGTATCGTAATTTTTTGATCGGGTGTCAACGGTGCGGAACCCACACTGTAGATACTTTTTCTTTTATAATTCCATAGTCAAGACGTGAAACGTGAAACGTGAGACGTGAACCTTCAGCAATTTCTGATATCCTTAGTCAGCGATTTTCGAATAACATATTGCCCATTTAGGGGGGGGGGGGGAGGGTGCAATTTCCTCTATGGTAATTTAATTTGGTTCACTCAGCGAAATATTATGACACAGCTGTTTCTGTAGAAGGTGACGGATTTTGATATGGAACTGGTTTGCAATCTGGCTCACCGAGAACTTTTCAAAAGACCCTCGTATACATTTTAACTTTCATAGTATGCGACCGTTATATGTTTTGTAGTTATATCAGATTGCGATAGTGTTCTAAAATATTTAATCAATTGTTAAATGCAATAATCTCGCTGCATTCCAACTACTTGACAATGCTTGAATTTGAGTTACAATGACTTAAAACATATTAGAGCTCAATTTGTTATCAAGAAAATTATATTTTAAATAGAAAATTTTATATTTCATTCTTAGACAAATGTAAGATAAATGTCACTCAGAATAACTCAACATCACTGTAAAAAACGCCATATAGTTTTGCTAATTTCAGTGAAATTCCTGAGATTTTAATTAATTTGGAACACGTAGGACTTGCTTCTTGTTCATAGAGTAACAATTATTAATAACTCCAAAAGTTTTTAAGTGGTACAAAAGTTTAAGAAAATATTGTAACGCAATCCGGGCGTGGCCAATTTCGTGAAAGTAAGCTTAGAATTAGAGGATCAATGCGAACTGATTTCTGATTTATGGAGTTATGTAATTTTCTTGTATGCAGTTTCTGCCTGTATATTCCTCTGTGGAAAGATCATTGTCTAGATACAATAAGTGTTGGGTGAAACTCCACCATGTGCATCCTAAAGGAAACGTTTTAAAGTAACCCTAACCTAACCTTGAGTGAATCTAAGAAACCGAAGGACCCAATGGTTTACTGCGACTCGCTACGGCCTAACGGCCTCCGCCCACCTTCTTTTCGTAAATTGAAAGTGGGAGTTGAAGTTTCAACTCATTTTTTAAACCAGGATTTGCTATGTGGAATCTGGAATAGCTTTTAGTCATACACTGCCATTTCAATATGTAATTATTTTCTATTCTGAAAATGTGTACCTTGCCGGAAATTTTCTAAAGCGGGCTTTTGTTTGCTGTCTGAAATGATCACTTTTCTACTTAGCGTAAGGCGTTGGAATTTTATAATATGACAATACTATATAAACTTTTGATTTAAGGAGAAAAAAAACTTGCAATTTCAAAGTGTTTTATTTTGCTGTAACTTTTGAGAATCAAATTTGGAAGCATAAATAAGTAGGATGAATGGAATCGGTGAATATTCTGGAGACACGATTATTACAAAGTAATACAGAGTTAGCTCCAAACTCATGGAAAGAAGTGTGTGTAAAAAGCATTTGTGATACAAGTACATTATTAATACACAATGCTTCTGGTCAACAAAGTGTAGAATATTCAGGTATGGGAACTATAAGGTTTATTTCGATGATAGTTGAATTTTATTATTTTGGTCATTCTTGATCAAAGCACTTTAAAACATATTATTATACTGCCCGTTGTAATTCTACTGCAACTTGCCAACTTGAAGGACTGCAGTTTTTGAACAGGTCTTTATTGTAGAGTCCGCTTGAGAAGGAGTCTTGTTTAATTATTACCCAGTGCTCAGTAAAGATGAGCAGATGTAACTTATGTGCAAGATCTTGAATTTGTAAAACTAATTCATTGTTGTTAGACCTGTCTCGGTTAATACCTCCGCCATCTTCTGTTGCTCACACAGTTCAAGGTTAAGAGTAATGCCAAAGCTACTAATACATTCATGCATGTGGTCATTATGCCTCTGTTTTTCCTTTTGGCTGAGTCTGCCGAAGAAAGCTTGAAGGATTCATTGTTACAACACAACACTCGTGGATTGTACGCAGCGGGCCCAATTCGATTTCCATTTGGGTCAGGGAATTTCCCTTAGGCACTAAGGCAAGTGCTTGAGGAACTTAGGCCACAAAGTCCCCTGAAATCATTCGGCCGAATTATCATCTATCGTTCCCCATGCAGTTGTTCTTGGGTTGATTTAACGGTGCCTCCTAAGCATTTTAACCTCAGAAGTCTGTTACACTCCCGGCAGGTTGGGAGAGCGTCCCACGAATCCTATGGACAATGGTGATATAAGGACACCCTCTTAAAAATGCTAGAAATTAACAAAGTTGTTTTTGCGTCTCGCTAACGAAATGAAAAGTAGAGAATATTTCTGTCTTATTTAGTAATCTATGAGCACAGTTCTTGATCTTCTAAGTCTTCTTACTTTACATGATAAACCTTCTATCTGTTTCACCACTTTCTTTTACGATACCCATGCTACTTGTAGTTGAATATCGGCCTTTGTAGTTGCTCCTTATTCTATTTCTCTTCTGCAGTTTTCAACTGTTCCTGGCAATCATTATGCGAATCTCATTCCTCTAGTTCATGATCTGAAACTAAATTAACATAAGAATTATTTTGTTTATTTGGTTCATAAATATTTTGTATCACAGATATCCGTTAACATCCAAATAGCCCTTTGTATTCTCAAAAACCTCACAACAGTTTTGTGTTTTGGAATAATAGCATTGTTTGTTTAATTATCCTGTATAAGCAATTGGCATTCAACAGGTAAAAGCAAAATATCAATGTACCATTCCCTCTATGCCTCAATTTTTTAAAAATATTATCACGTTTAAGATTAAGTTATATTTAAGATTCAGACAGAAATTAACATGTTTCCGCAATTTGGTAGGGCAAGTTTTTATTTTGCCTCCCCACCCTTTTGTATTCCGTTGCCAATTTTATGGTTTAAAACCTTTTTCTGGCCTGTTTTGGATAGTTATAATTTTTTTTTCCTGCGACTATTTACGCATTTTAAAAAATATATAATGTTTTCAATATATCCAAGTGAAAAAAAGTTATAAAAATAAATGGCATGTTCACTTCCAAACATATGTATTGAGAATCTTGCTTTATACATTTATTTCTTTTCAAGCAATCAAAAACTTTCTTCTTTACTCATTCACTTAAGCTCTTCAAAAAGCAGAACCTTCATTAGTGAAAGGAACATACGGTTACCTCGGGCATACGAATACCAGGAAATAGAGAGGATGAGGGAAGTACTGTAGTTTAATATTCTGGCGAATGTCCTTGTATGGACCTGCGCGTGACAATTTTAGGAAATCTGTGTTGGGGATAACTTCGCAGCTGCATAAATGTAACAAACAATTGCAAGCGAGAAAGATGAGAGTGGTACAGCCTTGCAATAAACGTCCCTACAATGTATTAAGAGATACTAACCCGATTCCCGCATAAACGCATAAACAGAAAATGAACTGTACCTGAAATCATTGCGCATCTTTTGCTCATTCAACAGAACTATTGAAATCTACTTTACTTTTTTTTTTATCGACATTTCTAAGCTATTCTGAAAGATGAAATGTTCTGTTGTAACTGGTATAAGTTCTTCCAAATAACTTGTTTTACCTATCGCAGAACTAGATATTATTTTAATATTATTTTAAAATCAGTAAGTGTCATCATGCAACCAAAGGAGGAAGGGAATACCCTAAGTTGAAGTGGAGCGGAATAGGTAAAGAAACGGACTTGGTAATGAATTTAGTGCCAACTAGACGATAAACGTGTTGAACATCGTTCTGAATAAGCACAGTAGATAATACGCCGTTGCAAAGAGGCAAGGCAGCTACACCTAGCAGAGATACCTCGGCCACCGCCCGCGAGAGCCTACGCATTCTGTGTTCTTACAAATACAAACGGTGAGCAAGCAAATAGTTCTATACGTACAGCGTTGTCTTCGGAGCAGAAAAATTACTTGATATTTCTTGCAACTGAAAACGAGAAGACTCTGATAATAAGCAGAATATTGGATTGGATTGAGTGAAGGAGGAAACTCGGCAAGTAAGTCGAGCCAAGGGTCGTTTGTGCCTATTTCTCCAAGGGTGTTAGGGTCTGTACATCGTTTCCAGAAAGAGTGCCAGGGCAGAAACCTTCAGCGACTGCCACGCCGCACACAGCACTTACCCATATTGACTGGCGCTATAGATCCTGTAATCAATACTGTTAATGACGTGATTAAAATGGAAGTGTAGAAGGTTAATAGAGAACAAATGCCTATACCCAGCAGTGGCCACGTAAAACCACGAATAAATGTAAGGGATTTGAACCTGAGACGCTAGGACTACATCGGCTCGTCAGGTAGATATCGTAAAAATTACACTTTCTTATATAGCGTTTTATTGTATTGTTTACAAAGTACCCTTCGTAACTGTTTTTAGAAACATTTTACATTTCGCTCATGGGAAATCTGTAGCGATGGGAGAGCTTTCTAATAAATTCTTTTTTCAGTAGACAACTTACTTAACTGAAAGCGTTTGTGAAACTTATTTTAGAGCCACAGAGCTGAGATTTGTAATCCCATATAACTCATATAGTGCTATTTGCTTATGAAACAGAAAAGCAAACACACCACAAAAAGCTTTAGCCCGTATACCCGATATTTATAGCCAAATTGCTATAAATCAAGGAATTCCACATATTCCATTACCGTGTGGTAGTTTCCAGTGAGAGTTAATGGCCCGGAATAAGCAGATAAGCTGCTGCTTACGGCAGACCGGCTCTACCTTGTCTCTTCTGTGGAAGGAATGCACTCGTCGGACTGGTCCGATTGTTTATATTGCATTAGAGATTGTAATTACGAAAATCCTGTGCATGACTGACCATTCAAGCAGAGAATTTACTGAGCTGTGTTAGTGCACGAACCTCAGCAACCTGTTAACGCGTGAAAAGATTGGTAAAGGGAGATAATCCACAACCAGGAGCTCTGCTAACGGGTTTTGGCCACTCTGCCCTGCACAGACGTTTGTCTCAAATAGACCCAGCATTTAATTACTTTTATTACTTTATGTTCCTGGTTTTATTGCCAGCATAGCAGCTGCTGCATTAAAGTGTCATTGACATATTTAGATGACCAGATGCATAACTGTAGCGTGCGCCCTGCGTGCGATTGAGACCATGATTGCAAAATTCACTAACGTACTCTATTTCTTTGTAGTTTAATTAATTAGTTCTAAAATTATATTACACTAACCTGTTCAAGTTCATAACTGTTGACTTACTTGTGTTATGTGTCAAGTATAACAATTCCAATATTTTAAAGACGGAGTCGATTAACAAATGTAAGATTTGCCGACGATATGGTCTTAAAACACCGAAAGCGCTATAAACTATGCTGGAACAATTATGTGAGCGTAGCAAAAATGCAGGGCTGTCACTAAACAAACTGAAGACGCAGTTAGTTTTAAACGGACCTGAAACCCCGATAAAAATAGATGGAACAGTCCTCACATATGTGAGCGAATATACATACCTAGGATAACAGATTTCCTTCCATGATAAAATGGAAAAACAAGTACAAAGAATGATCTCACTAACCTGGAGAGCATTTTGGACCCTTAAGTTTATGTTAGACCAAACACTAACTAACAAAATCAGATTCCAGACGCTCGAAACCTGTGTTTATGGGTGCGAAGCATGGTCACTAACAGAAAAACAAAAGAACAAAATTCAAATATGCCAAAGAAAAATGCAAAGCAAGATCCCGGGAATAACTTTGAAAGAAAAATACCAATAGTATTAATAATTCAGTAATCTCGGACAACAGACATCACACAAATAGCTACCTGAAGCAAATGGCAATGGAGCGGTCACGTCGCAAGAATGCAGGGCAATAGATGAACCTACAAGATCGCCATGTAGGACCCTCGGATAGGAAAAAGGACACAAGGCAGACCCAGAAGAAGATGGACAGACCTTTTCAAGGCACATGCAGGTCCAAATTGGTCAAGAGTAGCAAGAGGAAGAGAAAAGTGAAAATCTCTCGAGAAGCAACTAGTGCAGTGAGAAATGGAGTAACCAAGGAACAAATCATCAGAGTGCCTTAAACAGCATACGAACAACTAGCGTGGAATAGTTTACCATGTTAAGAAAAAGCGAGCTTTCCCTACTTGTTAGGGGACCTTTGTCCTTAAGAGACACAATAGGCTATCTTTATCTTTTATTAAAACAGAACCAAAGAATTATAGAGAAATGTGCCCATTAAACACAATTTGAAAGTTATTGAAAAGTTTCTAGCAATGAGATTGGAACATAAGTGAAGAGCAACAAGGCTTTCGACAAAATAGATCCTTCACTGCTGTGCTCTGTATAGCTCCGATTTGACTCGACGCTGCCTGGCCACTCCTGTACTAATACTTTTATATGTCTGCAGTGAATGAAAATTATGTTAAAATTAAATCTTTAGAGGGAAGTATTAGGAAATTTATGGAAATTTATGGAAAAATCAGGTAGAGTTTGTTTTAAAATAAACTTTGTAAGTAATGAAAATATCAACTTCACAGAAACATACTATCATTATAGCTTAATGTAAGGTAATAGGGCCTTATGGTCACTAATTACAATTTACTCATTTATTTTCTCTGACAGCTCCATAATTATCACATCATTTTCTCAGAGCTCACAAAAACCTTTCAAAGAGTATGTCTGAATTTTTTGTATCACTACTCTACTGTACAAAATTCTCATCTTTGATCTTAACATGAAAGAATATCCGTTTAGTTCTCTTGTCTAATAGAAAGGGATGGAAAAAGCAATTAGTAAAAAGAAAGAGTGTGAACTATCTGGGTGTAGCGTAAAAAAACAAAAAACTCACCAGAAGTCCTGAATAAGACCTAGCTCTTGTGAATATGGATTTGCCCTGGCTGTTATGCACATCAGAAAACCAGTTCGTCTATCGCAAGGTTTGAACTGCAGTATTTTTACATTCCTTATTAGTCATTCGCTAATTGTCCCACAGAGGCAGCACTTTTGCTCACATATGTGTCAGCGGTCATGACAGTCTGCGGAACAGTGCACAGCTGAAAGCTTCGTGCTGAATTGATTGATTATTATCGCAATCGCACACTTTCATTGTTTTAAAAGCTATTGAGCAATGGTTGAAAGTCCATGTGTGTTCAGCACGAAGTTTCATGCAACTATTATTAATAAAAACTTGTCCAAATATTTTCAGTGGCAGTAATCAGCATCGATAGATCAAAAGCCTTGAGTATTTCGCATGCCATTCACAAAGTGTAGATCCTCTTTGAGTTATTAGCCTGCTTTCCTTTAGCTAATTATACTCTCGTTTTGCTGAGTGACACATTGATGTACGTGACTATTTAAAGAGTGACAGCATTGCACTGAAGGCGAGTTACTTGACTTTAATCAATAATGCTAATTAGGACGATCTGCTACCGGGAGCAGCTGAGAATGGGGGGAAGTAAAACCTGGGTTTCAAAATTAAGAAGGGGTTTGGAAAATATAGGAATGGGGAACATTTGGATACCAGAGCGGGGAAACAGGAGAAAAATTAAGAAATGCTTGAGGGATATTAACAGGCAGCTGACTCTTTCGGAGTGTGCAGAAAAAGTTTCGCTAGAGATACAATCGGATGGGGGATGAGCATTACATCCAATCAGGGACTCGCTTGGTTTAGGTTAGACGCGTGGCGGATGACTAAAGTAACAAACAGAGAAGGTAGAGAATCTGCCCTATATGGGGGCATATTCTGGCGTGAGGCAGGGGGACGGAAGAATGGAGGAAGATTATCTACCAGCCCCGTTAACGGGCGAGAGGGCAGTGGGAGTGCTGGACTTTCCTGGCACATAGGAAGGAGGAAGAGGGAGTAGGTAATTTTTTTAATAAATTGAGACAGCTCAGATCGGAAGAGGCAGACAACCGGGAACGGGGGTAGCATATGAATCACAATTTGTTTTGTACATATATGTAAGGTAGTGTTAGTTTATTTTCTTTTGTATTGTTTTCTTTTCTGTTTATTTTATTAGGTATTTACCATTTTCTACGATATTATTTCTATTTCCATTTATTTATTTAATTATATATTGTTTGTTACGTTAAATATTGTTTTTTTGCAGTTTCAGTATTTCCTAGTGTATTGGAAAAACAGGTACTGTCCCAGGACCTGTGCGAAACGAATGAGTTAAATATATATATTTATGTTTATAAATATTTATAAATATATACATTATATACACACTAATAATAATAATAATAATAATAATAATAAATAAACGGTTAAAACAATTAATTATCAATAATTGAATGTTTGCTGTCAATTTAACATATTATCTATCCTATGTTTTGAACTTTATTATTATAATGTAACCAAACTATTTTTTTTTCTACTCTTTCACACCAGACGTTTCAAAGTTTAGAACTAAATGTATAGGTATTCAGCATATCAGAGTAATGGAACACTATGAATTCCATTGTGATAGGTTGTGATAGAATGCCTGGGTAGGAATAATAATAATCTATCCAATCAATTTCTAGATCACTAAAGATTTAGAATTCCTGCCCTTTTAAGGTGATTATCCAAAGTAAAGACAATGTGATAATCTGGAGAATAAGCTGGTTGCACTAGAATCTCATTACCAAGGCTGATAATAGGATTCGTGAGTCACATAGCTGTATGTAGTTTTGTATTATCACGTGAAGGAAAAACATCTTTTTTTGTTCCCCAATTGAAATTCATAGATCACTCAAGCCTTTTATGGTGGTCATATTTAGCCAAATATGACCAACTAGTAGTGAAAATTGAACCTAACAATTTTAAAGTATTTAATATCGGTAAAATTTTGTTTCCGTCTTAGCTGTCTTTATTTAGCACCTGAAACTTAAACTATGCGATGAAACTGGTCGAACTTTGTTTAACTGTATGAGAAACATGACTAAGGTTTGAGGTAGTCAGTAAATAAAAAACTGTACATTACAAGTTTATTGCAAATTGTAACATTTCCCCAGTTAGCTACTCAAGAATTTCATTTTCACGATCTATTCCAAGCTTTTCAGGTTTTTAGGAGAAGAGTAGAATGGCTAAAGAAAGCGCACTTTACTTTAATTAACTGTCTTTCCGCATACGTTTCAAGAATTTCAAATATATTTTATGTAATTTCGGGTTTTGCTAGAACTATAATGGGCTCTCTTGAAACTGTCTTAATTAATTTTACAATCTTGGCAGCATTTTATACTCATGTTTTTTAATATTGTTATCAGAATTTGTACTCATACTTAAAACCCACATAAAATTGTATCTTTCCTTATAGTAGTCCATTTGTTACTTAAACAACTTAAAAATTAGAGAAATAATGATCTCATTCTCCTGGGGGAACTATTTATTAAACTGTAATTGTGAATTTCTGTTATACTTCGAATACTTTCAGCCTACACTAGCTGTTAAGCATCTTTGATATAAAGATTTAAACAAGTAGGATATTTAGAAACCTCATTTAGAAGTACTTCGGAAAACATTTCAAACAGAAAAATTGCCCCAAATTCACTGGGAAAATACTTTATAGAAGTCCAGCTACAACAATGAAACGTTTGTTTGAATAAAAAGTATTTTAAACCTATTTATTCATGCTTTTAACGAAATACATAACTATTTGTTATGCCTTTTTCTTCTATAAGGGGTCGGTCCTGGTGGTGCAGTGGTAACCATACTTGGCTCCTAAGCCCAAGATCGCGGGTTCGATCCCGGCCAGGATCGATGGATTTTTTCGGGCGTAAAAATCCTAAATATGGGAAGTAAAATCGTAGGCCTCGGTGGTACATTTAAGGCACGATAAAGAACCTCAAGCCTGAAAAAAGAGGCCTCTAAGTAAAATTTGTCGACGGTTTCACGCCCTGAATTGAATGGGACGCTGACCACCTAAGATGTTAAAGAGCTTTCATAAATTAAAAAATAAAATCTATAAGTAATTTCACCGCATTAGTCCACTAGTTTATGCTATGACCAGGAGCATTTGCAATTAACGAGTGTTTTTCAGAACTGTAAAAACCATAAGCTGAAATCGTAAGGAAAAAGTGGCGGTCCAACTTCCAAGTTCTAGGAATTTGTAGCGCCCACTGCAGGTTTACCAGGAATAGCCTAACGGGAGGTTGCAGGTTGATGCAGTAGCTTGTAGCAGTTATTTCTAGGCATGACGCCAAACGTGAGAAATGTTAACGTTTACATATCTGAAATGCTACCATGGCATGCTCAAAACTAAGTAGTTGTTGATCATCAGCTTGGTAATCCATTTGTCATAATTTTCCTTTAACTTATTTAAATGGTTCATTCTTTTGTTACAGTACTTTTTTCCCTACATTAAAATTAAAATGTTTTGGTGTTATATTACATTGATAGCATTGATATTGTTTGGTTTTAATGTAAAGTTTAACAAAAACTTGTTTTTGCACGAACCAAAAGTTAATTTACACATAAAAAACAAAAGTCACACAAAAGGTTTTAATATCATTTAATATAACGTACATTCATGCATTTCCCAATGATTTTAGTCTTGTTTTCGATTCTTCTTTTGAAGACGCTATCAGGCCAGATGTATAAACTCGACGTATTATAGCCAGGTTTCTTTCTAAACTGCTGTGCATTGAGTGGTGTTTAACGCCCGTTTTTACTACTGAGGCACCAAAGGCGGTGGACACTGATAATACATGAAATGAAATGATAAACTGGGAAAGCAATAAATATATATATATATATATATATATATATATATATATATATATTAAGAAAGGAAGCATCCAGGCCTAAGTTTAGGGTACCTCTCCGGCATTTGCCATTTATGAAAACTGAGGAAAACCTGGAAAACAAAACATTCAGGGAGGATAGTCATATTTGGAATCGAACCCCAGACCTCCTGCTCACGATTCCACGTCTTAACGACCTCGGTCACTCGTGATGGTATTTAATTATATTGCCAAATGTAAATTGTGAACTTATTCAAACAATCCACAATATTTAGGCATTTGTTTGGTAGCTTGTTTGGCTGTTTCATGTTTGTTTTGTTTAGCTTCCATGTATACACGGTGTGCCGGAAACGTCGTATAGTTTTGCAGAATAGGCAACTCAGAATGTTGGGTAAAAGTAGCAGCGGGTTTAACAATTCTCATTATCTGATTGCTAATACTTCATACATATATTTTCTTTGAAAAATTGTTCCCTTTGATTCATTAGCTGCCGTGAATAGCTTTTTTACTCGCGTGAACTGACATAAATTCAGCTGTTGAGAATCACAACAGATAAAAGAAATTACTAGAAGGAAATTACATGTGCATCGATTGAGTATTATTTTATGTAGCGTATCGGGTAATAAACATACTAAAGAGAAATTTAAATGAAAGAAACGTACATAACATCTAATTTGTTCATCTCTAAAACCGCTGCAAGTTTAAATCAAAATGGCACACGTGCTATGAAAGTACGTGAGTAGACATAACTTGAGAAGAAGTATGGTATTTATGATTAGTAATCCATAGTTATATTTAAAATTATTTGATCAGTTGCAAATGTAGATTCATCAAAATGAGGTGTCATTTACTAGCTATTAACATCCTATGCCAGACTCATGAAATGCTCAGAACCGCTAAATATATGCAATATTCATTCTCCGGTTAGAGACATAAAATTTAGCCGCTTGGCTTGGTCCAAAAAGAAATCGATCCTGCGATTCAAGGATTATTTTTAGGGCTTGCTCAAACGTTGAAAATTAATGAACAAGTACATTTTGAGTCATCCGATTATCTAATGACCGTCGCGTTGGCGTGAAACTGCATAAATAAATAAGCTATCGCTTAAGGCCAGCCGAACTGCTACGTTAACCTTGAATCTGTCATTCAGTCAATGTCGTATGAACATTGAAAGAAACATGTTCTAATATTGGAGTATAGTTTGCCTAAGAGAACTAAGGCAAATACTTGACCTAATTACTCTATTCTAAAACCAGGTTTATTTTTTATTCTATGTCCGTATCGAACCCGTTCGTGCTGTCAGAAGACAGATTCACAGGTGAGCGAGTTCCACGTCGTAATGTAATTAATAGATTATAGACGAACTAAGGAATAACATTCATTATGAGATCAATATAAATTCTCAAACAAAACACGAGCAGTTTCATAAGCAGATAACAGAAATGTGTGGAAAATGAAGGCAGCCAATACCAGTATCTCCTTCCGTGATGTGGATGAGTAGTAAATTAAAATTTTATTAGACTATCTTCAGTAATACCGTGAGAGCCGATAATTTTTCGGTAATTTAATTTAGGTTAACGAATGAATGTTGTCATGACTATAAGCATGAATTTGAAAGCTCAATTAAATTACCTAAGAAAAATTATATGCAAGACGGGTGAGGGATTCGGTAAGACATTGCAATGCGAGAACGATGCATTTTTATTTATTTTTATTATAATTAAAATGATTTGACTTATTTTTTTGATCTTTTTGAAAACATACATTAATATTATTAGCTTTTATTCCAGGCAGAACCGCGTGGAGATCTAAAATATATAAAATATAACTATTACCATTTATTACAATTTTTGTATCAGTTGTGTCATATTTCGTGATGTGATGAGAATTTATTTTGGGAGCTAGTGAGATAATCGAAGTGATAGAGTGCATTGTTACTAGTTTTTGTTCCTAGAAAGGCTACGAAGGTATCTCTTATTGAATAATTAAAAACAAATGAATAATGGAGGTTATAACAGTTCATAGTATATTTATTTATTTTAACAGCACATTTAAAGTTAAATTACAAATGTATTTTTTTATTTATTTAAATGTGTTATTTAATGTGTTCATTGTAATAATTAATAACAGTTACATGATGTGAGTTTGTATGAAACGCCATTAGTGAACAGGAAAGTGCATGAGAATAGATTTGCTGCATTCCTAGTCGAATCAAAGCAGAGATTATAGGCATTAAAAAAAAAAAAAAAAGATTAGTTTTGATCACCATGCTTCAAAACTATCGATTAAGTTTTATTCTGATTGGTGAATAAAATATTAATGAGACGGTACAATTGTAGAAAGGCGCTTGCGTGCAATTAGTCATAGGAGTGTTTTAGTAATCGACTCTTGTGTTATCCCACCCGTTCTTAGCCGATTCGACTTTTCGGTCCCGACACAGTTTCCCGTTATGTTGTCATCAGATAAGAGGATGACCTATGTAGGAAAAAAAAAACCTATATAAGGGAATCGTAGGTCTAAAAGTACGTGTGTTGACCTGTACAACAGTGAGATTGAATGATACAGCATTTTATGTTTGAGATATATCCAAACAAAAGGGTAGTAGTAGTGGTGGTGGTGGTGGTGGAGGTGGAGGTGGAGATAGTCATCGTCGTCTTGTGCGTTTTAGGACACATTCAAAAAATACAACTGTCGCATGGGCTTTACGGTTGCACATGCAAATCATCCTTATAGCAATCAAAAGATCATACACATATATACAAAGCTTCATGAATATATACAATTAAAAATACTTCGATATATTTACGTTTTCTATTAATGTTTTATATATAAATACATAAACATGAATGGAACCCTTACTCTTGAGCCCCCTTCCGTTTACTCACACCCCCTCTCCAACTCACCCCTCTTCATTATAGTCATTAACCTTCTTTGACGGGTTTTCTCTAGAAATATTCCCAAATTGTGTATCTCACATGCACCAACACTTCCCGGCAAATGTTCAAACTTCTATTGGCATTCAAAAATTGCGGGTGCTAATTTCTTAAAATCTCCGTTTCCTTGCATTCTGTCAAAATATGTCTCCAGGTGTCGCTTTCTCCGCACGATGGACAACTTCTTCCCCCGAGAACGTTAACTGTTTTGTTTCTTTTCCAAGCCCCTAATCAGATATCTAAATAATCTCGCCTCCCCCACACCGGATGTATTTGAGCCTGCAGGTTAAGCGATACTTTTTCTGCGCATCGAGACTTAATATTTTGTCTATCTATATCGTCGATCCTAGTGGTGTAGTGGTTACCATACTTGCCTCCTAAACCCAAGATCGCGGGTTCGAACCCGGCCAGGACCGATGGATTTTTTCGGGGCGTAAAAATCCTAAGTATGGCTTCCTTCGGAAGGGAAGCAAAGCCGTGGGTCCCGTGTCGTACATTTACAGCACCTGAACCTCAAGCCTGAAAGAGAGGCCTCTGAGCAAAATTTGTCGGCCGTTTCACGCCCTGATTTGAATGGGACGCTGATGACCTGAGCTGTTAATAAATAAACCATTCAAAAAAAAATCTATCTATATCTCCCAAACGTCCGTTAACTATTTTCCAACTATTTCGTGTAATGTCCTCAAAAGGATAGTAATATTAACAGAGTTGTAGCTATTGGTTTTTTTTCCTTAATTGCCTTTGTAACTTCTAAGTAAGTTCTGATTTTAGCAGAAAGTGCACTTTTAATTAAGTTTTATTTTAGTATTTTAACCTAATCACAATGAATATAAATTATCATGTTCAGGAGTCAAATACCAAAGCTGTAACTAGAAACTATTGTTGAATAATATTAATATGCAAAACAAAACAATTTAATTTTAATTCAAAAGTATCAGTTAAATAAAAAAAAACTATAACAAGAACTTAATTAATTACGGTCTTATATCTGTAACATAGCCTATCATTCTTTCCAGTTTCTGTTCTAATCATCAACAGAAGCAATTTTATTTGAACTTTTAGAAAAAGAAAGCTAAAGCGTGTGTAATTTTATGTAATGTTTATTATGAGTTAACAATTCACAAAAAAAAAAAAAAAAAAAAAAAAAAAAAAGACTGCGTTTACACGGTCTACTCGTCGTTCATGACGTAAATATTACATTTATTTTAAAGATAAAGAACGCAGGCTACAAACGAACTGTTGTGTTATATGGAGATTTAGTGGAGCGTAAAATTCGTGCAATAGCAAATGGAATCCTGAGAATGATCACGGGAATATACATCGGAGACGACAATGTGAGAAAAATGTAGGCCAGTTCAAGGTTGACCATGCTCACGTCTATCTGCGCCTGCGCGCGAACTCTTCGAAACGAAATATGTGCTCGCATTAAGTGCTTCACGCGATACAAACTGCATTAACTTTTAAAATATTGTTCCCCAGCGTTGCGATTCGACTCGTTTACGAGAGTTGCGTGTAAGGTTCAAGTCGCAAACAAAAGCCTTCCTTTGTAGAGCACAGTGAAGTGCAAGAACCGTTAGAACTCTACCCGCGTAATGCGAACATCTCGCACTCGCTTGAGCGCATAACTGACCGTCTTTTGTTTCCTGTTTGTTAGCCCTTTATTGGCTACAGTCTAGCCTAGAGTGTCATGGAGACATGTTTTATTTTAGGATAACGTATGTGTGTTAAATTAAAGGACTCTGGAAGAATTTCCGATTCGTAATTAACCTAAATTTAGTTTTCAGAATAAAGATATGGTGTGTACACATGCATATTCTTTAGATCGGTGTATGTAGTGTACGATATATGACTGTTCATTCTTTTCGCTTTTAGGAAAATCTTTATGTATTCACAAATATACACGGAATTAATTCTAGATGCGGGATGATAATTGGTTTCTTTTAAAATGAAAAACTGGTTTTATGTTTCTAAAACTGCTTTTATTTTTCAAATAGTCTTCCGATAGTGCAACACAATTTGTCCATTGATTCTTCAGTACCTTTATTACATCACGAAAGATGCTTCCCACGAGGTCAGCAAAATAAGCATTCAGGCAACTTTGACTTCCTTCTCAGTTAAATATTCTCCGTCCTCCCAAGAAAGCTTTGAGCCTAGGAAACAAATGGAAGTCGAAGGGAGCCAAATCAGGTGAATATCGTGGATGCGGAAGTAAGTAGTACTTTAAATTCAGTGTGTGAGCGTGCATTAGTCTGGTAAAATGATCATTTGCGCTAAACTTGGCCTCTCTTGTTGGATATTCTGATGTAACTGTTTCAGAAGGTAAGCGTAATATTCACCATTTATAGTTTGCGCTTAATACATCATTATCGGTTGACTTTAGTGCCATCGCTTTCTCTGGAGCTGGACAACCGGGTTCCGTCCACTGTTACAAGTCTCTAGGGTGCAGTAATGAACCCAGGTTTCATCAATAGATTGCACTGTTTTTGAAAACCTTCCATACTCTTTACCCTTCCTGCTGTACAATTTTAATCTCTTCAAAATTTTCAGCGCTCTTCAAGAGATTTACATAATAAGACCACAATATTCAATTTTCTTCATATTTAAACATATAGGAAATGCGATTTCTTTCAACAGTAACGACAAAAATTAGTCAATAAATTACTTAAGTTTTTTCAGTGCTGTCAACTGAAAGACATGTATCGAGCTATGGGGGGGGGGGACTTTCCTCGTCGTAAGTGGGATGGTTAATTATCTTTTTTCGACCATGTATATTAAGTTAGTAAATGAATTCATTTGTTAGCCTAAGAATATTTTGATATTGAACATTATAAAAATATTATAAATTTAAATTAACTTTTCGAAAATGGAACTACCTTTGTTATTTATTCTTATTTTTCGTTTATCTTCCACTTTTACTGGAGAGGGCTATGCCACTACCAAGGCAACACAGACAAGTTGCTTTATTGCTCATATGTGCATATCGATATAAAATTTCTAAACATACAACGGTAATTATCCATAGATGGCGCGGTTTCCCAAAATTATTAGCATGTAATTCCTTCACATTCATAATAGTATGCCAAAACGGAAAACATCAAATATCCTGCAATAAAAATCAAGGTGAAAGTACCTGGTGAAGAGAGGTATGAAATCAATAGGCAATTTATGCCTACATAAGCAACTTAGGAGAGTAGGTTCATAAGTTTCTGCCCTAACCATATTCTAGGCATGATAAAGACAAACCTATATTTCACTTTTCAATATGTTACCCTTTATTACAATACATTTCTCAATCTTTGAATTAACATTTCAATCCCTACCCCCAAATAGAAGTCTTGTCTGCAAATAAACAATATCCATCACTTCGTCTCACTTAAATTTCCTTCATCGAAGGTCCTTCTTGAGTTATGGGAGCTAGATTTGGGCTGTAGGGTGGATGTTCGATCTCCTTGAAGCCTCATTTCTTCACAACTTCCTTTGCAACAAGAGCTATGTGCACAGACGCATTGTCGTGAAGAAAGCGCACACCGCCACTCAGCTTTTCTCGCCTTTTCTCTTTGCTCTTTGATGGAAGCACGTAGTCTGTGCAGTAGGTCAGCATAGTACTCCCCATTTACTGTGGTGTTCCTCTCCTTGAAGTCAATGAAGATTATTTCTTCACAGTCTTAAAAGATTGTGGCCATGATCTTCTTGGTTATCTGAGTGACCTTTGCCCTTATAGGCGGTGTTTCGCCAGGTTTACGTCACTCCATTGATTCTCTTTTGGACAAGGGATTATAGTAGAGGACCATAGTTTCATCTCCTGCAACAATGATTTGCAGAACTTCTCTCTCTCTCTCTCTCTGCCACGGCAGAGCTCCAAAATGTCTGACAACAGATGAATAATTCGAAGAACTGTTGTTTAAGAATAGCCCAATTTTGCTGCTATTTCTGCAACTTTGAGCAACCGGTCTTCCATAATTTCTCCTTCCACAAGAGCGATGTTTTCAGAAGAGAGCACCTCCAAGGGCCGACCTGCACGCTCTTCGTCTTCAACGCTTTCTCGACCAATTCGAAAAAGTTTGGCCCATTCTTTTGCGGTAGAATATGAAGGGGGTGCTTCCCCATATACACCGTCCAATCGCACCGCCACGGGTGGCCGAGATCGTTAAGGCGCGAACTCTTGACCGGGAGGTCTAGAATCCCGCCAGGACCGTCTTCCCTGACTGAGGTTTTTTCCAGGTTTTCCTCAGTCCTCATAAATGGCAAATGCCGGGGAAGTAGCCTAAAACTTGGGACTGGGACGATTCCTTCTTTCAAAATAAATCCATTCCCAAAATATCATTTCATCTCATGTATCATCAGTGTCCATCGCCTGTGGTGCCTCTGTAGCAAAAACGGGCGTTAAACACTATTCATTCATTCATTCATTCATTCATTCATACAGTCCAATCGCTGTTTAATTTCGTTTGGAGTAAGTCCTTTTGTGAAGAGCTTAATGACAGCTCGAAACTCCATTTTGAACATGCCACAATCTTCTACACATAGCCTTCTTTAAGCAAATATTTGTGAACAACTGAACACAGCGGAGTGGGATTATTTACTCAACAGATAAGGTATGACACATAAAGGATTTTGTGAACGCGATAATACTTATCGGCGAGGCCGGAAACTTATGGACCTAGCATCGTAAAATGCTCTATAAATATCAAGTGTTTCAAAGTGAACAACGCAGTTAAAACGACGTCTCCTCAATTTGTTGAAAAATTGTACATACTATTTAGGAATCGTCAACTGCTGAAATTTTAGGCATGTCTGGTGTAGTATCACATTTTAACAAAAGATAAGCATGAAAAAAGATTTGAAAAATATGCTGTGCGAATAATAATAATAATAATAATAATAATAATAATAATAACAATAATAACAATAATGTAATGAGATAAGCATGTTAATGGAGCAATGAAATTTCCGTGCAATGCATAAGGAACAAAACGACAAGTACACGAAGTCTGTACGGTTTCAGGTTTCTAGAGTGCCAAAGGAAACAAGGCAATGGACTATTCCCTCACTAATAAATAATTTACTGGTGGATACAACGCTAAACTTTTGGACCAACTGGAAAAAAAAACCAGACCGGTTTTTGTCAAAGAAGTTTAGATATGTGTTGTTGCCTTAGCGAACATTACTTAATTATATATTATTAACTGACCTTTCATCTAGTTCACCAGATGTGACTTCAACAAAGTCTTAATTGTAAGATAATTTGAAAAAAATGTAAATCTTAAAGTTCCCGTTGTAATGAAGGAATCTGAAACTCGGTGATTATATTAAAGGTTCTAGGGTATCGCTGAATAAAGTGAAGTGGCGTTAAGAAATGTTATGATGATAAATAAAAACGGATTCGATCGATTAATTCTAATAACTTGTTACTTTAGCCTGAAACTGCAGAATTGCTAAACTTGTTATTCCTCGTGTAAACTGGAATGGCATTTATCGTAGCATCTTGGAACTAAAATTGTTCCTATTATTCCATCGTGTAGAATTTTCCGGCATGGTTGCGGTGTGCACTGGCATTAGTGCACGAAACTTGTGCAGGAAGATAAAAACCTGACCAAAGCTATTACTGAATTACTCCTAGACTAAATCATAGTTAGCGGTGCATAGCGCAGAGTTAACGAACTACACAGAAACAGGTGAAGGTGCACTGCCGCACACGTTGTGTTCGCCACAAAAGGAAACTACATAATTAGAGGGCGGTAAAACAAAGCACTATTTCGCTTATCTGCTGGAACAATAAGGCAATACGTCATTGTTAATTAACTAAATTAGCTTTCAAACCTACTCATTCGCGCATGCGTATTTCTCAATATAAAGCTGATATCAGAATAATAAGGCGCATATAGAAAAATGGCATGCACCAACTTTCATTTCGAATGGTACGGGTTAGGACAGGAGGAAGGGATAAAGGGAGAGAGACAGAGACAGAGACAGAGACAGAGTATCAATTGAAATCACATTTTTCAATGCATTAGAAAGAATTTAAAGGAACAAAAGAGTTGAAAAACTGAAGTAAAAATTTAATTTTCTGAGCAAAATTGTGAAAAAGAGAAAATATCACAAGTGTGTAAACTGTCAAAAAATTAAACCGACAAGCTTTTGACAGCTTCTACTGAATACGAAAATAATTTTCATTATGCTTTATTTTCTACATTGTTTTTCGAAGATACCACATCTTAAATAACGAAAACCATTTAGCTAGACAGATTTGCAAAACAGTTTTAATCACTTTATTTTAGAAAAGAGGTTCAAAATTGCCTCTATTGACCTTTACACAAAGGCCATAATCGGAACATAGACTGTCTAACGCTGTCAAAAATTGCAGAATCAGCATTTCCTACTGCTACAACAGTCCTGGCTAACAGATCCTGTTCTGTTTAAACTGAGATATAATTGAGAAGATCACGCAATCGATAAGATAAAGAAGAGGCAAATCATGGGATAGGAGCATCGCACAAAACAACCTCCATCAATTCACTTCTTTGGAAATCGGTTTATATACTTCCTTACATTAGTAATAAAATGTGTCGGCGCTCCGTCATACTAGTACCACATTCGTCGCGTAAGATTATAGTAGATAATGTCATTTAAACGGACAGGTAGAAGAAAGGGTACTATGAGACGGTTGTCAACTACATCTGTCTACACATTTACTTAGAATCTTGTTGATGTACTTGCACACATGTGGCATGGGGGTTCTCCTTACTTTAAACATGCGAATTATGTATATTGAAAACTTCATCACGTTCTTGCATTGCTTAATGTACAGATAAATACAGGAAATTTCTTTTTCAAGTCATTCACTAGTTCTCTGTTTATATTGTCTGAAGCAGTTTTATTGGTGGATGTTGTTGTTGGATACTCACCTCGGGTCTTTCAGGGGCTGGAAGTCACCTTTTGTGCCTTAGTGGTCATGGGAGGAAGAAGATGAAAGCGAAGGGTTCAAATCACATGACAATTTGTTTCATTAAACGCTTAGAAGTGTTTATTCACACGACCACTTGTCTGTCACCTGGTTTGTTACCTCTATGACTTTATCGCCACGAGCAACATACACTGTTTGAAACTGCATGTGTGTGCCTCTTGTCTACACTTTCCTACTGTATCTGGGACTGCGTCCTGGTAATTACTGTACTGTTCTGCCTGGAAATGTCCTTACTGCCCGGTACTGATGAAGATGATGCCTGGGACTGCGTCGTCTTCCACTTATATACTAAATTCAAAATGTCCCCACGTGGTCGCGAGAGCTCACGGGGTTTACAGAATAGCACCAATGGATTCCTGGGCCTTTAAAATATTCAAAGATTATTGGTGAGTTTTTGTGCTCTCAAACACGCTTACAGTAAATTCATCAACTCTTTGACTCCTCATTGGGGAGTGCATGATTATTGGATGTAATGACGTCTTCGCCAAAACTGTTCTCTTTCTAACTTTAACGAGTTTTGGTGTATCTCCAGCAATAAAGATACAAAAGACCTATTGTTCGGCTCATACTAGACCCTGTATGCATTCAGCTATGTTACAATAGAGAGACCCATTGCTCGAGCATCTTTTGTACTTTCAGTAAGTGAAAGTACAAAAGATTACAATAGGCAGCTTTTTCCCTATTGTCAAGGAGTTATCGTCCAGGTAACCATGAATACATTTTTGTGATACATGAAATGTACCTGCTTGTTACTACAAGCTATATAATATTTAATAATTATTACTATTTAAATTATCTAACTACATTCATTCTCGGGCATGCGTGGGTGTGAGGACTAGGTTTTCACCAACATTTTGATACAAAGTACATTGCTTGGATTATTTTAAACAGTGATTCCTAAGAACTTGTGCAGTTACTAATTAAAAAAATCAACTAACCATCGAGCATCACAACACAAATGAGGCACCGGCTTCGAGGTAGAGCGCCATGGTTGCCAACCACACTACTTATACATAGTGCCTATACTTGGGAACTGTTTGTTCAAGTAATGACAGCTTCATAAAACGGTTGAATATGAGCTGTTATAATGTAAAAAAACGTATATCTCATTACTAAAAAGTATGAAAAGTCTTCCAGATAAAAGAATTCTCAAAATAAGAGAAGTCTGTATAATGATCAGGAATTGAGATCATGTCAACCAAACATTTTGGCAATTACATTTTGGAATATCGTGAAAGATGAAATTACAGACCATGTCATTTGAATAAACATCGTTCTGGGACTGGATTTTTTTTTTTGATTGATTTATTTATGGACGCTCTTTAACATCTCAGGTCATCAGCGTCCCATTCAACTCAGGGCGTGAAACGTCCGACAAATGTTGCTCAGAGGTCTCTCTTTCAGGCTTGAGGTTCTTTTTCGTGCCGTAAATGTACGACACGGGACCCACGGCTTTACTTCCCTTCCGAAGGAAGCCATACTTAGGATTTTTACGCCCGAAAAAATCCATCGATCCTGGCCGGGTTCGAACCCGCGTTTTGGGCGTAGGAGGCAAGTATGGTAACCACTACACCACCAGGACCGACTCTGGGACTGGATACATGTCCAAGCACATCGCTTGGACATGTATCTTCCACCAATTGTTAATCAATGCCCAATGTTATTGAATATTTAAATTAGATCGTGCTTTACATTTCAAACAATTTCCTAAAGGAATTTACAATAACAGATGAAAATTGTTATATATTTTTTTTTTTTTTGAGGAAATATCTTTTACGTTGTCTCTATGTATAAAGTATGTACATATATGCCTTGCTTTTCATGTTAAGTTATGGCATCTTGATGAGAGCGTGCTATGGTAAGATCCCTCGGTTGTTGTTGAGTGGCTTCCCGGGCCGCAGAGTCGGTTGTTCATTTGTTTTTATACTTGCTGGATTCCTTCAATTAAGATGTTGAAGATAAATCTATCTTTTAAAGGAACAATGTACTCGGTGTACCGTGTTGCACGTTAGATATTATATTTTGAATAAGTTATGTACATTATTAGATTTTTGTCATATGATATATAAATTATTTAAAATATTTTGTGAAGAAAAATTGTTAAAATTATGCAGAACGTTTTCATCAACAGCACATCTTTGAATTCTTATATATAATTCTAACTAAGGAATAAAACCATTATTATTAGTTTTTAGTAAGTAGCAAGGACATTTTGAATACTTAAAAGAAACAGGTACTGCCTGGTTGTCTTAAGGCAGATATAACTATGAATATAAAGATGTTATTCACGGGTTCCTGCATTAATAGAGTGCATCCTTGACAATAGAATCATTATGTGTAAATTGTATGCTGTTCTTCGTTAGTTATAGCACTACACTATTATAGTCTTGAAGAACAAGGTTTTAATGTATAATACGTAGGCGAAAACGGATTCTTGCAGAGAAATGGTAAGGTGTTTTGAAAGAAACCTTTCTGATAGAGAAACTCTTACGATAGACAGGCAGGATCTCTTAATGAAGAGAAACGTGTTCCCAACCGCCGTGTTCAAATGGAAGAAAAGCTAGATGATATATAGGAATTTCCTACATAGATGTCGGCAACGTATTGCGGCTGAGGAACATCATTTTAAACATTTGTCATATTGCTTATTATTATGGGTTTTAAACACTGCATCAATTTATGCTTTCAGTAAAAATGTAAATACCAAAATAAAAATACTAACTTTACCCGCAGCCGCTTTTATCTCCCCTTTTCCGGTTGCAATAATTGCTTTTTCACACTAAATAAGCGCCTCTCGGGCGGCCGATAATACGAATAACCTTCTGTGGAAGGCATTTCATAATGACATTGATAGGCAAGTAAATTAAATAATACTACGGTATATATTTTTATGTTTTAATATTATTTATTTAATACTTTATTTTTCAAATAGATTTAGAAAATAAATGTTTAGTGTTACTTATCGCTTTGTTTAGCCAGAGAGTGTTAAAAATATATGCTGGGAGAGGAAGAGCAAAATTAAAAGCAAAATGTATACGTTTGGGGTATGAAAAGTCATTTTTTGTATAGCTTAGAGATGTAGCTCGCTTACGGATAGTCGTATAAAACATGTTTATATAATGTTTTAAGATGCATATCTGGCCTCTCGGTCAGTGATTATGGATGGTGAGATAGCCTGCCGTCAAGGGCATTGATGAGTTGCGTCACCTTCTATGTTAAACTCATATAACTCAAACTGAGGGCAAGTTTTCAGTTTCCTGAAAGACAAAAACTATTGTTTCTTACACTTTAAATAAATAAAATCAAATGCCAGCTAATTCAAAACTCATGTTTCTAAAATATATATAATCTACATGCTTTTATTGCAGAGAAAATATCTCTTTGTTATATTTATCATCGTCTATTTTAATGGAAAGAACAGTCTCCCATGGCACTAGTTATAAACGGGTATAGCTGTTTTGTCTTAAGTTCACTTGCAAAGTAGTCAAAACATAACACTCTGCTCATACCATTCATTAAAACTCGCTTTATCTGCTCCATAATTCGCTTCACTTCCGGGTTTAGGCAATTTTGTCTGCTTCATGCTCACAGTATGTTTTATGTGAGCGTCCAATATATTTTTTTAATTTTGGCCTCTAATTTAAATGACTGCGGTAAGCTATCGTCGTTCATTCTATCTAGATACATTTTCTATTTTTCTCTATATTCCGCACATAATTATATTGAGTTCTTCTCGGATACGTTATTTAATTAATCTGGTCTCTTCTTGTATGTCCCATTACATTATATTTTATTCTCTTCTCTTTTAGTTGCATAGAATAGGGTATAATCATAGTTTTATAACATTTAGTTTTGTTAGCCTTTTCCCTAATGTTCTATTTTTTTGGACTGCAGATCACTTGGAATTTTTGGACTTGTTATTCTATGTCTTCATGATTATACCTAATATCGCAGCGTAAATATATCAAAAGAGACACCTCTCCTACTATTTGACCATTGATTATCACTTTTGAACGTCAAGAATATTTTTCTTGAAATGCCATTACTTTTGTTTTTGTTACGGACGTTTAAAGATTGTATTTTTCATATATTTAAAATATTTTGTGGAAAGTTTTGTGTAATGCATTTTCATTATTATATGATATTACAAGGTCTTCTACAAAACTTATTTAAAGTTGTATTATTATTTGTTTTAATCCTAATCATACTTTACTTTTCCATTGTTTTATGGTCACGTTTATAGAATGTTAAAAATGCAGGCCATAAAAGACACCCTAACTCCCTGGTCTATTAAAATTTCATGAGCTTTTTAATACCTGTATTAATGCCAGTTTTGTTTTCATTAGGAAGGGTGTGAATTATTTTTATTAAGTACTTTATATAGTTATTTTTTTCTTATTTCCAATAATTTTAGTCTGTCTCTATCGAAGTCCTTCTCTAATTCAACGTATATTGTGAAGGTCTGGAGGAAAAACCGAGAAGAAACAAAGCCCCGAAACAAATAATCCTCATTTCCTGTGTTTCCAGTATTTCTTTATAAGTAAAAATATAATTTTATTTGAATTTAACAGCTAATTGGGATGTTTTCTCTTTATACAGATGCCATACTATATAAATCAAACAGAAAATATGAGATGAAGTGCGGCTAATGGAAAAAACAATTAGAGGGAGAAAACAGCTTGATAGAAGCGAAGGAAAAGAATAGAAGTGGAATATTAAAGGAAGAAAGCAGGTCGTTATGATTGTATGGTGCTCGCGTGATTTAAAGAATGATGGCAGAGGTCAAGCGAGGAAATTTAAAGAGAAATGGAGGCGGATACAGTTAGGGTGTGTGTGTGTGGTACACCTTTTCCTTCTCATTTTTCTTGCGCTGGAAAGTAACGGGAAGATATCCAGCTTCTGATATTTTTTTTCAACTGTAATAATTTTTGAGCGACTTTACCGTGACACCAGATGGAAGTAAATCTTTTTCTTTTCCGTCTACCGCATATTGATTGTTTAGGTTTTCGTTTCTAATAATCAATGACTTATTTCTTGCTCTGTGTGAAACGCTATGTATATATCGTTGAGTGTTTCGAGTAATAACCTTGCCTCTTTCCTTTCTTTTTTGTGCCACTGAAGTTACAATTTCGAAACACTTTCTTTATCTCATAGTTTTAATAATTTTATTTTTAATACATCCCTATTCTTTGCTTAATACCTCATAGAAGGAACTGAACATTTCACCTCATATTTGAGAGGTATATCAGGTTTAAGGTAAAAATTTACTCTCCCATAGTATAAAGGATACAACTATAATTATTTTTGTATTAAAATATACCTACGAGAAAGCATAAATATTGTCAACTTGAAATTTTAAGCAACTGTTCTCACCTAAGATAGAGCGAGAACATTTTAAATATTTTTTTTTCAGAGACCCAAAGACCTTGAACTAAAACTAACAGTTAAAAAAACATTTTTTATAATTATAATAATTTGCACGGTGAAGATTAAAAGCAGCAATTTTGAAGATTTTAAATTACTTTCACTCGAAGCATGAGCGCTAGGACTGTAGGTGTAGTATTTATATTTTCAATATAAAAATTTGGTTCTAACAATCTCTTAGAGAATTTTACTACAGATGTTTCTGTTACTATAAATCCCACGCTATATATAAAAATTGTTATTTAGATAGTGGCTTGAAAACTTATACGCAATTCATCTTTAAATAAATCTTTAAAATCTTTAAAATCTTTAAAATCTTTAAAACAGAATGGAAACCTCCGCGACATAATGAACACATCCAGTGACCTTCATTATTCCGCGTCACTGCATCTCGGCAGTTATGATTCGAATGTTACATTATTAACAATGTATATAAACATGCAGTGTGTATTTCATTATTAAATACTGTCAAAATGTTCTTTTATTGCTTTGAACTAAGTTTGGAGAAAGACTCAAATTAATAGCGTGTTACAAACGTTACAAATTTTAACAAATGTTAAAAATTCAATACGGTTCTCGATTTCATTTTTGGGGGCCTATTGAAGGGAAATATGCACAAAAATATAACCCGTACAACTAAACAACTCAAAGCTTTAGGGCAAGAGGTTCTGACCGTTGATATCCCCATTTTAAAATATATTTCAGTATTTGGAGAAAAGCATTCAATGTGCTTGACGTGTAAAGAGATTTACTTTTGAGCATCCTGTCTAATTATATAAATTTATAATTCATTATGTACTATCATAAATTTTTATAAACGGTAATTTTAGTATTCTAGTGTCAGTCACCCTTTATTTGCTGATGATAGTCTGAAATCAAACAAACTTTAGCCTTATAGACATCTAGTTATGATTCTGTCAGCGGTAGAGAATTAGCATAGAGACAAAATTCAGTAAACGTTTCTTTTACATACGAAATTTTAATCCAAATAAAATCTAAATAAAATTTGTTCTGACTTCCAAGGAACAACTTGGAAAATTAGATTAGTTTGTACCTTTCTCCCTTCTCTTTCTAGCATTGGTTACGAATTAATAAAATTTATTAGTCAATTTATAGCAAATTTTATCCACAGCAGGCCAGGAATTTTTGTGTCTTCTGACCTTTTCATCCACACCCTTCTTCTCAAGAATAGAAAGTGGCTTGTTGAAAACAGGCGCTTTTTTCCCCGAATATTTATTCGAATTCCTTTGGTATATTTTATTAGTAATAGTGGTTAAGCTATGTGCGTGTATTGGTTTCACATCTTTGTAAGGATTTCGAAAGACTGGTGTAAGATGTGAGCATGCTTAACACGGAGGAATCCCGTTGCTACAAGGTTCGGCCGTGTGAAGTACAAGAGGCCTAGGCTTGTAAACACAATTTTGTGACAGTCTTTTACACCTTAGCTGGTCCGGCCAAGCTTGTAACATAAACTTAGATCTTGTCACTTACACACATGTCTAGAGGGCATACATCATATGCATTATTATTTTCCATTATGCTGGCTTTGTTTTTTTATCTTTATCTCTTTCTTTATTACCTCCGTTCTACATTATATTTCTTATTTTGTTAAATCTATATTTCTAGATTTGTATTTATTCTGTTTTTTTTTTCCTATAATTTTCCAGATGGTGATCATAACTAAAAAAAATGTGTACACACTTTCACAGTAGATATCTATTTAATATATTTCAAAGTTCGACCGAAAAACAACAGTAACGTATATAATGTTCTGTAAAGAGATGTAACTCACATATAGTGTTGCTACTTGATATGTAAATCAACAATGAACAAACGAAGCCAAGATTATCGTATGATGTTATGTAAACAAATGTGACTCATATTACGTTGCTAAGTTGCTACAACAAAATGGAGCCAAGATTATCGTTTGAACAGCGGAAAGCAATTTTGAAATAGTAATATAAAATCGAGAATGTTGTTGAAGTTATAAGGCAATGGAGACTTGTGTACAGAACAGAACCGTTCCCCGTATTTAACTCGTTGGACTTCTACCTATGGGGAACTCTAAGGATGTTGTATACTGTAGAAAACCAGCTACACTGACAGCACTTCGGGAAGAAATTGAAACGGCATATGCTGCAATCGCTGAGGACACTTTCGCAAGCATTGCTCAGTCAATAGTTCAGAAGTGTATCGACGCCGAGTTTAAACGATAGGGAAAATATTAGTTATATAGTTTTAAAAAGTAATAAAGATAATTTATTCCTTTGGTAATTACGAAATATTGTGTATCCATTAGGAAATGGACAAAACTACTAAATGGACTGTTCAAGGCCTGTTACAATGGTCCATCCTTGTCAATTTTTTGCTCTCTCTCGCTCTCTCTGTTAGTTCATTTTGCTTTGCTTTGTGTTCTTAATAGCTGTTGTACTATTTGAAGTATTATGTGGATAATATTGCATTTTTTGTGCCAGTAGAATACAGTGCGGACCAACCAAGAGTTCACCCATGTTTCACAATTAGCATGAGGTGCGTGCTAATGATGTTATGTATTAACTGACTCCCACTCTCATTTCGTTCCCTTTAAATTAAAATAAATGTTAACTATTCTTAAATAATCAATAGCAGTAGTACAATACTGACTTAAAAGTTTCTTTCTGTTGTCGTAATAAATGCTAAAAAGGATGCCCATTTTGTCTCAAGCACAACTGACGAAGTAAAACTGAGCATCACTCATTGGAAATCCGCTTCTGGCTTCTGTTATTTCATGATCACTCTTATTATTTCATTTTCAATGATTAATGCGCTGTTTCGCATTTCACCACTAGTAAAAACCGCGCGTACACAGATGTGAGAAAGGAGCAAGTCAGAATTCCGTATCTCTTTTCTGCTTTTAAAACTTCAGAAGCATTTTAAGATGGAACTTTATTTTTTGACCCTTTTCAAGCAAATTGGGGATAAACTTTGATGCAGCGGCTTCTCATTCTACCCGTAAAATATGCGTAAACTCTTGGGTGGTACGCACTGTAAAAGCAATACTTATATATTTACCGGATGAATAATCTAAAACTACCAGTGCAAACATTTCTGAAACGGAAGGTGCTATTCATGGGGTGTTTTCATCGAATTGAAGTTCAGACAATGTAACCTCATATAACCGTTCCAGTAATTAATAGATGGTATATTTATAGTATAAAATTACATTTTTGGCGATTGGAATAATGACTATTGACCACAAGAAAATAAAATTAGATGAAATTAGAATATCAGTAGAAGTAAAAGCAAGACTCGGTTTTTCAGACCCTTATTAGAGAATTTATGCAAAAAACAATACATTCCCTCTAAACGGTAGACGATAGAGGGGGCAGACTTAAAATTGTAAACTTTGAATATGCGCTTCAAGAATAGACGTTAGGCGTTTGTTTACATTATCTTGAATCTCGGCAGGAACCAGGGAATTCCAACAACTGCCTAAAGTAACAATCCTGAGCACTTGCCCGGTGGGTGGGAAGTATTTTGCCTACTGCGACACAATTTGAGACTTCCAACTTTATTTCTAAGGCGACAAGCATAAATTACAACATTTCACTTGGATTTGTCAATGACGACTATGATGGGAGAACTAGATGAAAGGTGGAGTCACTTTTGTATGTCGTACTGCGTCACTCTATCGTGACGCAAGAGACCATTAACATTTGCCATGCTCTGATGGCCGCAGGTATTCATGAAATTTACACACCACATTTTCTATTCCGACGGATGACATAAACGCGTCGAATTTCTGACAAGACTGTCAGGTACAATTAAAATATTCTGAATGTAAGCCCTAGACATATGTACATGGGTGCGTCAACATGTCAACTGTACTAGCGGTTACTTAGGTTTACCTGGGTTTCCAGAAATTAATTGATACATTTTTCTTTATTTGTATATAAAATACACGAGAGAGTTAGTTCTTTTAATGCTCATGACGTTTGCGTTACACTTCAGCATTTTAAAAACGCTTTTGGTAAATCTAGAAAGGAAATATTGCAGTTAATAATGCTTAGCTTTGATAGTGTGCAGGCAAAACGATATGTAAATGTTGTCTATTTTAGATTATATAACAAATATATAAAGTAGCCAAGCACACTATATCTTGCTGATTACATGCTCTCTGTAATAAACCAAGAAGGTACCGAATTAGACCAAGAGAGACGAAAGCGACCTTGACATGTTTGCTCGGTTTTAATACAACGCTTGAATATGTTTTCTTTTTGGTGATATAATCATTATTTTATTTGTATAAAAGTAAAAGAAAATATAATCTTCTCAATTTCTAAGTTTGAGAAAAGAAATATGTCTTTTTTGTTGACTATTTCACTCATCATAAAATCGATCAATAAAATGAAAGACATTTTTGAATGCTGACCAATCACAGCCATCGGAGTGGAATTGTCGTAAAGTTTTGTCAAATCCCACGCGAAGTAGATTTGTCTTCTGGTCAGTGTAGCCACCTCTATACCCCACAATAGTTCCTGAACATCATACAGATTAATTAAGAACATCATTAGGCAATACTAAATAAATTGCAGAATTCTGCTTCCACATTTTCATCTACTAATTCCCAAATGTCCTTTATATCCAATGAAATTACAATCTTCATTCAAACCGCCATGGGTGACAGAGATCGTTAAGGCGCGGACTCGTGAGTGGGAGGTCTGGGGTAAAAAGCAGTAAAAACAGGCGTTAAACACTACTGAAAAAATTCTTCATTCAAATTTGATACCTGTTTCCAATAATTGTATACTTAACTAACTTAACAAACGCGTATTCGCTCAACTTTTGTTTTTGGTATTCAGTCAAACAGTATGAAATAATTTTATAAATTATGTAACAATATTTGCCTAAGCAACCATACATTTTAATAAACACATTGTTTGAATGGTAAAATATTAATCCGTTTTGTTTTACTCAGTTAGTATTATTAAATCAAACAGTAGCGATTGTAACAGTCGACTTTCATCTATTTCATTGTTAATAGTTTCTGAACATTCATAATTATGTAATAACATTTTATACAATTGTTAATATTCTGTGCGCCAGTTTTAAATATTCATCAATTTTATTCATGAAATATCCCTAATGCTGTATTAGGCTCTTCTTTATTGGCATTTCTGACAATCGACATTCGTCTGTTACAAGATGGCTTAAAAAGTTAAGTATTCATAATACAAATATACAATTATTGCACTTTTGTAAGCTACGTTTAGGAGAATTATATTTAAATTCGTATTTTATTCGTGAAATAGTCCTAATATCACTCGAGGATGTTAACTTTCCAGAATCTCTTGTGATATTACTTGTGATAAAAAGTATAATTCACATACCATTACGCTAAAATGTAAGAATGGTCAGCAATCGCCTTAACAATGAGAAGAGAGCTAAGATGCAGTATCGACCATGTACTTCAAAACCATGCTTTATGTGTTAATAACCTTTAAGATCCTAGCTTAGTTTCATTAGTATAATAATTATTCGCAGACAGTTATATATGCCATATTACAAATTACGCTTTCATACTCTTTGAACTAATGATAGCCGACTGGCTATACTGCCTGTCTTCACAGAGGCGCGCAAGTGGCAATAGTGACGGACGAACCGACGCCTGGCAGGCTTTCTCCGAGTACTTGGATTTCCTCTCCCGTTGATTCATCATCTAATCTCCATCTTCACGTTCATCAATCAGCGTAGTGTAGTCCGCCAATTCTCGATGCGCGACTATGCTACTACCGGCAAAACTCCAATGCCTGGCCGACAAGCAAGTTGGCATTAAAACTCGCATTTTTTTTCATACACACTTGGCTTTAAATTTTTTTAAAAAAAAAATCTCATTTTTTCTAATTATTAAATAATTAAACACTTAGTCCTATTTCATATTTTTTGTCCTCTATTACCATTTGTTTCAGACCATAAACATGAACCATTTTAAGACTTTCATTAGTTCTTTCGGTTTATAAAATTTATTAGCTCTGAATACACTTTAACTTTATATAATAAATAAATATATATATTATTAATGTTTTTGTAACAATTGCATTTAAAAATTATGATTATAATAAATTCATTTTGGAATGTTTTTTTCTTCATTATAAAACTCATCCAAAATAAATTTCTATTGTTTCCGCCGATGAACTGAAAATAAGCATGAAATAAATTTGAATTGAGAGGAGATATGTTAACATAAGTTTTAGAAAAAACACAACAGCATTGTACAGTTATTTGTTTTTTATTTGAGCATGTGAAGGAGGCCAGTTCACAGTTATTAATGGAGTAATTATACCACATATGTGAATATAATAGCTATTATTATTTTTACAATTACTTGAAATCAATTATTTCTGCTATGGTTTCTTTTGTTGTTTGTTTCTAGAAATATGAAAACGGTTATACTACTGCACCATTGGTAGAGCAAATAATGGTAATTTATGTAGATAAGTTAAACATAAATACCTTTATTGAAGGGCTTTTCAGTTTTTTCTTAATCTTTTTTTTTCGTAATAATATCAACTCTGAAAAATAATAAATAAATACTATTTACAAACATCTGACATTAGAAGTGTATACCATCTCATTTCTTCATTATTTCATCTGCAATGGATCTGCTTTTCTTCCACATTTAATCTTGACTATGGAGAAGGGTTGCTAAATTACATATTAACTTCCACCCATTTTCGGAACTTGTCCTGAGATGAGTTATTAAAGGTACAACATTCGGAACCATTCACAAAATCTTAATTAAGAATATTTTTTTTGCAACACTTTAGGTATTCAGTGTGTACATCCTACGGTTTTGAATCGCACTCTCGCGGACCTAGACAGGTAGAATTGAACACAGTTCTTTCGCTTTTGCAGGTTTTTCTTACTTTTTGAGCCACCGTTTTTTAATAAAAGAATGTGTTTTGTTTGTATCTCTTTTACACTAAAGCAATTTCACAATAATATGCACCTGTAGACAGATATGAACTGCGTCGGGTGTCCAAAAAAACAACAGACAGGTGTCTTCCGTGCAGCCAACTTATTGTTGCGGTGTTCAGCTTGAACTATGAACAGAGTTCAATGTCTGATATATCAAAACTGTTAGCAACATTTTCTCACTGAAAGACACATTTATTAATGTATATTTATAATCCATACACATAAGGGCTGTTCAATAAAGAACAATTATGTTTTAAAATATACCTTTAATACTCATTCTCATAATTTTGATAAGCTTTCTCAAAGTAGCCCATGTTGGCTGCAATGTCCTGTCCTGTCTCAGTTTGAATTTTGTATTCAGCAACAACAACAGCAACAACATTTGCAATGTACGGCCGTACATTATCGTGGTGCAGCATCGCGGAAATGTGACCTTTTGCATGTGATATGGCCTTGCAGCGTTTTCGGAACATATCTGTAGTATTATCCGTGTGTGCAGGTACGACAAGCTGGCAAACCGTTCCTGGAGTATCGAAAATTGAGATGATGATAACTTTCCCAGCAGAAGCTGTCACTTTTGCTTATTTTCCTGTTCGTGATGATGGAGATTTTCACACAGAGCTTTGCTGTTTGCTCTCAGGGTCGAAATGATAGAGCCAAGTTTCATCAGCAGTAGTTTGAAATAAATTCCCTGTCTTCCTGTAACATCATCTTCAACTGCATGTAAACGTCTTGCAGCTGTCTTAGAACCCACCGTGCACAAACACGTCTCATATGCAACTTTACAGTTAGGAACGTGTGGGCGGCACACAGTGAACTTTTCAGAGTCAGAGGTTTCACAATGGCAGCAGCGGTGTTAATGTTTGTTTCCGTTATAGCGCAAATTGTAACGGGGAATCCGCCATTCTTTGAAATTTTAAACCATATTCGAGCTGTGCTGTAGGGAAGAACAAGCTCTCCATAGGTTTCAGCTGAAGATTTATTGAGGCGAAAACAGAATTTCAGAGCAGCAAATTGTTCAACGCGTCACCTCCACTAAGCTGTAGGCGTAACTGAACATGTCTCAACTTGCACACCTCTTATAGGCCGGAACCGGAAGTGACGATGAAACTATTACCATGTCTACGTTACATATTAAGCTAACAAAGTTGTACAGTTAAGTTTTAGCGCGAGGAGAAAAAATTATGACCGTTTTTTTTAAACAGCTGTTGTAGTTCAATTTTGTAAAAAAATGACGCACATCCCTGTTTTAACAATCACCGATTCATTTATAGCTTTGTACTCAGATATTACAGTTCTAAACTTTGACCTTTATGTCAATTTTAACTTATAAATGTACAATTATTTTTCTATTTCGGTTAGTATAGACAACTTCTTGCTAAAAATCATATTTTCAGCTAATTTTTTGCATATCACATCTTGCCTTGGAGATCCGTGTATAGACATGCCATGCAAATGGTGTGAAAAATCTGTATATTGATAAAGGGGTGGTCACTAGTAATTTCTAAATTTATACTCTGTATATCTAAAATATATATAAATGAATTAATTTCTTTGCTACGAATTTTCTCAATAATTTGCCAATACTTTTATTGGCCTATCAATATTTACTATCAATTTTCTATATGTATTGTTTTGCCTTCAAGCAAAAAATAAACAACTCATTTGGGAAATAACTCAAGAAATCAAGAGCTAAAGCCACACTAGGAAAAAAAGAATATCTTAATCACAAACATTAAACAATATCTCAACTAAAACTGCACTCAAAGCACTTTAATATACGATAGAGCAATTTCACTAGGTCTCTATTTCTGTGTTATGTTTCTCCAAAATATTTTCATATGACAAAAGTTGCGTACTTGCTTTTATAAAAACCCGTTCTTTTTATTGTTTGGTGCCTTGTGGTCTTCATGTTTAAAGTTTATTTTCTCACTCAGTGTCTGTGTAAAATAATGCACTTTCTGACAAACATATTTCTCTATCCAAGTTAGCAATGCGTCCTGGCTATGATTTGAGCAATTCAAATGTTTAAGATTTCCTGTCTTATATCGAAAGCATGGATACTTGATGCTTATACTTCTCGAGCATCAGTTCATAAAATTAAAATTCTTCAAATTCGTCATGTTTGAATATGTGCGCAGAACGTGCACTTAAAATCTTGACTTTATATAGAAGGCCTTGAGCACACCTTCTAGGACCATTATGCAATTTTGCAACTAATCCTCTATTGCTACTGAGTCACTTAAAAAACATAATGCAATTCTTCACCATTCAGTTTTAGATGTGCCCACTACAGATCCATTATATTTAATTTTTTCTCGTGGCAGCGGGCATGAAGTAAATTTTTAATTCACTAAGTTATTGATGGTATTTTACCTTATATAAAATGCTTATTGCAAATATTCTCTTTAATTTTTAGGTCAATATCACGCTAAACGAAGTGGTTACCATACTTGCCTCCTAAACCCAAGATCGCGGGTTCGAACCCGGCCAGGACCGATGGATTTTTAGGTAAAAATCCTAAGTATGGCTTCCTTCGGAAGGGAAGTAAAGCCGTGGGTCCCGTGTCGTCCCGTGAACCTCAAGCCTGAAAGAGAGGCCTCTGAGCAAAATTTGTTGGCCGTTTCACGCCCTGAGTTGAATGGGACGCTGATGACCTGAGATGTTAAAGAGCGTCTATAAATAAAATAATAAAAAAACGCTAAACGAGATTAAAACTGGCTATAAAAATAAATGAAAATTAATACACTACCAAACGACCGAAAATGAAAACGGACATTTCCAACGTCAATCATTCGAAACGGAAATGTCCAACTCAATTAAGAGACTGCATTTAAATCTAAACAGTTTCTATATCCGTTATGAAAATTGCTCATATTGCCAACCTTCTGACTTTACTGATACTGGTCAATACAGTTACATAACTTAATAGCTCTTTCTCTAATACTAGGATAGTGCATTTTCTCATTGACAGCGTTTCTCACTCTTAACATGAGCTATTGTTTTTGTTCATCATATGACTTTAATACACCGGATTTTTTTTTTTTTTTTTTTTAATTTTTAGAAACTTAGTTCAGCTGGTGGTGGTGGTGGTGGTGGTGTTGTTGTTGTTGTTTGTTGCAAAGTAGAGCGTTCTGTATATGGATTGTTCGATTAAATAGAATCATAAAGTATTAAAACTAGACAGAAAATAACAAAATTTAAACCATATAGAAAAAAGAAAGGGTGAATGTTCTCTAGTTAGCGTATATAACGTAGGAATATCCGTTCTCTCTGATTTTAAACTGAATGAGAAAAACTTTTTACAATTAGCGGCCAAATATGATTCATAAGCACAGTTTATCAGGAAAGCAAATATGTACCTTAATGGTAACATAACCTAAATTTGATGCACTTTGTTATATCTATTTGAATTATTGCTGTTTCCAGTTAGTAAATAATTAATGCTGTAGTGTACTATCAACCGATGATAACGAAATTACCGTTCCTCAATGATGCTACAATTACATTTAGGCTTGCTTTCCCCAGTGCCAGGTGAATTTTGCGCCATACTGTATTATGAACGCTTGTTGACAAGTTGAGAGACCGGTATGTAACTTCTGTCTTTATTATTCTGTTTCTTTAACTTCTTGCTACTTCCAAAATAGAAGTTTGCATCTGCATTTAAACACTATTTTGCTTTATTTTATCTTTTTTATTGATTTATTTATTTATTTATTGACGATCTTTAACATCCCAGGTCATCAGCGTCCCATTCAACTCAGGGCGTGAAACGGCCGAAAAACTTTGCTCAGAGGCCTCTCTTTCAGGCTTGAGGTTCTTTTTCGTGCCGCAAATGTACGACACGGGACCCACGACTTTACTTCCCTTCCGAAGGAAGCCATACTTAGCCATACCAGGACCAGCCATCGGTCCTGGCCGGGTTCGAACCCGCGTTTTGGGTTTAAGAGGCAAGTATGGTAACCACTACACCACCAGGACCGACATTTTGCTTTACAAAAGTAGAGCTCTTAGAAGATTTGATTAATGTTATGAAGTGGAGGCAGTAGATAAAGTTGGAGGGCAACAAATGTTATGTCATTCATGAATCCAGCACTAAACGGGGTAAATAAATGCTGTCCGTCCACGAAAAATCATCGAGTTAGAAAAGTTAACATGGTATTCTTTGTATACCAATTAATATATTTCCTTGACAGATTCCTGAGCTTCAAGTCCTGTTAGTTGCAAGAGAAAGGCACTTCCTCACTACCACATACTGAGATGAGGTGACTGAGATTAAGTGTAGGAGGGAGTAGGGGCGATTAAACTGGAAACAAGATGAATATCTGATAAACAGGAAGTATTTGTTTCGTATGTACATTCATCCCATAACCTACTCCCAGCTTTACTGATATATATGTCTTCGCTGCTTGGGTTGACTTGGCGTAACTGATACGCACACAATTTAACTACATATAAACAATTTCTCGTTTACTTCCATTTGTTTTGAACCTACCTTATTTACATTTTAAGAAAACTCAAAACATTAAATCAGAAAATGGTTAGTAGGAAAATATTAAAATTACTTCTCTGCTGAACTCTTGAGAACTAGTCCCTGATAACGAACTAAACTTAGCCAAAAATCCCAAATCTGATTTGTTTTGTTTTCCACTTCTGCACTTCACAGCTGGGTTGGGTAAAATGTACACATTCATTTGTCGTCTGTTCTTGTACATTATTTTTGCAGCCACGAGTATTTAAGTATTTTAAATAGCTTAGGCATTCATTTTATGTTTAAATAAATATTTGTGTCATAAGAGAATAATTTAGGAATTTATTTAGGAATGTAAGGTTTACGAGGGCTTAAGTATATTTCTCTCACATAACATACTACAATCTTTTTTCCAATGCTAGTACTTAAGCCAACATTAAATATTAACATTTAATTTTAATAAATTATACACTTTTATCTTTGTTTACACGAGTATCTAATGTTGTTAATGACAATGTTAGTGTTAAAGAGATAGAAATGCAGCAATATAATATGTTTATGGACATATAAGTATTATACATTTAATTGTTAGAAAAATTAATATATATTAATTTTAAGAGATTTTATTTTATGCAAAAGATGCAGTATATCATTTGTATGAATACATATTAAGCCTAAGAACACTTTTATTCCTTTAATTCTCATTAATTTCAGTAAATTTTTAGGAGCAAATAAAATTTGTTAATAGTATATATAACTTTTATTTAACAAAACCTCTATTTAGTTTATTAAGAGCGTGGAAAAACACGTTATCTAGTCTGTCGATAAACTAGAAACTATTTTCATTATGTTAACATTTAGACATGTGAATATTTTACTATGAAATAAACTTTTAAATTTTTATTTGAAAAGATGCAAAAACGCCCGTTTTTGCTAGAGAGGCATCACAGGCGTTGGACACTGATGATACATGAGATGGAATGATAGATTGGGAAATGATTTATTTTTAAGGGAGGAATCGTTGCAGCCTGAGTTTAGGGTACCTCCCCGGCATTTGCCATTTATGAGTACTGAGGAAAACCTGGAAAAAACCTCAGTCAGAGAGGACGGTCCTGGCGGGATTCGAACCCCAGACCTCCCGCTCACGAGTCCGCGCCTTAACGACCTGGACCACCCGTGGCGATACTTTTCTTTTTAGACATAGTTGCCCATATTTCAACTTTGGATGATGTTGGAAACGTCTTCGGTGCATTTTGTACGTTTTTGTAAACATGTCAAGTTGAACGATCTCTTCATTCCCTTGAGACAACCCGGGTTTAACTCTGCTACCGTAAGTGAAATTTGTGGTAGAGAAAGAGTTGCAGGAATAGGCTTTCTCCGGGTGCTCCATTATCCTGCCATTCAGTCCACCAACTGATCCATATCAACTTCTTTATCATCCTCCATCATATAGCAACAGAGATCTGGCCGAATTAGCGTGCGCGGCTTGAAAATGCGAAAACCCTACAATTAGAGAAAGTAACGCTAATATTTTATCTCACTTGCCAACAGCTGTATATTATTATTGATCAGATGATTGTCATTTGTTGTAAAACAACTATTCGGGACGCACAAGACAGGAAATATCCTGGTTCCTCTATTACCTAATATATGACCCAACTGTTTTTTTTTTCTTTTTTTCTTTTTTTCTTTCTTTTTCTTTCATTTTCTTTTCTTTTTTTCTTTTTTTTTTTTTTTTTGCGTTTAAGTGTTTAGGCGTGTTTCTGCTTGTGTGGTGTCTGAATTTACAACTCTCTGGTATGAACTGTTTTATAGGCCAATGAAGAGAACGAAAAGAATAGTGTTATAAAACTGAATTCATTTACTCAGTTGTTCAGTTAAGAAGAGATTCGCGAAAATAAAGGAATTAGCTAAATAAGACCGATTCACTTGAGACAAAATGCGTTTCAGGGAAATTGAGGGCAAAGTAAACAAAGTACACAAATTATTTATTACGGTTTTTATGCCGCAGTAGAAATATTTCTTTAATAATATTTCTGGCCTGGAAAAAGTTCGTGTATTTTAGAGCATTTATTCCTATATTAACATCATACAAGTACCTGCTGAGAAAGAGAAGTGACTTATTTCATATGGTATGGCTTACTAGAGTTTAAAACGCTAATGTAACGGAATTACACGGTAGTATAATTTATACAATGCAATTTAACTAAGCTTGTGTCAAAATCATTTACTGTTGAGTATTTAAATAACAGAAAAAATTTAAAAATATTCCTTCTAAAAATTAACAAATATTTAGATAAAGGAAGTATTTTAAATAAATTGATGTTATTAAGAAAATAAACACACGAATGCAATTATCACAAGAACGGGTTTAAGAATTTCAACGGTTCCTTGTTTTTATCTCGCTTTTACACAAATACATTTTCTTATGCAAGGCCTTGAACATTTAAGTAGGTAATTAGATCAATCCTCTCTCCTTGACCTTTCTTTGAAATGGAAACAGGTCTTTAGACCTAATTACAGGGAAAGATGCCCAATGACCTTTGTTCCCTATGTGCAGAGCTGCAATATTGAGTGCGCTTAAATTTATAACATTATCATTGATTCGGTTTTATATGTCCAATATCTGATATTGTAATAAAATTTTGTTTATGCATTACATTACATATGACACATTTCATTTGAATGTCGGTAGTTACGATTTGAAAGTCATAAATTCATTTTGATTTTTGGGGGTACTTTAAACTCATTATTTTTGACATGTTAGCAACAAAAAGGTTTATGTATTTATAATAAAAAATTTACATTAAATAATTAGACAATTTTAACTCTTAATAGGTTAATGATTTGGTTAAATTATTTAAATAAATTAGGTTAGTTTATTTTACATGAACTGTTAAATTATTGTTATAAAATCTGTTCATCACCTAGAACATTGCAGTATAATATTCAGCACGTACACACTTGTCTTTTGTGTTCACACGCCTGAATACATTCCACGTTTTCTTTTGAGGTACCAGCAATGAATTACACAACGCTAAGTAAGAACCGTTCTCAAGAGTGGTAGTAATTGCTATGACGATTTGGGGATAGAATTTGTTCCGAGCATGTGAAATTCTATATTTCGTGTTTGAATTGTAAAATTACCTGAAAATGAAATGTGCTGCGAGAGACAATTGCATGCAGCAATCTTAGAAGTAAAATGCGTGTGTGCATATACAGAATGGAAAGACATTAAGCGCACAAACTTGGGGAGTTTGCCCTAAACACCAAAACATATTCTCCTTTGAGACATTGTATTTCCTCAAGTAACGTAAACTATTTACCTTGACATGTTTGCAAAACATTTACAACTACTTTATTTTAGAAAACATGTTTAAAATTGCTTCGTTTTGGCATTTACTCAAGGGTTACATCGTTGTCTAACGCGATCAAAAGCAGCAGGATGTCTGATGTTCACTGCTGCTGAACTAACTTGGCCACCAAATCCTGTTCTGTTTCAACTGGGATCTCATAAACAAGCACACCATTTACCCTACATAAAAAATCCAGAGGGGAAAAATCAGGATATCGGGGGCCCATTGAACCAAACCACTTTTGCCAGTCCATTGTCCTTGAAAATTGTTGATCTATGCACGTAAAATTCATATCATGTTAACTCGCTCCAGATATATCGCTCGATGTTGGTAAAAAATTCTACGCTCGGCCAAGACATACAAAATTATGAAAACTTGAGCAGTCATTGCACCTAAAAATCGCATATTCTATGCAGAGGTTTGAAAAATCCTCATAAGAAAATAGTTTGGAAAAAAATGTTTTTTTGGTGTCTCGTGCAAGCGTTCAAAATTTGTGGGTTTTAACTTTTCCGCTTTTTTTATGATGATTAACGCTCGTTTTCACCACTGAGGCACCACAGGCGGTAGACATTGATGATACATGAATCGCAATGATATATTGGGAAAGGGTTTTTTAAGGAAGGAAAAGTTTCAGACCTAAGTTTGGGGTACCTCCCCGGCATTTGCCACTTATGCGGACTGGAAAAAACCTCATCCAGGGAGGCCGATCCTGTCGAACCCCAGACTCTTAATTTATTTCCCGCTCTGAATTGTCTAGTGTTACAAGAATTAAAACTACAATTTAACAACACAATAATTTGCATATTACACTAATTATTGTCCTATATTTTCTTTGCTTCTTGCCCCTTCTTTATAGCGAATTCCACTGGTCCCCTACTTTTATTTCCTTTAATGTTTTCGTCCCTATATGTTTATTTCCCCCTCGCTTATTTTATATGATTCGCGGGTGATTGTTATTAACTAAACATAAAAAATTACTAAGAGTGTATAAACATAAGTCAGGAAATTGTATATTATGAGTTATAACCAAAATATTACATTTCACATTCCTCTAACTTATTTGCCTTTTCATTTAGGCAACTCCCTGTAACTAAACCTGAATGTTGTCCACCAGCTCGTGGTCTCTGGGGGATGAGGAAATGAGCAAGGAAACATGTTATATAGATGATTCTGCAGATGTGAAAACATGCACTCATTACTTATCATTTTATAGTTAGCAACATAAGATGTCGGTCGGAGTTTAAGAAGCCAGAAGTCATTCGCTCTTGAGGGTTGGGAGAGCATTAAGAAAGTTATGAATGTAGCACTGAAGAAACTAAAGTCAAGTCTTTAAAACTTCCTCTAAGTCAAACCGAAACAAGAGCTTCTGTTGTTTAACAGTCCTGTTTAAGGACTTTCTGAATCCGCAAATGTGTTAACCACAAAGTGTTAGTGGTTAAAGTTGTATTCTAACTATGCCCGGAAAACCACCACGGATGGCCGAGGTGGTTAAGGCGCGTAGTCGTGAGCGGGAGGTCCGCCAGGACCGTCTTCTCTGACTGAGGTTTTTTCCATGTATTCCTCAGTCTTCATAAATGGCAAATGCCGGGGAAGTACCCTAACCTTAGGTCTGGAACGTTTCCTTCCTTAAAAAATCTTCTCTCAATATATCATTTCATCTCATGTATCATCAGTTTCCACAGCCTATGGTGCCTCAGTAGTAAAAATGGGCGTTAAAAAATTCCCGGAAAAAAATAGAAAACAAGATCAACGTACTCAGTAGTGAATTTGGCAAACGTGTGATACGTAATATTATACATGATTTTGTGTGTTTGAAAAGCGTATTTCTGCTTTTTTATTTATTTATTTATTTATTTATTTTTTAATTTACGAACGCTCTTTAACATCCCAGGTCATCACGTTCTATTCAATTCAGGGCGTGAAACGGCCGATAACGTTTGCTCAGAAGCCTCTTATTTCAGGCTTGCTGTTCTTTTACGTGCTATTATGGGGACCCACGGCTTTATTTTCATTTCTAAGGAAGCTATGCTTGGAATATGAACACCCGAAAAAATCCATTGACATAGTCTTGATTGAATCCGCGATTTTAGGTCCATGAAGCACTAGACCACCAGGATCGACGTTTTTGTATTTAATACGTTGCTTGCTATAGTTCGAGAGAGAGAAAAAAAATATTTATATCCGTGGGATTGATGTTTTCATTAAAAAAAATTTCATGTTTAGGTTCTAAGTGGAAGAAATAACAAAAGAAAAGAAAAAACTTATAGAACGGCCTCATATTGTGACTTCGTGACTTGATTACTAGAGAAGGTAAAACAAGAGAGACAAAGTGTGCGAAACATTTTGTACATGGTTGAAGAAATCTTAGGTTGGTAAATGCTGTCTAACAGGCTATTAATAGTTCATCCGGGCCGCGTGAACGAATTTTTGGAAAATTTACAAGACTGGGTCAGCTACAGGTGACTTGCATGGTGAAATGCGGCAAGACAATTTGAAAAGTGGATTTGAGAAAAATTAACTTACAATTTGCCTCTCTTCTCAATTTTTGTGGTCTTAAGTAAAGCGTCACATCATAGTGAACACGTAGACGAGATATCTACGAAATCCGCTATAATAGAATACAGAAGAAAACATTTGAGTGCTATGCTGTGCACAAATCAGAGCTTCGTAAACTTATTGCAATTGAAAAACTGAGAGAGGAGTTGTTTGAAGTGGCGCATATGATTTGTGTGCCTCCAGACACGTGTCACTCGTGAAAAAAATTAATTGGCAAGGTTCCTGCAAACATGTGGAAAAGTGAAAACGAATCCTGGTAGAAAGATGGTGTTGTGCAAGTTGTGATTGATAGCATTGTTGTATCATTAGGTGCGGATAGAAGTCACTTCCTATATTTCTTTTTCCTCTAGTAAATTCGACTCTGAGGAGTTCGCCACACCATTTGTTTGAGGTGAGTGTATTAGTCGTGCAGCTCTATCTCGGCGAACTGCTTACCGGGTTTCGAGTGACTGCATTCCTCAGGGGCCTTGAGCTGCTGTAGAGTATTGCATTTCAGCACATAGCTAAAGACGGATACTGAATTCATCAGCAGGTATTATGCGTGGATTAAAAATTCGCTCAGCTTAGAGTTCAAACAATTTTTGCAGTGTACCTTCAAAGCTGAGGAGACAACACAACACTGCCTCAAACTGTAGACTTAGGAAGACTTGAGTTACTGGTATGCCTGACATGGAAGAGCAAATTCTAAAGCACGTTGCCAAAGATTATCAGTGAACTAGCTTTGACATTTCCTGTATATTATGTGACTAAATGAAGAATACCTCATGAACAGCATCCTCGTCATCTTATACCTACGTGTGCAATTTCTATTTCATGATTATTCATTACTACAGTGGATTCTGTTCAACAATCCGTTGATCCATTTTACAGATAAAGTAACATTTGGATCAGAGATGTCACAAATTTTCAAACTAGTATATCTGGGCAAATAATATTCCATGTTCAAAATAAACCTAGGTATACAGAGAGTGCCAAAAAATGTATTCACACTTCAAGCAAAGAAAAAACTGTGTTAACATAACAAAACTGAATTCACAAACAGAAAATGATGAGCACTAATCATCTTAGACTTTTACAGTTACAACAGTTGCTCAAAATGCCCACCATCGGAGTCGATACACTTCTGAGTACGTTGAACTACTGATTGAGCAACGTTTGCGAAAGTGTCCTCAGCGATTGCAGCACATGCCGTTTTAATTTCTTCCCGAAGTGCTGCCAATGTAGCTGGTCTGCCCAGATATACCCTTGTGAACATCGCATACGGTACACAAGTCTCAAATTTGTCTCGAATGCGTGCAATTGTTATTCGCTTTGGCGGTTCTGTTCTGTACACAGGTCTCCTTTGCCTTTGAACATCAGCAACAATCTGGTTTTCTAATACCACTTCAAAATTGCTTTCCGAGCTGTTCAAAGATAATCTTAGCTCCATTTTGTTGTAGTAACGTAATGTGAATCACATCCGTTTACAGAACATCATACTACACATTACTGTTTTTTTTCGGCCCAACTTTGAAATATATTAAATAGATATCTACTGTGAAAGTGTGTATACATTTTATGGCACCCTCAGTAAATGGATTCTAGATGACACTTCTGGTAGATCCGCTGCTTCTACTTGAACAGCTTACAGAAATCATCCAGAATTTCTGGACGTTGCTCTTCCCGTAGTTAACTAATGTGGTTTATGTATGATGGGAGTTAAGCACATTTTAGCCGCATTGTTTGAGATATATGGAATAGTGCAGGACAAGTTGTTTGTTCCTATTCAAGTAGAAATTTATTTGAGAGTATTTAAAAATTCTAGTTTACACAACTCCTGTTAACAATAAAGAGTTCCTTCACCATGCATCTTACAAATAAATGTCTTCTTGGAGTATTTAAAAATGTGCAACAATACTGCACTTCATTAGAGCACCCGCTTTTATTACATTAGAATAATTTCCAGTATAATTGACTGTATCGAAATATATCTTCGACATCCTTAATTTAATTCATCAAAATAACTAACCAGGATCTGAACTAAGGTACCTCTGAACCATTCTCAGTAACTTCATTTAAAAACATCAAATATTTTTTTTTTTTTTTTTTTTTTAAAGATTGGGCAAACATTTTGGGTGCGCGGGTTTATTACGTGGTAAATGGTTCGAAACTGCACATTGGACGTCCTCTCTCTTCTAAGTCTTAAGCTCCACTCAGCGTCATCACGCTAACCTCTTTGTAGATATTCCAATGCGCATGCGCAGCTCCCTCCTTATCGCTTTCAAGTGCATTTCTCTGATGTCTACGACTTTGCCGCTTGGCGCATGCATGCATACGTAATTGTTAATGCCACTAACAACTCTCTGTATGCCACAATACTAAAACATGTGAATTGCGATAAGAGAAACAATTGAGGTGAGGACGATTATCAGTTTGAATCAGTTTGAAACAACCCCTGCATGTTTTAGTTGAATTTAAAGCGTTTAGTCATACATACGTTTATAATAGTTTACAAGTATTTTATTTACATCCAAATGCTTGTTAGTTTTAAATTGTTTCCCCTTTTAGAAAGTTCATTTTGCTTATTTTTGTGTATTGTATTATTTATTTGATTCTGTGTGCAGTTTATTTGCTGCCAAGCGGCAAATTTTTCTTTTCCTTTTGTATTCTTTCTTATTTTCAATATTTTAATAAATACTTCTATTTTTCTTCGTCTAGTATTGTATATTTCTTTTCCTTTACTCGTATTTATATTGCTTCTCTAGTGGTTTTTAACAGTTATAATTGCTATTGCTTTCTCTTTTATTATTTTTTATATTTTCATTTAAATTGTTACTGATTATGCCAAACCTTACATGGTTTTGCATGCGGAACTGTGTTGCAAGTAGGCAGATGAGCTCTTTCCAGACCAACTTGTATGTTGTGCTTATACCTGAATGGTATCTTTGTTACTGTCAAGTAGGACACGTTCCATCATTTTCTGTGACAGGTGAGCCATGATTTACTTTCGCGGCACCAGAAACAGTAACCATATAACTCGTTCCTAGAACAAGCGATTCATTCTCCGTCGGCATGTGATTGCTGCCGCAAAGTGACGATTATTCTGGAGTGGCAGCCATTTTTATAACTTTCTTCTTTGACCCACCTCAGATTTAAAAGCCATATATTACTTTTAGAGCTACTAAAAGAGAAGAACCCGGAAGTAGTTTGATGCATATAAAAGACTGTTCGAAATTACTAGAATAAAAGGCAATAACGTTCCGGCTTCATCACTTTTAATAGGTTGTTAAATTTGCAATCACTATGCCCATAGAAGCTCTGGTCATTTCTTAACACTCCTGATATACGAGGGCTGTTCAATGAAGAATAATCATGCTTTTGTTTTTACAGACATACTTTCTCGTGCTAAAGTTTAGCTTACAATATTTTCTTAATTTATTGCTTAATGTACACGTGGTACTAGTTTCGTTGTTGTCACTTCCGGTTCCCGCCTATGATAGGTGTGCAAGTTGAGACATATTCAGTTTCGCCTAGATGATAAGCGACGAGCAATGTACAGTTCTGAAAGTGTACTTTCGTCTCAAGTCTTCAGATGAAGCCTATGTAATGTTACAGAAGGCCTACGGAGAGTTTGTTCTGGCATATAACACAGCTGAAAGATTAAACAGGGGAGACGACGAGTTTCAAAGAAAGGTGGGCCGGCTTCCGGTTTACCGCCAAGGCTGGCTGAGGTCGTTAGGGTGCGAACTCGTGAGCGGGAGGTCTGGGGTTCCATTCCCACCAGGACCGTCCTCCCTGGTTGAGGTTTTTTCCAGGTTTCAGTCCTCATAAATGGCAAATGCCGGGGAGGTACCCTAAACTTAGGCCTGGAACGTTTCTTTCCTTAAAAAAATCCTTTTCCAATATATAATTTCATCTTATACATCATCAGTGTCACCGCCTTTGATGCCTCAGTTGTAAAAAAAGGGCGTTAAACACTATTAAAAAAATTGAGTACGTTTTGTTTTGGGTAGGGGCAACCATAATGGCAACAGAAAGAAACAGTTGCGCTCGGTAGCCTCGTGATACCGGAACAGGTCTTGTATGTTTAAATGCTCATGTTCACGATTTACGTCCGTTTGCTGGCGTTTGCGTGCTGAAGGACTAACAGATGGATGAACCGCTTTACTTCTGGTTAGTGAGAAAGCATTATCACCTGTGACCCCATCAGGTGGGAAGGAGAACTGGTGCAAGAAGGTTCCCATCAAGAAGAGAGTTTCCCACAGGTGAATGAGAAGTCTGTTACCTGTTTGCCAACTCTTCTTTTACCTGCTAACTCAGTAGCACCGCGTATAACAAAAGGGCAAGGTGGCCTCCATAAAACGTTAAGGGTTGACAAGTTTTGGCCATTTTTTCCTTTCTTCTTGCCACCTCGTTCTTCGTTACTTTTCTACCCATTCATTTATTCATTCATTCAATGCTAGTTCGTTGAGAGTGTGAATGTCCTTATGTTGCATTTTCTTTTTATATTCCCTGCGTTTCTACTTTTTTCCATTTAATTTCACTTCTCATCCTTTGATTGAAGAGGAAAAAATGAATCAACTGAGTGGAGTTTGAAACATTTATAATTAACGTAATTTTTAGAGAAAGTTAGGAATATAAAAAGTGACCATGTTGAATATTCCGGCATAATATTCTAAATCTAGAAAGCAAACATCTTACCAAGCAATTTTCTAATTTCTAAATACTTTTTAAAGTTAATAGTGAATTGTTAGCAAATCTCGGAGTATAAATATTGTTTCTATTTACTTTTATAGTAAACAGCACCCAATATAGGCAACAGATTCCTTCACGAGGCCAGTTAAAAAATACCCGAAACTTTAAAATTCTCTGCAAAGAAATATTGTAGCAAAAATCTGTTAATAGCATTGATTAGCTTCCCGTTTTGGTTGCGATATTATCTTATTTCAGTCGAGTTCCACGCTACTTTCTTTGCAACAGTGTTCTGCAAGTATTAAGATAGCAGACTATCATTAGCAGCGCATTAACATGAAATTTTACGTGAAACTTCATAAAGTCTTTACCGATACTCCTGAGGTAATAAAAGAAGTTTATGGAGACTATCATAAAATCGACCAACAAAATAAAACAAAAAATTGAATTTTGACCAATGACAGCCGATGTCGCAGTGATATTATCGTAAAGTTTTATCAAATCCCTTTTATCACACGAAGTGTATTTGTCCTGTGGTCATTGTACCTAACACTATGCCCCCACTATATATTCCTGAGCATGCATCATTGGCACTTTTCTGTGTGTTCAATAATTGTAAATTTAATTAAGCTAATGTGCATTCACTCGAGCAGTTTTTTTTTTTTTTTCTTCATTCAGCCAAATAGTCTGGAATAATTTTGTACATTATTAATACTTCCGTAAGTAACCATAAGTTTTAATAAACACGTTGTTCAGAATGATTAAATGTTATCTATGTTTCGTTTTCCTCAATTGGTAATGTAAATCGAACGTTAGCAATTGTAATAGTCGACTTTCATCTATTTCAGTCTCATAATTTTTGAACAGGCAGGTATTTATAAATAAGTTTAGCAATTATATATAATTTTAATATTCTGTGCGCGGATATCAAATATATATTACTTTTATTCTTATACTGTTCATGAAATAGCCCAAAACCATATTTGACTCTTCCCTATTTCCATTACTGACAATCGACATTCGTCTGTCGAAATGTTGGTTGAAAAGATTAGGTATTCATAATACAAATGCACAGTTGTTACAATAGTATAAACCAAGTTTACGGTAATTATATTTAAATTCTTATTTTATTCTGAAATTGTTTTAGTAAAAATTGCTTGAGCGTCTGAGCTTTCCACTACGTTCATGAATTTATAGGCACTCTCAGATGTTCTTGACTTGTGATAAATGTGTGATTGGTATATGCGGTTTAAAATATTGGGAGTCTGTAGTGATGAAACCCATTGACATTGACTGACAATGCTCATGTATCCGATATTAATAAGGTTCTCGACGCCAGACTGTTCGAGAAAGAGCAACACTTCTGTGGATCGTGTCATGAACTTCTGACAGAACATCCAATGCATCATGTTACAATAAAGATTTTCCCACGGCTGTTGACACTAGAACAGAAATACAACTGCCTGGCGATCATTTTTTTTATATTGGCGGTTCTTGCGTCGAGCTCCTAAATCAGCCAACAAGATGCAGAGCATCCCCGGAAACAGTATGGAGCGTATTCCTCAGGATTCCACAGTTTTAAGAATGCAGCAATATCCTTCGGAATATCTTTTCGGACATTCCATATCATCAACGTCGCCACGTGTAACAAAAATCTCTTGCAATCTTTGGTTTTGGTAGTTAGTAAGTAAAATCGCATACATTGTTCATCTCTGACATTCTGCACTAGTATATGCATCAGTCCATCTCTTCTACAAGCCCCAGCTAATCCAACAAGAAGTATCACTTTCACAAACAGAAATTCATCGTCGGCTTCTCTTAAAATTTTGCAATTTCATGTTTAGTAAACATTTAAGAAATGCAATTAAAGTTATACATTTACCAATATTGAAGTTTCTTTTCATGGCGATGACAGCTCGCAACATAGAATAAATACGGCCACAGACGTACGCTTATATAATTTTGATAAACGCTCAAAATGTGCAAACAAAACCCTTACATTTATGATATCACTTACGTTTTTATTTTCGCACATTTTAAATAGTACTTATATACCAATTCATGTTTCACCTTCGATTTACCTGGCAGAAGAGATGAAACAACTATCGAAGCACCTAATTCAATATCTAAAGGTAAACTGTCCTCAGAATCGCTCATTATCGAAAAAGAAATCTTTTTCTTCCTCACAGATTATCGTCCATTCTATTTAATCGTATATCAAATGTTTATCATAAACAAATGAACATCATTACCTAACTAACTATGCTATATACATACTCTACCTTAAATATAATGCACTAGAACAATACAGAATTATATTGTTATTAAAAATAATACGATGTAAGTAGTTGTCATTAAACGAATGCAGATAAAATATGTATACAACTCGGCTACCGCCTTGTTCTGCAAACACATTGAAGCTCATACCCCAGCATATGAATAAATTTCTATTAAACTATCCTTTACAATGCTGTAGTTGGATTACTATGATGGACTGTCTACAACTTTCGATAAGCGTTTGAGTAATTGACTATATCGTGTACATATGTAACATTTTTATGACCATGCTATATTCCCGTCTTTTGATGATCTTTATTGGTTGACAGCGAGTGACGTACTCTGCAATCTCATATCGGATTTTAATAAAGGGCTGCTAGGTTTACTTCTCTGTTTTCGAAATTTATCCCTATGCCATAATTTAGGTAACAATTTCCTAGCCATAAGACAGCTTTATGTTTATTTTACACACTCTGTTAGCAGAAACTGTAACTTACTACGAAATGAAGTGAAAGTTATTGGGTAAACCATCATTCAGAGAAAAATTGTATGGAACAGTTGTTTAATTAAGGAAACTTTCGAGTTCTTGCTTTAAATTTCTCAATTTGTATGTACATTATCATATAGAGAGAGGTGATGTAATACATATTTATATTTAAATAAAGTCGGGACAAATCTTAATAACCTCGCCCCATCCTAGCGAGACAGAGTGTCTCGGTCCTGGTGGTGTAGTGGTTACCATGCTTGCCCCCTACACCCAAGAACGCTGGTTCGAACCCGGCCAGTACCGATGGATTTTTTCGGGTGTAAAAATCTAAGTATGGCTTCCTTCGGAAGGGAAGTAAAGCCGTGGGTCCCCTGTCGTACATTTACGGCACGAAAAAGAACCTCAAGCCTGAAAGAAGAGGCCTCTGAGCAAAAATTGTCTGCCGTTTCACACCCTGAGTTGAATGGAACGCTGATGACCTGAGATGTTAAAGAGCGTCCATAATAAATCAATCAAAAAAAAAATAGGAGTCCGAGTGTCCTTTTTTCTACGTATAACACATTGCCACGAGATACCTGATAATTCTCCAACAGTGTACTGTTATTTTCTTAATCGCAGATTTTGCAGAAACTGTGAATATTTATTGTTTGTTGTATTATTAAGAATATCTGAGGGTACTGTAATTAATAAATAAATTATCTACTCGCACTTCTACACCCTATCTCTCTTTGCAATAAACGTATATTAGATTGCAGAGACGTGACGACGTTGTTTTCCTGAGCGAACTCTGTTATACATTTTCCTCACGCGTATCATATCAGTGCAACGTAAATAAGCGGTGGAGAGTTGTAATCTAGTTCCAGAAAAAAACGACTATCAAGGTTTGTCCCGTATTATATGTAGTATACTAAACGATATAAACAAGTCAACAGCAATTGATTTCTGATTACATGCTTCTCAGGGTATATAATGTATGTTCAGTTAATGTAGTTATTTTATATATTCAATATATTTTGGTCTGAAATAAAATCATTTCTATGTATTTTTATGATATGCATTGTTATACGATTCAGGTGTTTAAATGCTCATGTTCTACTATGGAAGCTAACTTGTATTTATTTAGAACTGGTTGACTGTAGGAAAAGCCTTACCATGCCAGAAAATGTATATTATACACTTCTTACATAGAGCACTTTTTAGTCTGCGGCCGCCGCTGAACGCAAGCTGTGCTAGTCGATGACTGCATTGCAGCTTTGATACTAACAGCACCACACAGCTTAGTTTCATAATGATTTTTAACTTGTGCGTACACACATTTCTGACATCTCTTAATAAAATTTGTACAGCTCTGCTTTCGAGCTCTTCCAATTCCTACTATGATATTTTTTAAGTTCGTATACAATTTGAATTATTTCTAGACTTTATTTTTTTTCCTTCCATATTCTAGTGGTAACATTTCAATCAATGCACTGCAGTAAAATGTACTAATTAACACACTGTAATTAGTAGCATTGGCGCAACGATACCATGTAATAATAACGTAAGAGTGTAAGGTATAAGAAATACTAATCTCTTAACGGCAGCTGTTATAACAGGCGACTGGCTTGACCTTGGTCCAGCGGACGCTGCGCTCGGTTATTTATTTATTTATTTATTTATTTATTTATTTATTTTTAACGTTCAAAGCCCATTTTTACTACAGAGGCAGCACAGGCGGTGAACATTGATGATACATGAGATGAAATGATAAATTGGGAAAGGATTTATTTTAAGCTTCAGACCTAAGTTAAGGGTACCGCGTTTGCCATTTATGAGGACTGAGGAATGTCTGAAAAAACCTCAGCTAGGGAGGACGATCCTGGTAGGATTCAAACCCCAAACCTCCCGCTCACGAGCCCGCACCTTAACAGCCAACAGTGGTGGTACGCTCAGCTCTAAACGCAGTTCAAAAATAGCTCTCGGAGAATATGTTATTAGCAGCTATTATTTACATGCTTTATATTAAACGCAAATGGCAAAGATTAATTCAAAAGATTTACAGGAAGCTTAGCTCTTACGACGTTCCGTGACTTATAAATATTACGAAAATTACCTGCTATTAGAATAATTTCATTATATTTCTACTACTCACCACGATTTTTACGAAACCTATATCACGCACACATTACGTTGAAAACTTCAGTTTACTTTCACAAACAATTAGGCCAGGTGTTTCAAGGAAATTATACCCTGCTTATCTAAAATGTTCTCTTGTTTAGTTTAAAAATAATTAATATAATGTCAACACTTTTGAAAAAATGTAGAATTGAATAAAAAAGTTGAATATGCACATTTACTTTATCTTCAGAAATTGTTCAATTAAAATGTAAATTTTATTTCCGTTTTTCCTAATTGTTTATAAACTGCTGTAGTTAGCTCATTATTTGGCATGATTTAGACTTAAACGAAGAATAACTGTAGGGTGGGACCTGAAATAAAACATTTATGCTCTCTAAAAATAATATGAAAATAAAAGTTATATGCAGGATGAGTTTGCTGAAGTGTTGTTAAGGATGAAACTGGACTTTAATAATATAAAAATTACAATTTAAGAAAAAATCTAGGTTCATACTCCTAGGTAATTGGTATCTGTACATAGCTTTATAAATGACATAATCATAGTGTGTATGTGACAAGCTCTTAGCCTAAATATGTGAAGAAGTTTGCATAAGCCAAGTTTCAGTTTCATGTTGAGATTCCTTATCACTGAATATGTAGCACAAATTAGTTTTAAAGAACGTATACAATGTGCCCTCCAGTCCTTAAGGGTTATTAAAAGATGTATCAGAAGCTGTTTCCGGAGGAAGGGACCTCGAGAAGGCAGCGGCAGCTGAAGATCACCCTTGTCCTTTAGAGCAGGTTCCCACAAGCAAACAATAACGGCCAGAGGGATGTTGCTCTGTGGGAAAAAACAGTGTTTATTATTAAGAGGGTAAGGAAACGATCTCGTTCACAGATGCTACTTCTGCATCACCTTGCCTTTCATATCGATTTCTCATTCCCAGGCACACTTTATGAGAAGAAAACATCGATTTATTCCCAAAGACCGCAGGAAACATTTGCAACATGAATTTTTAGATGTGGGTATATAGCAAGAATTGGGGTACAAGTGGAATGGAATTGAATACACTAGCAGCATTTGGTTAGATTGCTCTAGAAAATGTCTGGTAGATTTGCTTTATACTTTAAATATTCTCCTTAATCATTTACGAATATTTCAGAATTCCCCTGTGGTAAAATATGCAATATTTTCCCTCTAATAATACTTCAACAAATCTTAACAATATGGAAAAAAAAGTTAATGCTAAATCGTAAGAAGCGAATGTGATAGCTCTGGAAAGCTCAGGCCCTCCGTGATATTTATTAGGACTATTTAGCGAATAAAATAAGAATTTAAATATAATTCCCCTAAACTTGGTTTACAAAATTGTAATAATTGTGTGTTTGTATTATGAATACTTAGCCTTTTCAAGCCATCTTGCAACAGACGAATGTCGATTGTCAGTAATGCCAATAGAGAAGAGCTAAATGTGGCTTATTTCGATTAGAATAAGAATAAAAGTAATACACTCATATATATATTTGAAATTCTCGCATAAATTATCAAAAATTGTGTAAAGTGTTATTCTTATTATGAATAGCTACAAACGATGAGACTGAAATAAACGAAAATCGACTACTACAATCGCTATCGTTCGATTTACTAGTGCCAACTGAGAAACATTCCGAACTACGTGTTTATTAAAACTTATTGTTGCTTAGGCAGGTATTGTTACACAATTTACAAAATTATTTCAGACAGTTTTGCAGAATATACAGAAACAATTCTTTGAGTGAATACACACTAAGTTAATTAAATATACAATCATTGAAAACACAGTTATCAAATTTGAATGAAAGGGCTGCAGTTTCATTGAACATAAAGGACATTTGGGTATTAGTAGAGGAAGATGTGGAAGTAGGCACCCGCATGTTATTTAGTATTGGCGAATGATGTACTTCAGTAATCTGCATGATACTCAGGAAGTATAGTGTTTGCTATACTGACCAGAAGACAAGTACACTTAGTGGTAAAGGGATTTGATAAAACTTAACGACAATTTCATTACGATACTTGGCTCTGATTGACCAATATTAGATTTTTTCTTTCATTTCATTGGTTTAGTTTATGATACCACATAAGTAATAATCATCATAATTTGTGAAAATTTGTAAAAATTATAGAGCTGTGGGAAACAAATTTTAAAACTTCAAAATATAGTGCTACGAGGTACACACTTTTAAAACATGATTTGCACAAATTCGACACGTTTATTTTATTTTAAAAATGTTTCGTAATATGAGATAGTATTTCTTATATAGAATATATTACAACATAATACATCTGAATTAAAAAGGGAGGGAATGATTGCGTATAAGGATTTTATTGGCAATAGAAGGGATTTATAGTTATATAAAAGAACAAAATATAGTCATTTATAAAATCAGCTTTAAAATTAATAACAATAAGTAAAACTTCCACACAAATGATTGCAAGTTAGTAAATGAAGAACGCGAACTACAAAACACTTAAGTAAATAATAATTTGGAAATACAAAAAAAAAAAAGTATTTGCAATGCATTTTATAAAAATAAATGATTGGGAAGGTATAAGCAATAAAAATACTTTCTTTTGTTTCTACATTGTCTTTACAGACCATTCAAAGCCAATCTGACATTTTACCATTTTGCTTCTTGAATGTCTGAATGTCTTTAGAATATCGACCAGAGCACAGCGGGTAGATAGTGTTGTCATCATTTTCGCACTCATCCTGCAAAATATCTTCATCTAAATCACTGTTAAAATTTGTAGCGTTTACTTTCCGATTAATTTTGGATTGTTTGACGTTTTCGCAATCGCTGAAAAATTTACCAGTTTTTATATTTATGTTTTTATATTCCGCTATTATTAATGGTGCTGTATGCCTCATATTACGTACTGGTGAGCTCCTACTATATTATTGTTTCCCTACAGTCTTATATTAGGCTCAAACACGAAACAAATAAACGTTCATTGGCATATTAGTGGACACACTACACTGAAAAGGGCAGGGAAAAAAACGGATTAATTATTATTTTAGCCAATGTTATATATAGCAAGTTTTGGGGTTACGTGCGCTGCATACTGGTAATAACTAATCCTCAATTCCATATAATGCATGTGCAGGTAGCAGCTTGTAATTCGTTTGAGAGAGCTGTAAGTTGTGTGCTAATTATTCTTCTTTAGTTATGCCACTAATCTTGAAGAACGAACTTTTATATACGATACATATGTGAAAACGTATTCTTGCAGAAAAGTGGCGAGACAATTCGCAATAAAATACATTGACATTGTGTTCCAGGTATATACGCAACATATTAAAAAGTTAACACAATGCAGAATCTCTCAATGGCAAGAAACGTGCAACTGTTGATTTTATTTATTTATGGACGCTCTTTAACATCTCAGGTCATCAGCTTCCATTCAATTCAGAGCGTGCAACGGCCGACAAATTTTGCTCAGAGGCCTCTTCTTTCAGGCTTGAGATTCTTTATCAGAATCCTCTGCTTTACTTCCCTTCCGAAGGAAGCCATACTTAGGATTTTTACGCCCCAAAAATCCATCGATCCTGGCCGGGTTTGAACCCACAATCTTGGGTTTAGAAGGCAAGTATGGTTTCCACTATACCACCAGGACCGAATAAGAAACGTGTTACGAAGCGTGTTCTTATGGAAGAAACGTTTGATGAATTGCAGGAATTTCCTACGCAAATGCCGGCAATGTATTGCCGCAAAGGAGCACCGTTTTAATATCTCTTATAACACAGGTTAATGCTTATTATTAATATCAGTTGTGTGTCATTTTATACTTTCAATGAAAATATAAATGCTAAAATGAAAATACTAATTTTAAGCAGGATTTTTTTCTGGTTACGGCGACTGCATTTTCTCAGTAAGTAGCCCACTCAAGTGGTTCTTAACTCAAATAACCTCAATGTAATATTAAAGAATGTTTTCTTATCTTAATATGATATCCCTCAGGGTCTAAAGGTGAGGAAACGTCACTTTGAAGATGACTAACATAACAGCTAGACGCTCACAAATCAATATAAAGATTGTATTTATATCTGCAACCGTTCCATTTCCAAATTGTTCCCATGAACATGATAACTCTCATGGCGCAGTTTACCGGTATTTCATATTAGGAGATTATCGCTTCCTTTCGACTATTATATGACCTAAAGATTGATAAACATCACAGGAAAGAAGCGCTGAAATGATTGCGTTATATTGCTTTTCCTTTACCACAATGCATCTTTCTGCCTTTCACATCAGCCTTTCTATAATTTTTAAATTGCTTTGTTTAGTTTTTGCAATTTTCCTATATTCGTAATTGTTAACTAAGAAGGAGAAAAAAATGGAGACACGGTGTTAAAACTTTTAAAATGTGTTGACACATAATGTCATAAGCTACAGTATAAAACAAATGTACTTAGTAATATTCCAGGAAACTTCAAGTGTATTTCTTTCTTATTTATTTTTGTGCCTTTTTTCGCATAATTTTCGTTCACTTTCTATTATAGGTCCTTTTTTCCCTCACCAATTTCCAACAGAAGTATCTGCTCACTTTATTCATTGTTGCAGAAAAGTTTACACCTGCTTTCCACAATACGCTGTAAGATGCAGTATATGGGAAAGTTGAAAGTTTAGCATGCACATTTACAATATGGATCGGGTGGATGAAGGCTACTCTAGCGAGTTTTCCCACAGCCTTGAGATCTCTCACAATGTGCTAGCGCCCTTCCTTCCGTCCGTCCACTTGTCGGAACCAAAGGCGCCGTAAAGGAACACCTTGATCTTCCAGGTAGCCTCCTCTCCCCACTCAGTTGCTGTCCATCCTGCTTCCCTACACCTGTGTTTAACCTCTTTACTTTTAACACAGAATATCTTTCCCCGTTTGTCTTCCAGCATCTTCAATTATCATTAGAAGACTGCAATATTTTTGTGTAACTTTAAAGCTAAGGAGTGGAGCGAGAAATGTAATTTATTTTCAGCAAACACATTTTTTCTTTATATTTACACAGTTCTAAATGAAACAAGAAGATTTTACAGAATTTGTCGCAAATAGCCTTTTACTAGGGAGGCTATAGCTTCGACCGTCTACAATTTTAATTATGCTGCTAGTTCTTTTATTGAATGAAGACTGTGACAGATTTTATCGGTGACAATTTTTAAACTGCCTCAAAATATTATTAGCGACAAAGTTTTGATGAATTAGGTCATAGATACACCACGTATGCAAGATGCAAGATTAGTGGGAGAACATACCGGGTTTCCAGAATATATCCTCACCGCTAGCAAAAGGGATATTGCGTCTCGGCCATAGCTGGTTTCACTTCGCACTCATGGCCACCTTTGAACTTCCGAGGTCACCAGTTTACATTTGTTCGTGAAGACTTTAGAACAACTTAATTTTGTGTGTAAATACTATTATAAACAGGAGTCCCTAGGCAGTTGCCCCCTTTCAGAAACTGCACGATCTTTTGAATAAATTTGATACTACTGGTTCAGTGCAAAACAATAAACACACGCAAAGACGTGCGGTTTTAACAGAACACAAATTCTGAATGTTGTACCAAGAGCTGAAAACTTTTATAAACCACTTTTTTGACATTAACAACCAGCCTGTCTATATGTGGAAATTGGCTTCTGTATAATCCTATTTATGGACTAAACAAGTGATTTATAGGTTACTAATGTATCATTAACTATGAGAAAATTTGTTACGTTCTACACTTAACTCTTCTTGTTAGAAATATGTGCCAGCCATTCAGGACTTTCTGATTCCAGACCTTTAAATATCACATGTCCATCAGCATCAATAATTGAAACCATTTATTGTTCCTTTTATTTTCACTGTATTGTCACAATCAATTTGTAGTACATTTATCTTGATAAAGAACTCCGTAATATAGGTTGGACTTAGAATTGGTTTGCTACTGTCAAAAACGTTTTGAATTTCATATTTGTTAGTTTAAGTTATACATTTGCACATATAAAATGCACTTGATGTAGGCTCTGTTGCAGTTGTACTAGGTATTCAATTTCTTTTAAAGAGAGTTTCATATGCTTATTTACAAACGCATGCGCATCACTATATAGCTTACCAGCAGACATAATTGCAGCTTTGCAAAGTGTTAATTTATAACAGAGAATATATTTTCACAGCCATCTAAACGAAGTATTTTAGTATCCAGTAAATGTGCGTCTCTTTCTTAGCTATTTTTCAAGGACAGTTCAATTAAGTAAAATAAGCTATAAGTGGTACTTGTGACCTTGAGGCGATGTCTACTGGTTTTTTATTAGTAATCTCAATATCAGCATGCCCTATTATAGCTGTAATACTGTTTTCTTTTACATTTATTTCTTTTTAAAATTATACCAATTATTACACGATTATTACTTCTTAATCTATAAGTTTACTCTAAATTTTTGTTTTATTTATGTAATTTTTATAATGAAATCACCAATAATGCGCCAGTTCTTAATTTTAATGAAAAATCTAAATAATATCTCTTATTTTATTCTAATATGTGCAATTTTTGTATAAGAATTAAACATTAAGTTTGCACTATTTCATTTTGTATTAATTTTAATCTACAAATGCACATTGTAAACGCATTTCTATGAAAGTGTTAACTGTGTAAATTTATGATGTATCAATACTTGATTTTCAAATATTTTATTACTAGTTGCTGATCATGACTGTCCAATTTCCTCCATTTTCTTGTATATCTTTTATGAAAAATGCTATTTACTGCCATGTGTCTAAACGTTAAATGAAATAGTATACAATTTTTTGGTTAACATTACACACTTGTTAGGTAGTCTATATAAATAGGTTTAGTGTTTTCATGACCTCTGTTTGTAGCTGTGTATTCTGAAGTTGCAGGTACTTTTAACTAAATCTTAATTTGACTGACGGAATAAAATGTGCGCTATTTTTTTTAGTCTCGTATTTTTATTTTTAAATTGTATATTTCGGAATATTGTTGTTGTTCCTCTTCAGTAGTTGCTTTTGCAAAACTTTTAACTAACCAACTCGTTGTCTGCAGTCCCTATATCGGCTTTCATTCAACTGAAATGCATTTTCCATTGTTTTTGCTTAGACCTCTTTCACAGTGAAGCTCTTTCTGCAAAGAGCTACAACATTGTTAGCGTTAAAACAATATAAATAATTATGGAACATGCTCTTCAATTAGGTAATCCTGTATTTAGGCACACTTTCTGTGGGTGGAGTCTGAATAGAATATATAAGGAGAAATATAACGTTATTTAAATTAATTTCTCGGACAAGATTGGTTCCATCTTCATGGTTATTAGTGTCCACAAAATAATAATCCACACAGTGTTGCTCCATGCTGTATGATGCGCTATGATCGGAGAAGGAATTATGAAGCATTCATGCCCCACATATTACGAACACAATACTGCCCCTACTTTTTGTTTTTAAAGAATTAACGAAGCGTATTTCCGCATTTTTTCAACAACACTGCAATAGTTCATGCACTGAAAATTCAAATAAGATAAATTGAAAGTGTGTTTCAGAATGAAAGATTTATTAGTAAAGATTTCTGACTTCCTTAGTTCTCTATCTGTAGGGTAAATTAAATAAAGATGTATATATAAGATAAACCTACATATCCTGAAAGAAATGAAACAAAATATCTGCCAGTGATATACTCCTGAATTACAGCGAATGATGTATTTATTTATTTCGTTTATTTAGGGACACTCATGGGCATCTCAGGTCATCGGCGTCCCATTCAATTCAGGGCATGAAACGATGGATAAATTTTATCCAGAGGTCTCTTCTTTCATGCTTGAGGTTCTTTTACATGCCGTAAATGTACGACATGGGAGTCACAGCTTTACTTCCCTTCCTAAGGAAGCTGTACTTCGCTATATCCGTTAAGGTCATTAGCACCCATTCTAACTTAGAGGTTATAAGCAACAGGCTGATTTCTACGGCGTAACAAAATCAACAGCGAGCAGAGTAGTGGAGAAAGTTTCACATCATGTAGAACTATTGAGAGGGATATTTATAAAATTTACTTCAACACACGAAGAAAGAGTTTAGAGGGAAATTCAATAGAGTAGCAAAATTTGTTATTCTCCCCCTTTTTATTTAGTCGTTCATTTCCGAAATAAATATTTTGATGTTATATTATAGTCCTATACTTTATTTTTTTAACTTAGCAAAATCATAAACAATAAACAAACAAAAAATGACAAACGTTGAATTAGCTGTACATGCCCACATATGGCCAACTTCAGCTGTATCAAACATGTTCAGCGTTCCAAAACTTTAGTTCATAGCGTAACTGTAAAACTCGAGGGGCTTAAACTTCAAGTTTAAGAAAGAAAGAAAGTTTAATTAAGTCAGGGCTTAAGCTTCAACTGTAAGACTGGCCCTAAAGTGTTAATTTTAACTAGTTAAATATCAATTTTATCTTTGCCTCGAAAGCAGAAAAAAACAAGGTCGCACAAAACGGGCTAGAGGCATGATTAGGTGAGAAGAGATAAGAAGTGCATTATCTTCAAACACTTGTCGCTTGTTTACCTGTAATACCCGATTTGCCATCGCAATGTTCACTTAGATGCGGACATACACAAACATTGTTGCCTTGGAATTCTTTGTTACACTCAAGACAACAGATAGGTCCTTTCAGCACACAGTTAATACAAAAATATCGAGGAAAAATGCCAGTTCATTAATTACTTGCAAATTTTTTCAGATAATTTTGTTTAAAATATATGAGAAACATTATTTACATTGTTTTATTGCACAAAAATCACAATTAGGACACTTTTTTAAAATTTTATTGAATATGTGATTTAAGTTAACTTTTATTTATCTGCAATATACACCGAGAATGCCAAAAATGTAAACACACTTTCACAGTAAATATCTATTTAATATATTACAAAGTTGGACCGAAAACAACAGTAATGCGTAGTATGATGTTCTGCAAACAGACGTGACTCACATACATTATGATAGGTAAATCAACAATGAACAAATGAAACCAAGATTGTCGTAAATCAACAATGAACAAATGAAGCCAAGATTATCGTGGTGTTCTGTAAACAGATGTAACTCACATTACGTTATGCTAGCGTTGCTACAACAAAATGGAGCCAAGATTATTGCTTTAACAGCAGAAAGCAATTTTGGAATCGTATTGGAAAACCGAAAATGTTGTTGAAGTTCAAAGGCAATGAAGACGTGTGTACAGAACAGAACCGCCAGTATTGTATACCGTAGAAAACCAGCTACACTGGCAGCACTTCGGGAAGAAATTGAAATGGCATGTGCTGCAATCGCTGAAGACACTTTCGCAAACGTTGCTCAATCAGTAGTTCAACATACTCAGAAGTGTATCGACGCCGAGAGTGGACATTTTGAGCAACTGTTGTAACTAAAAGTCTAAGATGATTAGAGCTATCATTTTCTGTTTGTGTGAATTCAATTTTGTTATGTTAACACAGTTTTTTCTTTGCTTGAAGTGTGTATATGTTTTTGGCATCTTCTGTGTAATGTTTCTATAATGTTCATATCTATATTCTTTTTAAAGCCTGTAGATCCGGTCTCTGGTAATTAGTTTTCTAGCAGATAACACTATTATCAGAAGAAGGATCTATAAACAATAGGGCAACATTGTTTTTTATTAAGCATTGATAATATTTGATAGTCCTTTTCTATTGCATTTCATTCATAATTAATTGAAAATGATTATGTCCAGTTTAGTGTTTTCTAAATATAAATACTATAAGCTTGTGGGCTCCTGAATATTTAAATGCCTTTTATTTCTGTGAGTAGTTACTTGTTATACCTTTTATTCGAGCCCCCTAAATTTTGAAAGAAAAATTATAAATTTTTATATTGAAGTATTTTCGTTTAAATGAACAGTGCAACAAGTTCTATATGCTGAGTTAATTCCGTTGATGTTCTTTTTTCTCTCAGGAAGTTTTGCAGAGAAATAAAACATTTGACATCAAGCAAATGTTTGTTAAATGTAGCATTTAAAAGACAATGAAATGACCAAGCACGAACAGAGGGACTGTTTGCTGGAAGAAGTCCGTCTTCTCATGAAGGATTTTGTTGAGACTGTCAAAATAAAACCGTTGAGTTAGGGAGCAGTTGTATCTGCGTGTCGCAACTTGGATTGAATCGTTAGACGGTTAGAGCGTTAAACCTCTGAATGGAAAAATGTAATGCATCTGTTGGAGAGAAAGTGCAGGCAGGCAGTAACCTTGTGAACACTAAAGGATTCCGTGCATGTCTTGAATACCACACACGATGTTGTATTCTCCACACATACCATACCTGCATTACCATTGGAATTACGCATTATAATGCTATTGTACAACATTCTCTCTTCCCCAAATTTCTTTTTTACATCCTATTTCCAAAAAAGAAATGGAATAAAAAGAAATAGCCTTGGAAATGGGTGAACATACAAGCTTTACTCTCAATCCACTTTTACGGTCCTACCGGTGGAGAAATTTCGTTTTAACGCCGTCCACCTCAAAGTAGGAAAGGTTTAACAGCTTGGTGGTCCAGCAAGGGAATAACTTTTTTATTTTTAACGTCGACCTTGCCTTGGTCTAGTGGCCTTGCTCTTTGTGTTCCGTTTGGAAACCCATATGTTTGGTATTTTTTTATCCAAGCACATTTCTGGCACATTCTTTTCTAGCTAAGCAATGAATCAGGTTAACAGAAAAATATATATTACGATTTACGTCGAGATACATGGCATTATGCATCATTACATACAATTACCAATAATGTACCAACAACAAAATATATTTAACTGTCTTAAAATGCTTTCTTTTTCAATTAAAACCCTTGCAAATAAATATCCATTATTCCAATGCTGAGTTTGTTAGTCATCAAAACATAAGTAATATTCGTGGTGTATTTTAATTACCAGAGGATAATTTGGATATAAAACTTCTTTGAATGGAAGTCCATTGTTTCACTTAAAGTTAGTCGAGTTGTAATATTTTCATATTTTGCCTATAAAATTCACTTTATGTTTACTGCTGATGCAAAATCAATTTCGCTCGTCTCGCTATCGAAAGCATGTCCAATAACATTTTTAACTCCCAATGAAAACCTCGAGGACATTTCAATTCTTTCATTTGTTTGAATATCGCGAAAAGAAAAACATGTTGTACTTTTCATTTATATAGGGCTCTCATTCCACTAAGTAATCGGAAATTAATATTGCCGAGGTTACTGCGTAACGGATTCGCCAGCTGTCGCTCGGTTGAAAGTTATTACGCATATTTTTTGTTTATTTGGTAATTGTCGTCAACAAGCATGAGTTCGAAAGTTCAGTCAAATTTCCTGAGAAAAATTATAAGTAAGTGGGAGGGAGATATACTGTAACCAGAACGATACCTTTTTATGTGTGTACTTTTACTTAATCACTGAGGTGATCTGTCTGAAAACATACATTAATTTTATTAGTTTTTATTCCAACGCGTAGAGATCTAAATTTATAAAATATAACGGAACACTATTATAAAAATTACCATTTACTACTGTGTTTGTATCAATAGTGTCATATTTCATGTTGTAATGGGAACTTCTTTTGGAAAGCAGCGAGATAATCGAATCAAAGGAAAGGTAATAGAATGCATTAGTTTTTGTTCCAAGAAGGACTACGAAAATATTTGTAATTGAATAATTTAAACAAATGAACACTTGAGGTTATAATAACAGTTTGTATATTTTAACACTAAATTTAAAGTTGAATTATAATTTACTCTTTTGATTTATTATGTTCATAGATTTTAGGAGTAAAAAATAAAAGGAGTCTGGAGGAAAAAAAAACTATTCGCAAGAGGGTCTGAGATTGCCGATAAACTTACAACGTAGTTAACCCAGACCTTCGAGTGATATTTATTGGGACTGTTTCAAGAATAAAATAAGAATTTAAACACAATTCCGGCAAACTTGGCTTATAAAATTATGAATACTTAACTTTTCAAGCCACCTAACAACAGATGAATGTTGATTGTCAATAATACCAATAGAGAAGAGCCAAATACGAGTTTGGGCCCATTTCAGAATAGAATAAGAATAAAAATAATATATTTTTGAAATTCGCGCACGGATTACTGTCAATTGTATAAAATGTTATACTTATTTATGAACACCAATCTATTCAGAAACTGTGAGAATGAAATAGACGGAAATTGATTATTACAATCGCTGTAGATTTACCGATACAAACTGAGAAAAACAAGACAGAGAAAATATTTTGCTATTCTGAGCAACGTGTTTATTAATATTTGTGGAGCTTAGGCAGGTATTGTTACATAATTTATAAAATGAGTTCAGACTGTTTGACTGAATAGACAAAACCAATTGCTTGAGTGAATACACATTAAGGTATGTACAATTACTGAAAACACAAAAAGTGGTCAGTGATGCGTGTTCAGGAAATATATATTTATTAATTTCACTGTTATATTCACTGTGATTGGTCAAAATTCAAACTTTTGTTTTGTCGACTTAAAGATCACGTCACATACGTGAAATAACCTTCTAATTACATATAAGGTACATATTGTTAGCTGTTTTGGTTAAAGACTATCATGCAATTCTGATAAATGCTGTACGCTAAACTTGTGAGTTCTTTTCTATCCATCAATCTCGTCAAAAGAGCATATCACAGAAGAGTAGACGCGATACTTTTTGGCTTTAATTTTGCAGTGCTATGTGTCTGCTTATTTTGCCTTTTTTCCATTCCCCCTTTAACCCATGAGTATTGCGTATCAGAACGGCCACTTTTCCCAGGCACTTGACTTATAAATGCCTTTCGTTTCAGTGAAAATATGTTCGATTTCTTTTGTAGCAGCAAACGGTATCAATGAGCTCCTAGTAATAATGACAACAATTTGCTATAAAGCTCACCTCCTAATGAAACACTTTAGCGGCATGAACTGCGAATGTGATGGACGGGTGCCATTGTGTGAAGCGGTAGCGAGTTCTGTCGCATTGTTAAGAGCCCCTGCTCTGCACAATGAACATGTCAAATGGAGGGCAGGAACGGTAAGTAACCAAAAGGGCTGTCCAGTTCCTAAATTCTATCAGGCGCTGCAGATTTTTATATATCCCAGTTCGCTAATATAGCAGAACAAACTTTTATTATAAATAAAAACTGCTACAGAACCAGTGAAAACTATCAACAATTATAAATACTGAATCTATAAACTATAACTGAAAACTGTAAAATATCCTCCTTCTCTGTACCCAAAACTCACGAAGTGACTACTGTAGTGGAGTAGAAATGTCGAGCGCATCTGAGGAACTTTACACCTTGTTCACGTTAAAGGACTCCAGAGGTATCTGGTGAAAATTACAGCCATTTCATTACCAAATAAAACATCACTGCTCTAGTTTTGGACAACCCTGTCGCCATGGTTATGAAATCGCAGTGAGAGATGGAGGGAATTGAGCACTCTGCAACGTATGTCATTCAACATTAAAAAAACCTGAATAAGTCGCTTGAGTAGACAGTACAACTGTCGTTTGACCTGCAAGAAAAGGGTCGAGCATCGCGAAGATATCACAAAGTCATTCCTGTGTATTAGTTTGCTATGTGAGAAAGAAAGCAGAAAATAACGACAGTTAAATGTGTTCTAATGTAATGCTTTTCGAAAATGCTGTTTGAATTATGAACATGTGCACTGAGAGTGGTGCAAATGGCAATTAATTACTTTGCCTCCCTTTATTTAGCTCTTTAAGCAATTGCTCCGAGATGGTTGATTATCATGTCTACCCAAAATGAATTAACTTTTTTCGTTATTTATGTATTTATTAGACATTATATGCCACAAACATTTACCATATATTGTGTTTTTAATGACATCTGCGTTGGAGTCAGAAACGCCATTACGTGTTTACTTGCTTTCTCGTTCATGTAAGAAAAACGACTGAATGGTTCTCGAAACACCGACCCGTCTTTGGTGAGCCCCTTCGAGCTACATATAGTCAAGGACACGGGGACTTCGCCACACTTGCTTGATTTTCTAAATACTCTTACTATAGTTTCTTAACTTCTTGCTATGATCGTTAATAACCTCGTATTTATACTATTTTGAGCATGTAAATAATGCAACATAAATAAATTCAAATTAATAATAGTAATAATAATAATAATAATAATAATAATAATAATAATAATCTCTTCGTCATCACTCATTTGCAGTTTTTATTTTCATGTGCCACTCGCTTTTCCCTCCCCCTTTGATGTGTTTAATTATTTCATAAATTTAGTAGGCTGTAGGCATTTTTCTTCTTTTCTCTCTCTTGATGTTTTCTTGCTCTCATTTTCAGTTATTTCACACAGTTAGTCAGAACCTCTTAATCTGTTCCAGCATACAAAGAGAGGTACTGGCGAGCACATGCTTTGGGAATCTAATTGCTATTCTCTTAAATACAAGTCATAGTCAATCAAACCGCCACGGGTGGCCGAGGTCGTTAAGTCTCGGACTCGTGAGCGGGAGGTCTGGGTTCCAATACCGCCAGGACCGTCCTTCCTGACAGGTTTTTTCCAGGTTTTCCTCAGTCTTCATAAATGGCAAATGCCGGGGAGGTACCCTAAACTTAGGCCTGGAACGATTCCTTCCATAAAATCCTTTCCCAATATATCATTTCCTCTCATGTATCATCAGTGTCCATCGCCTGTGGTGCCTCTGTAGCAAAAACGGGCGTTAAACACCATTCATTCATTTTTTCATAGTCAATCAAGCCTGGTGGCTTTGGGATTGCTTCCGGGAAGTACCGGGTCCCAATCCCCTCGGGGCCAGCCATTCTCTCTTCCATTTTGTATCAATTTATTTCGTTGATTCTGCCATAGATAGAAAATGGAGGTGGCTGTGCGGCGTGACAGTGGTTTGAGCTTTGGAAATATTTCTTTCTCAGCGTCTGGTTTAAAAGCGTCCTTCTGAAGGGGTTGATCTCCTTGGAGAGGATAGCCTTGCCGGTGTCGGGATGTTCTATCTGAAAACAATGTTTAGGGACCCTGGTTTATGTCCGTGTTTCACTCCCGTGGATTCAGGCCACTTGGTATCTTCCTCACTTCATCTCTTTCTCCCTGACGTGCCCCCATTGAGGGCGTATGCACAAACGGCCAATCCTTGAGTAAGGTTGAAGTATAGAAACATTCCCCTAGAGCCCTAACAATCCAATAGATCATTGTCAATTATTTCAAATAAGCAAAAAGTCTTCCATCCGAAGTGCAGCTTGCATTCACTAATTACGTGAAGTTGCTATCAGACAAGAAATACATTTCAAAGCGAAGTTTAAATTGACATTCAGTCGAACTTATTAGCTGCATTTAATTTTCATATACGCATAACACTTTTTCTTTGAAGTAAAGAATAATCGCGCTATACATACTTAAATTATGTTTAGTCCATGAGTGCTTTTGTTATACTGATTGAGTTTGTAAATAAAAAAAAATTAGATGCTTGTCACCTTGCATTCTTAATAAATGATCCACCCATTTTTCGCAGTCTTGTCTTGTTTTGTAGTTTATTCATTAAATATTTAACCCACTGCTTATTTCTTCAATTCTAATGTTATATCAACTATCACATTTTACTGTTTCTAAGTAACGTCATGCTATTTGCACACCTTCATGACGGGGCCCATATTTTTGCTTCCACATATGTCTTTATTGCCATTATCTTATACGCTTTCATTATTGGATCTTTTCTAAAGTTATTTTTTAATGTTCTTGAGTAGTCCTTTGTATCGCTTGAATTTGACTTCTTTTTCTACTATGTCTATATTATGTCAAAACTTAATACTGTGGTCTAATTTATTGAAGTTATAAATTATAGTTTTTTAACGTAATCCTGAAAGTTATGCTTGTTTCTGTTTATATTTTAAACTTTTATAATTCTATGATTTTCTTTGAAACGCAAAGAAATCGTTTTGTGGCTATTATTAAGTTCTTATACATTTCATGTGGTCGGTCCTAGTAGTGTAGTGGTAATCACACTTATCTTCTAAACCCAAGATCGCGGGTTCGATTCCGGCCAGGATCGATATATTTTTCCGGGGGTAAAAATTCGAAGTATGGCTTCCTTCGGAAGGGAAGTAAAGTCGTGGGTTCCGTGTCGTACATTTACGGCACGATAAAGAACCTCATGCTTGAAAAAAGAGGCCTCTGAGACAAAATTTGTCGGCCGTTTCACGCCCTGAATTGAATGGGATGCTAATGGCCTGAGATGTTAAAGAGCGTCCGTAAATAAAACGAATCAAAAAACATTCCATACATTGGACTGAATGCCTTTTTACCCAAGAATCGTGGGACCATAATAAAAATGGATTTCCAACAGATATCTTAATTTCGATAATTTGGTTACTTAAGCCCCCTGCATGAAGAAATTAAAATTTTTACAATGTTTGCCCCATTTTGTGAACTATACGGAAAAAAGCAACGTTCCATTTTTCATTTTAATTAAAATGGGTGAAATATTTATTTAAAAAAAATAACACTTTGCACTAATTGGTGCTAATATTGCAACTTTACAATAAGCTATGTTTTAAATCATACTCTATTTTATTGTGTTATATTCACACATTTCCAAAAACCAGAGTTTTACTACTTTCTTGAGAGCATGACTATGTAACCCACTAGATTACCTCAAGGCCAGTTTCAATATGTAAACAAAACTGCCCTCTACAATCTTAGTAACTTATATCTAGTAGGATTCTTAGGTAAATGCAAATTTATTTCCACTGCAAAACAACTCGTAAATGTATTAAAAACTCAGTTTATATCTTAAATTTTATACCATACAAAATACAAATTTAATTTAAAATAAACGTGTATTAATATTTTAAAATATTTACATAAAATTCAATATTGAGTTTTAACAAAATCCTAATTTCAGACATAATTGCAGAAACAAAAGTATTCTTTGCCTGGTGTTTCGTACCACGTGACTGGTTCAGGAATATTGCCTAACACAGAAGCAGTAATGCTGATATTAACATCGGAGTGCATGCTATTTTATTATTAGAATTGTGTTATACATTTCCTGGGCTGCTCTGTTTATGCTTTCACTTAGTATCTCTTACGCTTATTCTTTCTCTCCTTACCAGGCGATAAAGTGCAGTTAGCATATTGTGCGGACTCCAAAACGTAATGGTGCAAACCTGTGAGCGTGCAGTTTTGAAATTTCCGGTTTTGAGAGCTTTGACTTACTGCGAATCCATAATTGATGCTCTGACTCACGTTTGTTCCTCGATATCTCCATTAATAAATAGTTTGTGTCTGTAATAATGCTAGTGAGAGGTGACTTGTTTTTAGCATCAGCGGTGTTTAAGCTCTGAGCTGAGATTCTTCAGTTGAAGTAAATTGCTGATGTTCTGTAATTTTCAGCTATCAGGTGGAAATGTGTTGTACGGCCAGCAAGAAGGACATTGCTGTTAAGTGTGACTGACATGCTCAGGTGGACATTTACCACACTGACTTATTGCTTGGAGTGCTGTTGTTGTTGGTGTTGTTTTTTTTTTTTTTTTTTTTTCCAAAGTATACAAGGGACGTTCTAAAAGTTCTCGGTCTGGCCAAGAAAACACGAGATTTAAGAGATTTTTTTTATTTTTTATTTTTCATTTTTTGATTTTCATAGTCATATTTTTAATCAATACATTTAGTCCAATGCCTTTCCAACTTCTTAAAACCGCCAGTAAAATCAGATCCGTTCATTTGTGAAAAATAAGCGTCTGTCTCTGCTTCAACATCATCATTTGATGTGACTATACATCGACCTAGTCATTGGTAACAAAAAGTAATAACTGGGAGTCAAAATCGGCGAATATGGCGGATGTGTAAGCACTTGGAAGCGAAGGTCATGCAGTTTTACAGCAACAAAGAGAATTTTCTTTTTGCTTAGCCTGAATAGTATCCTTCAATTGGTCCAATAAGCTAAGCGTAATACTTTCCGGCGATTGTTCTGCCCTGCTGCAGTAGCACACGAGCACTTCACCACGAAAAACCCAGAAAACCGCAGCCATGACTTTTCCTGCAGATGGAACCGTTTTTGCTTTCTTTGTGCACTTTCACCTATTGCCATCCACTGTTTCGACTGCTCCTTCATCCCTGACGTGTAGTGATGAATCCACCTTTTATATATTGTTATGCAGCATCGGAGAAACACACAGGAATTGCACTTAAACAAGATTAAACGCTTTGGCGACAGGTTCATTCGAATGCGTTTTGGGCCAATTATTAACAAAAGTCACCCCTCAAGCGGAAAGCTTTCTCATACCCAAAACCGTGTAAAATGTGGACACGACCTATCCAAGGCTTTGCAATGTCAGCAGCCCACTTTTTAACTGTCGAAATAAAGAGAAAGAATTATTTTAATGTAAAATGTAGCTCTTTTTGTATTTCTGTTCAGGTCCAACCCTTCAAAACGTAGTACTTTATTACAGTTCGTATTTAAGTTTTATCCATTTTATAGAAAATGTTAACACTAGTTTGTTTACAAGATCGCCACAACTTACGCATCTGAAACTTTACAGCGTGCCATCTAAAGGATGATACTTAACTATCATAGTGGTTTGGCAATTTTTACGACCTCTTTGAGTAGGCCAAGAACTTTTAGACCTCTAGTAAGTCTATGCTCCACTACAATTGTCGGTCATTTTAGATGTATAAGTAAATTATATTGGTGGGTCCTGCATTCTGTTTATATTGACATAAAGTAATTCAAATATAGTTAATTATTTTTTAGTTTTTTCATATATTAAATATAATCAGATTTCTTTGCACTAGGTAAACGCGGAGAGTACATCTCCAAGGTCGCTAGAACAGTAACGCACAGCAGTCTGGAGATAAACGTTGTATAAGTTAAACAATTGAAAACTCCTTGTATATTACAAAAAATAGCACATGCTGACAGTTTGGTTTATTCAGTTCTGAGTAGTAGACCACTGTAGGGGAGCTCGTGAAGAGTAACCTTTCCGTAACGAATCGACCACTTTATAGTTTTGACACAGCCATTTGGGGGGGGGGGGCTTTTCACAACACATGCCGCTGCATTTCTCCCCTAATTCGCCGAATTTAAGAGGGGAAAAGTGGTAGACCATCAACGGAAATGACTATGGTCCGCATTTTGAAGACCTACAAATGCCCTATTAAATAGCAGAAAACATTTTATAACCTTGCCTAAAGCTTAATTTTTAAAATTTTAAACTTTATACTAAAATAGAAAACATTTTATAATTTAATAATAATTAAGAAAAGGTAATAAACTGATTGTTTTGTATTTAAATGCTTCATTGGCGGGAATAAAAAGTAATTGTTCTTTTATTACGTATTTTATTTTATAAAAGAAAAACTCTATGAGTAAAACGTGATCGTCCTTACTGAAAAGACTTCCATTAAGTCAGGTAAATAGGCCGTTGTAGTTTCATTATCATTGTGGGCGAGCAGCATTCGTATGTGAGCTGCCGATCTGGTTTGCATGTTTGATTTGTAAAAATAATTACTGCATTACAATACAAAGGCTTAAACTGCAACAATGCCGCGATATGGAACATTTTTGGCTGCATCCTTTGTTAGACTCAACAAGGGATATGTTCTTTTTACAATCGACACATTGTTAGTGCAAAAATATTGCGGAGAAAAGTCAGTTGTTTGATAGATATCTTGCGTATTTTTGTAATTTTTCTTTACAGTAATACCATTATTAGTATTGCTATTAGTATTATTAAAATATTAGTATTATTATTTCTTATTATACGAAAAAGAATTGCATACAAATTCAGGTAACTAGTAATTTAAAACAATTATTTTTGGAAATTTAATGGTGGTTGTATTTAATAGTAATTGTATACATGGTAAAAGACACACATTCGAGTATGGTTAGTTGCAATCCAAGGTTTACCTTGCGTAGCACTTAACGCTAGGATCGAGTGAGCCTTTCTACAAGTGCCATTATATACTATTTTTTACATTACAATATCGTAATGTAACTCATTTTTAATTTACTTTTATTTGGAATGTTAAGAATAGCGGGAACTAGAAATATCGAATCGATTAGCTTTTGTTCATACGTTTATATAGTTACGCGTTAGTGTTTTGTTATTGTTGATTTTATTGAAACATTTAGTAGCTGGGCGATATGAAGGTTAATTGAATATGAAATACGACGAAAGTGATAAAGGTTTTGAAGGAACTACATGCTCCACTAATATAAGGAACAATTTGCTGCCTGAGAAATCAAAAAAAACGATGTGAGCGAAAACGTAATCTATTCATAGTTTGGTGGAAAAAGAAAAATGTCAGGACAATTAGTGAGAATGTTAGAATGTTGTTGGCGTATTTTCTGGAGCTATCGAAGGTGAGGAAATATTCAACATTATGGTTTATTTATTGCATGTAATTTGCAATGCTTAAATAATATCGTAAATGCATTCTATTAAATTGTGTGATGTAACACCTCTGCTACTTAAGTTGTGATTTATAAAATAGTAGTGCAAAATTATTTTGCTAGAATAATCTTCACTTATTCCAGTACCGCTACATTGATACTTGCAGTTCTAAAATTAGTAGCATTAGTTACATTACCACACGGTAGTATAAAAATTAATTTTCAGTTTTCAGCAATAGTGCGTAATGTTTATTTTCCTGCTTATATTGTTTTTAAGACTTCTTCGTTTTGATTTTAGTACCGTTTTAATGTCTGGCTAGTATTTAGTGATTATGATAATTTTTATAAATAGATATTGTTATTACGTTTCGAAGTACGCCTCTAGCAGGAACATTTAATTCACTATAATGTAATTCTGTGCATTTACTGGTGTTTTAAACAATTTGTGATACATTTCGAAACCCTATGAACTATGGAATCCAGATTAAGGGTCCTCATAAATATTTTGATATTCTTCATTCTCTTCATCTAGATGCGAGTGTTCTAAAGGGTATAAACATTTTATATTTGTAAAGGAAATAGCAGCTTGAAAAAAAATGAAATTTAATTAAAGGAATGTTCTTGGCGTGCTTGAGTAGCTTGAGAAATAAGCTTACGATAAAACTCTCCCTTGATAATTATTCTCAAATGTGGTAGAGGTGAATGAATGAATGAAAGAATGAAGCCACTTATGTCCCATCTAGGGCTAGGGCTACAGAAAAGCGAGGGGCTCATTGGACATCAGTTTAACTAGAAGGTTCAAGTGCTCAGTCTATTAAGTTTTTGTATTATAAGTTTGGTACCACTTTCACTATTGACTTCTTCGGTTGTACTCTTCTTTCTGCAGCTCTGTTCCTAGACACTTCCAGATACTGCAGTTACGTGCTACGCTGATTCAGTGTGACCCGACTGCCTTCCTGAAGGAGTCTGCCCACCTCGTTCTCGGTCTCCCTCTTCTTCTCCTATCGATCTCACTTGGCCTCTCTATGTCCCTATCTGCTGCTTGGTAGTCTTGCTACATGTCCGCCCCATTTCCACTTCAGGGTGTTTGCACGTTGAACCACGTCGTTCAGTCCCGACATCTTTCTTAATTCCACAGATGATATTTTATACATGAGGAATATCCCTAGACACTTCCTGCTCCATTTTACGTTGACAGATGCTAATATTATTCTTTTCCACTTCTGTTATGCTCCAAGTTTGGCATTCATATAACAGTGTAGGGGATATATACCAGTCCAGCACGTCTAACCTCAGTTTTCGGCTCAAAGTGATGTTGATTTCTTTGCCCATGTGGTACTGGAATGCAACTACTTGTTCTAAGTAGGCACGCTCTGTCACGTATTTTAGTGGTGTGTGCATGACACAGAAATAATTTTACATGAACAATTATTGGGGAATATGATGCAGCATCCCTAGAAAACGTAGGGACTGCTTCCAAGGTCTAGTGGTAGCGTTTGAGACTACAAATCCGGAGGTCCTGGCTTCGAATCCCGGTCAGGTTAAGCTGTTTAAGTTTTTTTTTTCTCTCTCTCTCCTTACCCTGAGAAAGTGAATGCTAGATAGCGTTAAGGCTCCAAGGACTCGAAATTACGTCATCATATTTCATTTCATTCATAACTACAGAATCTACAGATGTCCTGAGAAGACCAATGCAATCAAATCGACAATAATTTAATAAAAAAATAAGGTGAGAGAGCTGAGATGGGTCCAACAAAGCATTGTGGTTGTGGTTTCAATTCAGGATACTGTAATTTACATGTATATGCATTGTAATTAGTAAAACTAATAGGTAATTTTAACTTCATTTTGAGTGTCACTGTATTGAAATCTTGGTTTTGAGCTTCATTTTCATTTGAATAATGCAGCTTACAGACAGGAATGTGCGAATTTTGTATATTTCACGTTCTATGTTGCTCCATTAAGACTTCATTCTGATAATCTTGTTTTTAAAATCCTCTTTTCTAATGCAAACATAACGAATAGAAAAGGATATATATATATATATATATATATATATATATATATATATATATATATATATATTATAAACATTTTTCTATGCTTTCTTTTAATGTCCTAGTGCCTAATATTCTTTTTTTTACTCCCTTACTAAGTTTAACTTATTTACTGTATCCTATCTCTAACCAAACGAGGTTCATTTCAATATAAATTCTTTGTTTGTTTGTTTTTTCTTTTTTTTTCTTCATACCGTGACTTTTCATACATATTTTCGTCAATCTTCTTGTGTGTTTGTGTGTATGTGTATGTGTGTATATATATATGCCTTCTTGCCATTGAAGAACTCGCAGTAGTTCGAAATATAGCAATTTCAAGTGTGACTCTTTCTCTGTGTTTTATCTTTATCTACTTTTATTATTACTGTTAATTTGTTACATTGTTAATAGTGCTTCTTTATTTTTATTTTTCATTAATATTATATATATATATATTTGTTCATTCGCAGCTTTCTGCAGTATTTTGGAAATTATTCACTCATATGAAAATTTTAAAATCAAATATTAATTGATAAACTACAAACTCCCATAAACGAAACTTATTTCCAAACTGTGTTAGATTAAGATTTGGAATAAAGAGTCAAATAAGAAAAAATCAAAATTACGGCAGTGAGCCGAACCAACGCTTACCGTGCCAAAGCTCTTATCGTCTGAGGTGCCATGCTCTACCTGAACCGCCAAACTCCCGCATGAGTCTATTATGCCCTGGAGACCTGTAAGGTTATATCTACAGAGGTTTCATTCCTAACAGGCTACTTGAAACCTTGGGATACTTATAACCAGGCTTCGTAATTAATCACATTGATCTTTCTCTTGGCGCGACAGCCCAATGCGAGTTTTAGACAGCCACAGAGACTACTGCATCGTCTACCTCCGTCTTTGATGTAATCCATAGAGTACAGGAAGGCAGGGTGTATATGATCTGCATGCAAGCACTCCACCGGTTCTTATCACGCGCCCTCCGAGATCGAAAGACGCCAGCTTTCTATCAGGCAGCTCCTCAATTTTCCTCACAAGGCCGAGGGTCCTGGTTTCTAAGCAAGTGCCAAACCCGGGACCTCCCGGCCAGTAAACTGTAACACTAATCATTAAACCGAGGAGACGGTCATTAAAAATTAGGGTTATTTTATTTGAAATGTGATATTCTCACACAAACCATGTGTTAAACAATAATTAATCAGAGACAAATATACATAATCGCTTAATGTTTTGTGTCCTATGATTTCCATAGATCTATCTCTGTCAGTATCACTAAATGAAACATTTCTATGTAAAAGTATATTTGTTAGCTACTGATGTAATTGGTTGTAGAAAAAAGTGCGTATGCAACTATCTTCAGTAATACCACGAGTTCTGATAATTCTTTCGGTAATTTAATTGAAGTTAACGAATTTTTGTTGTCATAATAATTATATAATGACAATAAGCATGGTTTGAAAGCTCAATTATTGCCTGAGAAAAATTATACATGATGTGGATTCGATAAGATAATTGCAATGCGAGAACGATGCCTTTTTTTTTTTTTTTTTTTTTTTTTTTTGTACTTTTACTATAATCACTGAAGTGATTTAACATGCCTGTTTGATCTTTCTGAAAATATACACTAATTTTATTAGCTTTTATTCCAAGCAGAACCGCGTGGAGATCTAAATTAAATACTGAACACTATTTAAACAATGACTATTTATTACTATTTTAAGTAATTTTTCGTGTTTTAATGAGAAGAAGGAGGCAGTGAAATAATCGGATCGAAGCAGAGGTGATAGAATGCATTGTTATTTTTTTAAGTTCCAAGAAGGGCTAATATCTGTGACTGAATAATTAAAAACAAGTAACATTTGAGGTTTAATAACAGTTAATTTATTTTTAAGATAAATTTAAAATTCAATTACAATTTTACTCTTTTCATTTATTTAATTTAAATCATGTTATTTAATGCTTTTATTGTATAGTTGTAATTAAGAACAGTTCCATGTTGCTAGTTCCAGGTTAGGGTTTGATTTTGGATGTTTTCTAGATCCCTAGTCGAATCGAAGCAGAGATTATAGAAATCATAAATGAACGTAGGAGAAAAGAAAGATTATTTATTCGTTTTTGATACCATGCTTTTAAACCATGTTTTTAAGTTCCATTGTGTTTGGTGAATAAGGTATCAAGGAGACCGTACATTGGCTGAAAGGCGCTCATACATGACTATTAATACAACTCGCGTTTAACTTTCTTCATACTCGTGTCTTAACAGTTACCATTCATTACATGATCGTAGAGTAAAAGTAAAACATGGAAGCTCACATGATTGTTAAAAATATGCAAATGAAAGAAAAGAAGGTAATTAAACGGAAGAAAAACAGGCGTTATTGAAAATGCTAGAAAAGTGTTTTATAAAGATGAATAATATTAGGGGTAACAAATAAAAAAAAAAAAAGAAATGACAAAGATGAGTAGGAAGACAAACACAAACAAGGCCAAGCAGGGGAAAAAATCACTATAGAAATGAAAAGGCATTGCAGTAATATGAAAATGCACAATAGGGAGGCAGAAAAGAAAATGCAGGCAGGACATTTGAGTATTGAGAACGAAACAGAAGTGAAAGAGGAGGGGAAGAAGTCGTGGAATAGGATAAGCAGGAGGAGTGATGAGGAAGGCGTTTCACTTGATGTACCTACTTGTCGCTATAGTAATGCATTCATAGTTCCTGACTTCTGCAAAAGCAATCTTCCGTTCGAGCGGAGAATTAGAATGTCCCCTACCCCTTTCTCAAGTTCCTCACCGGAAACCAAGTGTGTCCTTGAGCAGACAGCTCCACTTCACCGCTGACTTTCACATACATATCATTGTGTGTGCTATTGAAAAGGTCTTTCTCCGCGGGGGGCTTGTACCTTCTTGCAGCAATCACCTAACGTATTACTCAACAACCAAATCTCTAGAAAGGGGGAGAGGCTGTATATTTCTTTTAACATATAAATCAATTGTTTTCTTTTCCTGGGAGCAAGCTATATGGCTCGAGACCATAGGAGGCTTGTGAAGAAAACATTTTTTATAGAGTCAAGAAAGGAATAAATCACTAGGAGCTAAGCTATTGAATTTCTCGACACATTTTTACATGTAACTGTCAATGTTAATATTCATTACACGTTTATCCTTCTCGACTTCTAAGACTAGATTCATTAAGAACGTTTTTTCAATGTAAAGAAAGAAAAATACAAACATTCATACAATTACAGGAAACGAGCACTAGCCACGATACCAAAACTGTTATATATAGTTGAGACTATACGAGAAGATAATGTGCCTATCTATTGTAATAGTCTTTAGGTTCAATGGTTCTCAAATTTTCCTCGACCGTATTTCCCCGTGTCGCTGAGTCCTAAAAATGGACTTACAATTTAAAACTCAAAGTTGCATTCAATATAAATTTTTAAAGTTGTTCATCGTGTTTTACAAAATGTAAAGATATCAAACATTTGCCTTTTTGCCTCTTTATAATAATCATAAATAATATTACATTTATAACGGATAAATCATTCTTGGTAATAACCAGCATTATAAAATGGCTTAATTTTAATTGTTGAATAAGAACCTATATCGGACTCAATGGGAGAAATTTGCATTTTGTGTTCTAATTCTCTTTTACGTCAGGTTTTGTTAGTCCGGGAAAATCTGAGACCTTCTTGTCTCAGAGAGGCAAGCAGCTCACTTACGAATGATATGCGCTATTGCCAAGTCAATTGTGACAATACATATTAGGGTACCATAAATTTATACACACTTCAAAAAAAAACCGTGTTAACATAACAAAACTGAATTCACACAAACAGAAAATGATCAGCACTAATAATCTTAGACTTTTAGTTACAACAGTTGCTCATAATGCACACCATCGACGTCGATACACTTCTGAGTACGTTCAACTGCTCATTGAGCAACGTTTGCGAAAGTGTCCTCAGCGATTGCAGCACACAGGTAGAAGTCTAACGGAGTAAGATCCGAAGAACGCGATGGAAACTCAATCGGACCTATTCGTTCTATCCAGTGCCTTGGATCCAGTATGCAGGGCTTGTTGCTGTGCGAGGCCTCACAGATCTGCCTTTGTAATCATCGCATACGGTACCACGAGTATCAAATTTGTCTCGAATGCGTGCAATTGTTACTCGCGTTGGAGATTCTGTTCTGTACACACGTCTCCATTGCCTTTGAGCTTCAACAACATTCTCGGTTTTCCAATACCACTTTAAAATTGCTTTCCGCTGTTCAAACGATAATCTTGGCTCCATTTTGTTGTAGCAACACTAGCGTAACGTAATGTGAGTCGCATCTGTTTACAGAACATCATACGATAATCTTGGTTTCATTTCTTCATTGTTGATTTACCTGTCACGTAGCACAGTTATAATGTATATGAGTCACATCTATTTACAGAGCATCATACTACACATTACTGTTGTTTTTCGGTCCAACTTTGAAATATATTAAACAGATATCTACTGTGAAAGTGTGTACCCATTTTTGGGCACCCTCGGTATTATTCAGATGTAAGAAAAAGGCATGTCAACATTTTGGGGAAACATCACTTGCGTATATGTCATAAACACGAGTCCGGAAATACTTTATTTCCTTGTTTGAACTGTTTGTCTACAACTGCGCTTACACTATGTGATATGCAAGCTAAAATGTTTACATTACTGCCCTGTAGCAACGACCGCCAGCTGAACAGTTGTTTAATACGCACAGAAGGGATGGGAGTGTTGTAACTACGACTAGATCTTAGGTTCACCGTTGTTATGGTCGTTCTGTTCTCTTAGTTCACTTGTTATTATGCTCATTTCATTGCCACACAATACGAAATACTCCAGGGATATATCAGAGCATGAGGGAGTCCATGCGACGGCAGGCTGTTGAATGTATCCGTACTAACGCAGTGCGTTTTGAACATTTAATGTGATTTTCTGTTTTCTAAAGTTCTGTTTTTGAGTATTCTGAGGTGTAGAAAAAGGTCTCTAAACAAGAAAATAAGAAATTCCGAACTCATGTCCATATTATATTTTTTTACAACTCTTGGAGTTTGGTGTGCGATTAACCTAAAACGCATAAGGCGCAGGCGGGTGTGACATTTCCAGCCGCAGAGACGAAAAATCTCTTGCGAGGGATAAGAACATATTCTGGAAACCCTGTATATATTTGAGAATACATACTGCCTGAGACATATGGACCACAGTTTGTGATCCGCTGCTCTAAAGCATCAAGAAATAGTAATTGAGACTCTGTCCAACCAATTTTACAAATTTTACCTAAGCGGAAAAGAAAACATTGCCATACCAAACGAAAAGGTCTTAAATGTACTTCACCTGATTACTTCCTGCTAAATAATACTTCATGTGGTCTAAGTTTATCAGTAACAACAATATTTTAGGATTGTTTAGGTTTTTTATGGTTTAAGCGTTTTACATATAAAGTTATTACCCATTTTGGTTTAAAGGTTTAGCTTTTTAAGTTGTATATCGAGTTTGCAAAATTGTGGAATGTACCTGCTAAACATTTGAGTTTACTAACTTATAATATTTTATTATTTGTTGACATTAAAGGTTCCTTCTTCCCGCAAATATATGTTTGTTTTTAAATCAAATATTCCTATATTGTAATACTTATTCAGTTTATAATGAATGCATTTAGTTTTCAAGTATTTTTCTTATGAGTGACTATTATATGCTGTCGGAGTTGTAGATTTTATATTTTAACGCATAAGTCTTTAACAGCTAAATTGCCCAGCTCTTCTTGGATTAAATAGAAAGGTGAATTGGTTATTATTTTCGTAATATCGCATTGACTGAAAATGATAAAATAATTAATTTATTTACAGTAGATAATGTAGAGTTGAAAATGAGACTAAATATTGCAAAATTATCTGTTGGTCAATTAAATTTTGTCCGTTATTTTAAAATGAATAAAAATAATTCCAGGATATCATGAAATGCTTCTGTAATGATGTTTTATTACCTCAAAAAATCTATAAAGATGTAATAAAACGTTGATTAATTGGTTTAACTAATTTTTCCAAGTTCTATTTGAAATGATAACTAAATAATGGCTGATATGTTTTCAATAATGTCTGTCACCAATAATATGCTTTCATTAATAAAGTTGAATTTTTTTCTGGTACACTTCAGTACCCATTTTTCTCACTACAGGGTTAGAATCGGGTGAAAGAGAACCACAGGAGCCTATAATGTTTCAGTTTCGTTACTGATAATAATTTATTTCAATAATTCGTGATAAAAATTTTTGAAAACTATTCACAATGCAGACCTCTGCCCCTAATAATCCAATCCAAAGTGGTGTTCGATGAAATTGGAGTTTCAGAGTATGTGTTAAGATTATAAAAGGAAAATTGATTTTGAAAACGAGTAGATGGAAAAGATATATGAAAAATAGTGTAAGACAATGGATGTTTCTTCAGAACCAAGACAGTGTTTCGAGGAAGGGTGTGATGTCGGCCCTGGTGGTGTAGTAGTAACCATACTTGCTTTCTAAACCCAAGATCGCGGGTTCATACCCGGCCAGGATCGATGAATTTTTTTTGGCGTAAAAATCCTAAGTATGGCTTCCTTCGGAAAGGAAGTAAAGCCGTGGGTCCCGTGTCGTACATTTACGGCACGAAAAAGAACCTCAAGCCTGAAAAAGAAGAGGCCTCAGCAAAATCTGTCGGCCGTTTCATGCCCGGAATTGAATGAGACGTCGATGACCTGCAACGTTAAAGAGCGTCCGTAAATAAAACGAATCAACAAAAAAAAAAAAATAAATAAATAAATAAATAGGAAGGTGTTATGTTGTCGAACAAATGCACATCGCAAATATAACGTACTCTGTAGTTTGTGGAGGGGTTACTGTGTTAATGTTTTGTTTCTACTCAAATAACAGAACTGAACATGCAGCATGATGTCTAAGAAAAACTTCCTAGAATTGTGAGGCTCATTGAATTGTTTGGAGTTAATGGAATTCTAGACTTCAATGCAAATTATGGAATAAAGATGAAATAAAAAAGGTTACATTGGAAATGTATTTCTCAATATAGAGCCTGGCGACAATCTTTTTTTCGAGTTGTGGGAATAAGAGGAGAAAAGGTATGCATATTTAGAGCCCCAGAAAAAAAATTAATTTCTTTGTTTTGTAATTTGTCTCCTAACTTTTCTTACATGCACTTAACATATTTCATTTTCAGCTTTTGTCAAGCAGTGAGTACCGCCGCAGCCTTATGTAATATTTTCTTCTGTAAGAAGCATGCAGGATGCCGAAAATACTAAATTTAATGCATAATTTTAATAAGAGCCGCAAAGGTGGAGCCCAACATTAGGAAATATGTGTGTTTAACGCTTCCAATAACTCTCTCTTTTGTAAGAGTCGTTTAAGGACTTGAAACACGTTCCCGCGGTGGACCACACATTACTGTGTGACAGTAATGTGGAATAATAGCCGCTTCGCTTCCGACACGGATCACTGCCCCTGAACGAGCGAATGCTGTGAGGAGAGCTATTGAAATATGTGTACTTGCATTGCTCCGTGTTCCCATGCGCCTGAAAACACATGTATAGGAGGGGGGCAAAAGCTTAGAAACCTGCACATGCGCACCGGGCTTTCCTCATAATAATGCGTTCACCTGACGTTTTATTATGCTCCTTAATTGTTTATACACACAAAGCCTGTCCCCTGAAGGATGTGCTTGTAATATATGTGTAGCGTATGTTTAGGAAATAGAGCGTGATTTGCACAGAGTTTTCGCTGGTTTCCGCGTCGGTGTCTTTATAACGGAGCTAAATAGTACTCAGTAGTGCAGAACAAAGGACTTAAGATGCTACATAATAAATCAGTATCTAGCATATCTTCCGGGCAGCAAACCTGATTGGAAAAAGCTTTAAATCAAATATAGACTTGATACTGAAACCTGCAAACTAACAACATCCGGTTACTGCATTCATCTACTGGTCAGTCTGCATTGTTGTTAGCAACAGCATTTATTTTACAAAGTATTAATGGTGAGAAAATGTAATATTTAGAATTAAAAATGCATACAGGATGTCTACACCGAAATGGCCCACAATAATAAGACAGGTTTATTAAAAATAAATTCTATTAACTCTTAAATGTGTAAATAAAAGTCAGTTAACTTCCACATAAGCATTTAATAGCATGAAATGTGTCTAACCTGTTTTATATGATGCCATCAAAAGCTTCTACAATCTACACAGGAAGGTCTCTAAAGTTCCCGCAATTCAGTGGCATAAACTCTGCCCTCCATGAAGCCTCACAGAAAGAAATCCAAGGGCATGATATCAGGAGAACTTGGAGGCCACATCTATCTCGTCTTATCCAACGCTGTGTATATGTTTCGTCCAGAGTTTTCCGTATAAGCAGCGACAAATGAGGTGGAGAGCCGTCTTGTTAACAACAGATATTTGGTTTCGGATGTCGAACCTAGAGAAAGACACAGTTCAGGTTCCTATGACTGTTTTCTGCAAAGAAAAACAGTCCGATAATATCGTGATCCCACATAGTTTCTCCGCCTCTTTCACGGCGGCTGGTGGGCTGGCAAACTGAATGATAGCTCATGGCGAAGCGGATGATTGCCATGTACTTCCTTTCTTCCTTCACAGAATATTCAGTAATCTCCAGAACATATTGGGGAAAAGTTCGTTTTGGTCTTTACTTCTAAATTATTAAGTCCGGAGCCTTCATAATTGGGTAAGCTCTATGATCCAGCTATAATGTAACTTTTAAAACTCATTACTCTTACATTGCATCTTGTTATATTGCTATAATTTAATCAACTGTCTCTTTATTTTGGCAATATTTCATGGGATTGTTACTTGCTTAAATCCTATATTGCTGAATGACATATTACATACTTGTCAAGCTGAAACTAGTGCACCTGTGCGTTACATTCACATTTATTATTACTTAATAAATATCTTTTTAATTGTAAATCATTTGTTGTGTTTTGTACAGTTGTGTTCCTCCGACGATATCCTGGGTGTTTTCTTTCCATGTTTATTCCAAAGCTAAAACTGGTTGAGACAATATCCGCGCGACTGGTTTAAGTTCTGGCAATTACAACTACAACAATTGGAGAATAAGCGTGTGCTTTATGACAGAAGATGTTGTAAATGTCTTTCCAGAATCTTTTAAACTTGAATGCACAGCAGGTGATCTTGATTTTCTCCCAATGCTTACTGTATAAAATCGTGTGTATGACCACATAAATAGAATCGGGTTTATCAGTAAAGATATTAAGCATGGGTCGATTATTCAATCATTAACGTTCCGTAACGTTTATTTACTCCAATATCAGCATAGCCGGTCTACGATTCGTTGACAAGAGTGACCTTATATGCTTTCAAGTTTAAATTGACCGGAAGAATGATAGTTTCCTAAAAGTATGCTAGGAAATGCATGGTTGTAGAAGACAATATTCACAACACAATATAAGACGCGTGTTTATTTTTATCGTATTGTAGTTGCAAGAACTTGAATCAGTTGCGTGGATATTACATCCGTTTCGCCGAGAGTTACCACCCTGGTGGCAGACTCACAGGTTGCCGTGAAACCGGCTAAAAACCATGAAAGACTCGTCATACTGCTACACCAGACGTTCCTTTATTATGAGTTGTGGGGGCTCCAAGTCTCAAATACGAACGTTGTGCTTATTGATTTTCTAGAGACTCGAAATGAGCCGTCGTTGGAAGACATGATCTTTGTTAGGTTAACCGTAGGTCAAGCATATCCTTTAGCTTGCTCTACTTCGGAATAAGCGCCTTATATGCATTCGCTTTCTGTGTACCTTATGCAGAGTTGTCGTCACATCTGAATCCCCGGTGAAGCCTGGCGCATTGTTTTCCTTGGACCTGTTTGGAACGCTTGGCTGACATTCTTTACTTTATCATCAGAGACACGCCGGCCGGCTTCCTGCATGACTTTTCAAAACTCTTCCAGTGTCCCGAAACTGTCAATGCCAGGCTTTTATCCTCTTGGTACAACGCTTTATAACTTAACACTAGACACAAACTCTGCTACCATAACACAATTGCGAAGGGTATCAGCGAAATTTAGCTCTTTTCTTTAAGAAATCTTACTGTTGATGTTAAACCCATAGGATTTCGAGGTAGAAAATATAGTACGAGGTGCGTTCAAGTTATAAGGTCTATTTTTTTCACACAAACTAATTGTTTGAAACTTCTGGCTCTTCTCAACGTAATCTCCCTGCAGACATTCACATTTTCCACAACTTCTAAAGCAAGCTAATTTTGAAGTGTTGAAACAGCCTTCAGACAATTGTGAGGATTAGCCCTACCAGTTCTAAGAAATAAGCTATTATGCTACCTCAGAAAATCAATGACATATGTTATTTACGCTTAACAACTTTGATAGGGCAGTATTTAATACTCACGTAGACCTATGTTTGATTTCATGTATGACATATATGGCGCTTTTGGAATCTTCCAGAATTTTATCGGAAATAATTGCACTTTATTTCCGATTGTTACAGATGACTGCCTACTAAAAGATGACTGTCTGTGTAGTCTATACTGAATAGTTCCGGTGTTAATTCTGTTTTATTAAAAAAAAGGATTCAACAGCTAATTGTGACAGAACCTCTGATGACCATTCAGTCAGCTGTAAAATTGTGCAAAAAAAAAAAAAAAAATAAAAAATAAAAGGCACCAATGATCCCAATGTTGCACGAAGCTCAATATAATCTGAACTTAATTGCTGTTGCTATCAGATATGAAGTCCTTCATTAGTTCACGTACAGTAATAACAAAAATAATTTAGAGAGAGACGAACTTGCAAAATGTTTATGTTGTGTGACCCACAACTGCTGGGCGACCAGTTTGAAGCGGTTTTCCCCAAGTTAGTGAATTGATTTGTTGCGTTAGGTGCTGCGATTGGTTATTAAAACCGTTTTTTAAGAAACACTTTCTGAGGGTACTTCGGCTGTTTATTTTGAGTCTAACTCATTGGGACTGAGGAGTGACATTTTAGCGAACACACTTGTAGCACTGCACTTTGTGGTTTATTGATTTAAAGTTAAGGGCTTGCTTACATTCGCATTACAGAACAAGACTGGCCAGAAGGGCAATGACACGATCTTCATTAGATTCTCCTCCTTTCCTACTGCGAACGAAAGACAAGCCATTACGTGTGGATTTGAGCGTGATATTTCATGATTTCCTAATCTCATGCTCTGAAGACCTTCGAAATGTAGGTAGTGGTGCAGTAACAGACTCCAGATCTCCGAGGTTTACTTCACGCGACACTTGTTTATTTAGTGCGAATACATACGAGGGTAGGTCCATACGTTTCTCGGCCTAACCATTTTCTAGGTATGATAACGACTAAAACTATATATTTTCACTTTTCAGTATAGTTACCCTTTATTGCAATACATCCCTCACATCTTTGAATTAACATTTCAATCCTCCCCCCCCCCCTCAAACAATTAGAAGTTTTGTCTGCAAAATGGACATTAAACAGCATCCATCACTTCTCCGTCACACTTAAGTTTTCTTCCTTGACAGTCCTTCTTGAACTTTGAGAAGAGGAAATAGTCACTGGAAGCTAGATCTGGGCTGTAGGGTGGACGGTCGATCTCCTTGAAGCCACATTTCTTCACAGTTTCCTTTGCAACAAGAGCTGTGTGCATAGGCGCCTTGAAGTGAAGAAGGCGCACACCATCTCTCAGCTCTCTTCGCCTTTTCTCTTTGATGGAAGCACGTAGTCTGTACAGTAGCCCAGCGTAGTACTCCCCATTTACTGTGGTGTTCCTCTCCTTGTAGTCAATGAAGAGTATTCCTTCACAGTCGCAAAATATTGTGGCCATGACCTTCTTGGTTGACCGAGTGACCTGCTTCGCCAGGTTTACACCGCTCCATTGATTCTCTTTTGGACAAGGGATCATAGTAGAGGATCATAGTTTCATCTCCTGTAACAATGGCTTGCAGAACTTCTCTCTTGTTGCCACGGCAGAGCTCCAAAAATGCCTGACAACAGATGACTCGTTGCTGCTTTTGGACTGAGGAAAGAAATCTGAGCACCCATCTTGCAATAACTTTATTCATGTTTAAATGTTCATGAATAATTCGAAGGACTGTTGTTTTAGAAAGGCCCAACCTTGCTGCTATTTCTGTTACTTTGAGCCACTGGTCTTACATAATTTCTCCTTCCACAAGAGCGATGTTTTCAAGAGTGAGCACCTCCAAGGGCCGACCTGCATGTTCTTTGTCTTCAATGCTTTCTCGAAAAAGTTGGGCCCATTCTTTTCCGGTAGAATATGAGGGGGATGCTTCCCCATATACAGCGTCCAATTGCTGTTTAATTTCATTTAGAGTGAGTCTTTCTTTTGTGAAGAACTTAATAACTGCTCAGCACTCTATCTTGAACATGTCACAATCTTCTACTCATAGCCTTCTTTATGCAACTCTATCTGAACAACTGAAAACAGTTACACCAGCAATTATTTATTTAACAGATTAAGGTATTACACAGATGAGGATTTTGGGAAGGCGATACTCCTTATCGGCGAGGCCGGAAACTTATGCACCTACCCTCGTAGTTTAGAGAAAACACATCGATTTCACTATTATATTAATTCATCTTAACGGTGCGCGAATGTGTCAACGAGCGACTTGGAGATTACCCTGGTGTGTAATGGAATAAACTTTTTATATACATCTCTCAAATTTAACTCCACGCGGTTTCCAGAAGCTGTGCGGGCTTCACAAATATACGCGCAAGGCTTTTAGTGTCATATGGGGTTTACAAACACACGCTCAAACAACCGCGACAATTTAATATTTTGTAATCTTACAAATTGACTGGACTGCATTTAGCTCATACACATCATACGAAATATCAGCATCCCTATGCGATCAAGAGTACACACTAGTGCCCCTCGCTCATTACAAAACATTAAACCTTCCCGTCCTTGTTCTTATCTTGGTAACTTCCGGCATTTTCTCTTCTCAGTATTTCCATCTAATTGATGAGGCAATGTGATCGCGCCGGTTTACAATGTTTACTCCAAAATTAGATAGCACCACAATGACTGCAATTCACAACCCACTCGACATTTAAGAAAGGGCAGTTAGTTTGGTACGATCAGTATCAGTTTATATCTAGGTTGTCTACGCTGTATATATCAGTTACTTCGAGCTGGTTGCAATAGTCTATCGATGGAAATTATGGGGCAAGGATCTAATAGAGAGAGTGACTTGCTTGGAAAGATGACCACAAGTTTCGGAAAGCATATATACTTACAGACGGTCATATTCGATGGTGGTGTACAAATAAATCTCGTAGCGAGAAAATAATAACCACTAAGGACCAAATGGAAGAAAATGAGAATTATAGCCACAAGCATGGAACAAACGAGAGAAGTTTAATGCGTCACACATAAAACAGGTGCTATTAATGAATTACACGAAGAACTTCGCAAATTATTTTTTAAAGTTTTTAATGAGAACGGAGCAAGAATTTCGTCAACCTTGCATTTCTCAGATAAGAAACTTTAGCATGAGGCTGGCTACAGAAAGAGGAGACACATTCTTCCACCTTTACCAACAAGTATGTTACAAGTCCACGAAAGAGTGTCAACCTTACAATCCATGACCTCTAGGAACGAATCGTTTGTGTTAATCGTCAATGACTGTGAAAATAATATGATCGTTTTTGGGTGTAAAAGTAATTTAAGATATGGAGCATTTGACTATTGCGTATATTTTAAATATATGTTTACATCTATGCACTAGATAACGAACGCTATGTTCCTATTGTATTTTGTTTCTTGGCAGACATCGCGCTATCAAGTCAGTGTGGAGCGAGGAGTGTAAATCCCCTGCAGATTCCATCTAGGACCGGCCTGATGGAGCAAGTTTCAAAACAACGGTCTAGCTACGTGCTACAAATAGGCAATCTCTATCTAAGGTAAGTGGTTATCTTATATTTTTGGTCTCTGATATTTGCCTCCGGAAGAAGTTGGTGATTGCTTTGTATTTCATATATGTAAAAGTGAGGAAATAGCAGTCTCTACTCAAATCTTGAAGACACTTACATTTAGGGGGCTGAGCTCTCTGCCACTTGGACACACGCCACGAATGCATGCGAGTCTTTTACTCTTTCAAAGTTGCCAATGTTTTGAACACACTTCAAACAGAAATTTATATGAAGATTAATGGCGTGCAACAGCCCCTCACGGAAAGTACATTCATAAAAAACGTTCAGAGAAAGAAAGTTTTAATTAAAAATTACAAATCCGGCGAGTTATCGCGAATAAAGTATGTGAAAAAATATCACATCTGAATAAACCTAAATATACATAACGCTTTAATACTTGATGGATAAGATTTACAACTAATGTTTTTATCAAGAGTATAATGTTTAACCACACCGTGTTAATAAAGTACATTATTTTTGTATATTAATACGTCAGTCTGGTCTGAACCACGATTCAATGTAGCATGCATATTAACTGTAATAGAAAGAGGGACGGAATGCTCCAACTAGACCATTGCCAACCTAAACTGAAACAAAAATATGTATTCGGCGCAAATACACTGTGGCGGGAAAACATGTTGTCTTTTCAATAATTGGCGCAAGTTGCTCCGTGGTTAATTTACAATTGAAAAATAAAACATAAATTATTACAAGTCATTCAACAAGTAATATACCACCATGGGTGACCGGACTCCTGAGCGGGAGGTTTGGAGTTCGATTCCCGCCAGGACCGTCCTCCCTGAACGAGGTTTTCCAGGTTTTCCTCAGTTCTCATAAATAGCAAATGCCGAGGAGATACCCTAAACATAGGTCTGGAATGTTTCCTTCCTTTAAAAAAAAACATTCTTTCCCAATTAATCATTTCATTTCACTTACCAGTATCTACCGCCTGTGGTGCCTCAGTAGTAAAAACGGGCGTTAAACAATATTAAAAAAAGAGCAATTCAAATGAATATAAAAAACTTACAACTATATTAATATCATAATATGTACAACATTCAGATTTGGTAAGATAATTAAAGAAGAAATAATTATATCTCATTAATGACAGGCGGCACTTAAATATTGCTTCAGTGTACTGTTGAAATAATCAGCAAATTTCAGAAAATACCAAGAATATTATTTCACTTTAACCTAAAGTTTAAGCTGTTCATCTTTAAAATAATCATTAAAACTTGATTCTTTCCGGCTGCAAATCATCATAATTTCCATGTAGATGTGGGCATTTTGGGTCTTATTTTGAAAGAACAATAATCAATTCTAATAACATGTATTTGTGTAATTTTACAAGGTCAGAAGTGTATAAATGCCGGGTTTTGGAAATGTAAGGTATGCTTTAGAAGTTTACTTAAATTATTCTTAAACACACGTTTTGAAATACCTTACTTATGCTTGAATGGAAATTTTTAGCTTATATTCTTCATAACATTGTTAAAATGTGGTAGGTCTATGTTCTTTCACTCATAGATACCTTAAAACATTCCTCCTGTAGCATGAAAAACAGAAAAGACAAAAAACATTGTTAAAAACAATTCACTTCGAACTATACGAGGAGATTGCGATTTAAGTTGTTATAAATGACCACCATACGGCACTAATGAGGTATGACATAACTATTTTATAAACAATTGACATTGTTATTGTGAAAACAGTGCAGCTTAGAAATTGACCGAGTAGTTTGTTTACAGTGAACGTTTAAACGAACCATTTTTCGAAAAAATGGAAGAATTTTCAGGTGAAAGTTTTCATCGGATTAATTTTTGCAATGTTTGTAAAGGCCTAACTCAACAGAAATGCGTAGAATCTCTTCATTCAATTTTAATAATGAAGCAACATCAGAAAACACTGTTTACAGTCGGTTTGCCGAATTTCATCTTGATCGTGATCGTGTTAGTGATGAATTTCGTAAAGGCGACCAAAGTCGATTGTCATTCCAAAAAACATCGATGCTGTGCGTAACATGAATGAACAATATCGGCAAGGGACTTACAGTGAGATAGAATTGTCGTTAAGCATATCGAAGACTGCAGTACATTCCATTTTATACGTGAAAAAGATCTATTCCCAATGGATTACGCATAACTTGACCAAAGCTCAAAAAATGATCGTGTTATTTGGTGTAATGAAATGCTCTAAAGACACCATCGAGGAACTGCAACATTCGTATACAGGTAGCGAACCGGAAACTAAGCTGCAGTCCACTGTTTGGGTGTTCCCACCAAAACTGTTCGTTCACCAAGCACTCCCAAGAAAATGATCGTTTGTTTCTTCGGTTGTACTGAACACATCGCAACCATTCCTTTAGAGGATCAAATGACAGTTTTTCTGAATGATATACAACAATTTGTTTGCCAGAAGTCATCGACCTAATCAGGAAAAGCCACCGAAAACATAGCATCATTCTTCATAATAAAGCCAGTTTCACACAGCGCATCAAACAGTTGATTATTTGAAGTAGAAAAAGTATCAAATCAATGTCTTATTGCCCGTATTCGCCTGATTTAACTCCTAACGACTTTTTTTTTTTTTTTTTTTTTTTTTTGTTCCCGAATGTCAAACAAAAATGCGTGGACATCGATTTTCGACCATGTTTTTGAGATACCAACTACAGTTTCAAGAATTGTTTTGGATACATGAAAAAATGTATCAATCTTAAAGGCAAACCTTTTACAAAAGCAATAAAATAGTTTTTTAACAACGTAAAAACAACCCTTATAGAAGCTAAAATAGATAAATCTGGAACCCCCATTTAGATATTTATTGTAGAGCAGAACTTCCCAAACTTGTTGCTTGCACCACCCCTTTTTCGGTAATGTCCCCTCCATTCACTTCGCTGTTTAATAATAATTCATTTGAAAGTTCACGCACAAGTTTTAACAATGTGACATTCATTCATTCATTCATTCATTCATTCACAATATCCATTATGCGCTGCTGTAACGCAACAGCTAGTTAAGTATTCTTAATAAGAACGAATAGATAGGTTCTTAAATAAAAGCACTTTCTCCGTATTCACCTAGATCCCCCATATAGAATCCAACGACCCCTCTAGGGAACCGGCCCATAGTTTGAGAACCACCGTTGCAGAGTAAGGGGGCTATAATCACCAATATTTATTCTTATTGCATTGATTTCCTTTAAATTTTTAATCTTGAAAAGTGATTTGTTTCAGACATTATATTGAAATTTGCACGTATATTTGCTTAAAATTATTCATAGATCATTGGGCATCAATGAAACGTTGTCTATCTTCTTTGAAAGTTCGGAAAATTTAGAGTATTTTTTGTGGGAAAGACCAGCGTTTCTGAAATTGTGGTCTATGGAACACTAAGCATTAAGAGTGCAACATTTATTTATGAACACACACACACACACACACACACACACACACACACGGACAGACAGACACTGGATTATGAGAAAACTAAATGTAATAAAAATTCATGATTTGGGTATATTGAGTTAAATTAAAATAAAATTGAAGACGACTAATTGTTCTAGAGGGAGGGATCAGGCATTAATTGTTTTCATGGCAATACACACATCTTTTGGCAGTGAACTGCATAATCTCTGACACAGACGTGTCTCAGGTTTTACCGGACTATCAAAGAAGGCCATGAGAGTATTGATGTATTTCTTAATAACTTATTTATTTAAAAGTCATTCTCTTCATTCATGTACTTTTGCTTAGAAACTGTTAAAAACGAGAAATCAGAACTAGGAATACAACTTTTTCCTACTAAGGTCGATGCATTACGCTTGTACATTCTGGCAATCAGGAAGGCAAGTGCGGGCTGAAGTGTGAGGGAGGCTTGCACTGTTTACGAGTGTATGTGCGAGGGTAAATCCGTAAGTTTTCGGCCTCGCCGATAAGGACTATCGCCTTCACAAAATATCTTGAAAAAGCGTTGTTGCTGCATAATTTCTGTTAACTGTTAACTGTTGCAACGCCGATAATGTCGTGCCTCTGAAGAAAGTATGTTTTTTTTACCTGATCGGTCAGCGAAAAGACGAGCCGCTCACCAGCCGAGTCGCCAGCATAAACAGTCCCAAGTGTCAATCATAAAGTAATTTCTCGCCTACTGTAACCTTATCCACCTTAACCAAGGTTATTTTTTCAAGCATTTAAACATATATTTGCATGAGCTGATTCCTTGTTCTTTCTCTCTCTCACCCCTGATGTGCAGTAAGCAGACAACTTCAACTCTCTTTTTCCACCTTGCTACCATCCTGTGATTCACGCGGTGCTCATGATATCGATGCCTGCGATATCCGGCAAATCCACATGCTGTAAATAGTTGACACTGGTGTTGTCAGTGTAGGCGTCAACGACAAGTAGATGGACACAAAACAGTTTGCGTCCCGTGGTTAGACATGGCAGTAAGACAAGTCTTTATATCATTATAACTATGTCAATATCCGGGAGAGACAAGTGCCTAGCTTTCTCATAGGCGTGGTCAGTTCAACTTGATATCGAAATGTCTAGAGAAACGCTATATGTATTTACTCTAATTGATTCACACATCCATCGGAACCGTTGCCGTTTCTTACGATCACGGCACAGTTGAACAAGGGCGGAGCCTCTAAACAGCTACAAATGCAAAGGGCAAAGGTTCCAAACCTGCTTGCATTAATTTATCATGTTCAGAATTTCCTCAAATGTTAACCTAAAGATTAATATAAGGTAGCTATCGATGCTTTTACTTGTTGAGCCATCCAAAGTAAATGTCTAGGAACATGGGGTTCTGAGCGCCGGCTGTAGAGCATTAATTGTCATAATCACTGTCATTTTACCCAGGTTTAAGTTTTAAGAACACCAGCACTGGGAAAATTAACAGAACTTAGCTCCCTTTCGTTGCAATCTTACTATAGTGTCTGTACAACTTATTTTAGTAATGCTGTATTCGTCAGTATACTCTGGTCATTTGTCGTATCATCCAATTATCTGATGACTAATGCGGCGGCGGGGAAATAAAAGAACAATTTTCCATATTTACTGTCCAAAGGAGCAAGCAAGAAAAAAAAAAAATTAAAAAGAATGTGAAAAAAGATCGAGACTGCGCCTAAAAATATTATCGTGTTCAATTTCCCCTCCTGATGGCCTAGGTATCAGATTTTATTCGTGAAAAATCAGCAAATATCACAATAATATAATTTTCTATTTGGTAATTACAAACAATGTTTAGAAATATAATTGTGAGCTTTTCCGTGGACCCCACAGATTTGTTACAAGACGTTAGAATCTTGGTAATCCTTTCTGGATTCATTTTTACCCAAAATCCTGTTGTTTGATATTTATTATTTATTATTAATAGTTACCTACGCTGAAATTGACCATTTTTCCTGAGAAACTTACAAAAGATTCTTCAAGATAATTATGTGAATACAAATAAAGTTTATTCAGTGCTAGTCATTTATATTTTTCATTTAAAGCTGGTGAACTTCGACTAACTATAATATAACTTAAAGCTAAATAAAGCTAAAATATAACTACATTAAAACACGAAGATCTAGCTTAGTATTAGAATAAAGTGTAAAATACAAAATAATATGATGAAATTAGCACTTACCCTTATCTTAATGCAAAGTCCTCATTCTGCTATGCAATCCGGAATTTATTTTGTCGCCGAACAGTTACTGTCCAACAGCCCGGCCACCTGCGAGTGAAATCGTGCCACGTGGTCGAAACTCATAGCGTGCATTTTTTGTTTCTTTCTTTATACAGAGAATTTCATGCCAAATTTCTGGCAGTAGCATCTTCATTGGTAAGTGCAACTTTCAGAATAGTGAATGACATTAGAAACTAAGGTGCTTTTCATTGACAAGAAGCAGAGACCAAAAAACCGAATCACAACAGGAGAGAAGCTAGGTGAAATAGGCTCTCGAATGGTAAATTCTCCCTTAAACTCTTTAGCAGAATAGCCCAGCAAGTTGATGTATCTTTTGGCAGTGCGTATAAAGTCACTCAGCTACTGCATCTTCATCCTTATTATAATATTACTGTAAATAGTAATTAATATTGTACTCCCTACTATAGTAAATGCTCAAAGTGCCTGCCTACCCTTATAAGACATGACTGAATCCTTTTGAGACTTCGCCTCATTCTTCCCCTTGTATTGTAATTACCCCCCCCCCCGAATATTTAGGTTTAGTTTTTGCACGGATTTTATTTTAGGTTCAATAATATTGTTATATGGATGAAAATGAGGTAACTGAGTGGTTTTATGCGTACTGCTGACAGATACACCAACTTATTGGGCTAAGTAAAGAATTTCGAGGAATTTATTAATCGATAGCCTATTTCATCCAGCTTCTCTCCTGTTATAAACGCCCCCCCTTTTTTTTTGGTCTCGGCTTCTCGTCAATGGAAAACACCTTGAGTTCGAACTTTATTCGCCATTTTGAAAATGGTACATCCCAATGAAGATGCTACTGCTGAAAATTTAGCTTGAAATTCTTTCCTATACGATTCTTTCCTTTACGATTTCATTTACACTTAACAACCAAAAATAAATGCTCTTTTTGTTTGGGTATATCCCACTCTCGCCATACTTCACAATAAATAAATTGCCAGTAGAAAGTGTAGCAGTATTTTCTATAGAAATGTAACTGAAACAGCTGGCATGATAAAAACGACTGAGCAAGCTCAATTGCTGCATCAACTGAACTTTAACTACATTCTTATGGGTATTCGCACGCTTTCTGAAGATAAACAAGTTTTCCACTTGTGTATACGGTATGTATTGTGACTGTGTGACTTTTGGATATCAAAATTATTGAAATTGTGATGTTCACGAGCAGTTCCAGCAGGTATATTTCTGAGAAAGTTGGCATTTCTAAGTCTTTGAAGGTTGATCTACATAATTATTGTTAAGGTAAATTGATCATCATGAGCATTGTAATCCCACCCCCTTTTAATGGTCATTTACCATTCACTATAGTTATCCCCAAACACTTTTACAATAAGATTTTATAGGGTGAAAATAGCTATAGTAAATATTCTTTCTAATTTGCATGGCAGTATATGTACAATTAATGTGCTGAATACGCCCTTTCCTAATTTAAAGTGTTATCAATGATGATGCCCAATAATTTTTAAATTTTACATTGTATTGTCGATATATTTATTTTATTCTGAGTTAACCTGACGCTTTGATCCAATTTTGATTTGCATCATATTTGGTTTGCTTGTGTTTAGTTTCAATTCACATTTCATTGACTGTGAAATTCTTCTTCAAAGTTCAATGCTTGTCATCTGCATATAAAATTGTGTCTTTTTGATAATTTGTGTATATCATAAATAAACGACCGAGACTCAATGGACGCTTGATTGCATTTCTTTCCATTGTGTTTTCAAAGTCCTATTTCCATGGCTAATGAATACTTATTGCTCTGTTTTTAAGTAGGAGCTGATATAATATGAGCTTATATTATTTAAACCACATAACTGTAGTTTATGTATTATATTTTATGGTTAGTATAGTCAAAATTCTTCGAAATGTCGCATATTAGGACTGTTAAATTCATTTCACTTGCCCTATTTCCTTTAATCATCAGTAAAATATATTATTTTGCTAATATTTAACTTATAATCTGAAAGCAATTTAAACGCTGGGTCTTGCTGATCACTTTGTTTTAGACAGCTGTTGTGTTCTGACGCTAAGAGTATTATTTTTATGGAAAATTGCTTCTTAAGACTATCCAGTGCCTGGTGGAAATCTTGTTATTTTTCACGAGCTATTTCATCTGTTTACCATTTACGGTTATTAAGCTTTGTGCTGAAATATCATCTTAGACACACATTAGCATAGGAAGCCTAGACTGTTTGCGGAGAGATTAATTGAACTCGCTGTATTTAATTATAAGCAATATTGAAATACATCTATTTGTTCCCATCAACTGAAAATCAATCGTCCATTCACATTGTCGCGAATCTTTACTCATTGGAAAAGCGATGGCAATTTTAGTCTTTGAGAAATCTGAGTTGGAGTAAAAGTTTATGGTCGTTCCTCATAAGCTCAGAGAGACTGTAGCGGCACTTCAGCGCAAAGCGAAATGACATGAAAATGCAAGAAGAAAACCATTAGTAGACGAGCGACTGAAAGTATAGGTCACAGGTTCGTATCTAGTCCCGCCTAGTTGCTGGGAGTTTTCCGCTATGATAATCTATTTGTTCTGCATCAAGGCTTTACATTTCAGTTAATAGATATATATGTCAAGAGACCTGTTCTAGATTAGTACCAGGAACTGAGTATAACTAATTATAATAATTATCACTCTCAAAGTCTGGCACGTTCTTTGGCTAGAAAAAAGAATTACAACAGTCAAGTTTCATTTTAACTTCACACCTCTATTTAATATTTTTTCATTTTACTGCTTTAGCTGAAATTTATGCCCCAGCGTTACAGCTTATTAGGGTGTGCCTCTTTATTTACGGTATAATCAGGTAATACATTCAAACCCAACTTTAATCTTATAATACGATCCAAATCTTTAAATCTCAACTTTCCTCAACTGAAGCGAGAGTTTGAAATTTTTTTATATTTTACAGAGGGTGTTAAATTTAAAGAAGTACATTTCAATCTATGCATGTTATAAACCTGAATATATGTATTGTATATTTGTTTATTTTTACTCTTCTCGCAATGCCACAAGCTTCATGGAATATACGACGTAAATGTTTATATATTATGAAGTTCACACACACACCTGGATAAATAAATGAAATAGTACAAAAATAAACAAATTGGCAACTTATATCAATGCCAATATATGTATTGAAATATTAATAAAATAATTCAATATCGGCAATGAATTAGGGTTTTACGTTGAGATGCACGACTGAAACGTTCAAATTTCATCAATACGTGTTTAATATATAGAAAATTGTGTATATTTATAAATATTAGCTTTGTATGTTATCTTCCTCTATCTTATTAAAACTATGGATTTTTTATAATTCACATGTTAATATTTAATAATTAAAAACATAATTTTTATTTACATTTACAAGGAAGTTTGAAATTTACTCCCCGGACAAAGGATTATGAGTGTATGCAACAGCACTCACGCATTGGGTCTTGAAGTTCGGCAAAGTAAGTGTTCTTGTTCCCGGTATTTCTCCCGCTTGAGATGGTCTATTGCAGTGGTTTCCAATATTTTTCGACTGGCAAACCCCCTTCGTAATAATTTGAGCTGCGAATTCGTTCAAAATGTTAACAGTTTTAAATTATGCTAAAGTTACGATTAATAGGCCTAACTTAGGATTACCTGCCAAAAATGAAGCAACAACGCTTAAAATATTGAAACTACAAAAGTTATATATTTTTATTTCACATTTTAAAAAATAGGCAAGTTAATAACGGAATAGCATATTTCCATACCTTAAAGTAATATTTTATATTTCACATATTTTAAACAAGCACTGAGAATTGCTCTTTTGATATTATTGTAATATCGGAATGCCACACAGGCTTAAGTTTCCCAATTACACAATAGTACACCCTTCTCATTGAATTTCAATTGAAGAAGCAAGAAATAACACAGAGTTATGAAGTCAGGAACCACGAAATTGCAAGTGATCTAGTGTTTGTTTATGTTCCGTTAACTGATACGCCCATTTGTGTCTATTATCAAAGTCTCTTCCCTATAAGAGCCTTAGAAAACTACTTTACATCACTAAATATCTAAATACAAGCCTCATTTCAAAGATTTTAAATCAATGTTCATAATTCAAGGTGGCCAAGTTGACATTTCCCAGATGTAAATTGTAATAATAATAATAATATCATTAGCGTAAAAAAATCAGTTATTAGAGAACAATTTTGGTGAACCCCTTGTAAGATTTCGGGAACCACAGTTTGGGAAACACTGTTCTGTTGGTTTCAATTCGGGAGTTTATCATGCACAAAGCGAGTCTAGAGTATGTTGTCCTGAAAGACAGAAACAAGCACACGGTATTACGGAGATATGGCTAAAGGGCAATACTTTGTCATTACCGAACGGGGTGGCTCAGGTGTAACACTTAAGACTTGCATTTGGGAGGTCCCGGGTTCCTTCCTCGGAGCTTGCCATCCTGACCATGGTTTCCCTTAGTCACTTAGGCGAATCCTGGAATGGATATTTAAATTCGACGAATTTTTCACTCTCCCATTTCATTTCATTATATAACACATTACAGAATCAGAAGCATCAGGCAGGCGGGATGGTGCTTTTTGGTGTGGCGGAGGCTTGCGCTTAGGAAAGTCCTAGCATTTGATGAGGCCTCCTCGGGAGACCCCGGGATCAAGTAATTGTTGAATCAAATACTCGTCAAACTACTTTTTTTGTATATTTTTGGACGCTCTTTAACATTTCAGATCATCATCTTCCCATTCAATTCAGGGCGTAAAGTGGCCGACAAATTTTGCTTAGCGCCTCTTCATTATTAAACTACTCGAGAACTTCCTAAAGGAACTCGGGTTTACACCTTCAACTGTTTGCAATCTGCTGATCACATTAAGAAATAGGAAATATGAAAATCTTGGTAAACGGATATCATACGAATTAAACGATGTAGGTTTGAAGTGTGTTCTTTACTGCTTTTGCGCAACAAAAAATGAGCAGATTGTGGATTGTGCTGTGATCTCTGATGAAAAGTTAATTCTCTACTCTACGTCACGGGACCCACTGTTTTACTTCCCTTCCGAAAGAAGCTATACTTAGGATTTTTACACCCAAAAAATCTAACGACCCAGGTCGGGTCTAGGAGGCAAGTATGATTACCATGGACCTCCAGGACCGACCATAGTCGAAATGCTGTATGCTCAATGCATACGATTTTGAATTGGTTACTCTTAATCATTCAGGACATCCAAGGTAGGGTTTTTACCCAGCCAACAACACAACCGAATCATTACACATGATAAAGAACCTCAAGCCTGAAAGAAGAGGCCTCTGAGCAAAATTTGTCTCCCGTTTCACGCCCTGAATTGAATGGGACGCTGATGACCTGAGATGTTAAAGTGTGTCCATAAATAAAACAAATTAATTGCATTTATGCAACATTGAAGCTTGTATTATTCATTTATGCTAAAACAAAGCCATTCATAGGGAAAAAAAAAAACTCTTATGAAACCTTTCCACGTGACTTACAATGTAATTATATACATTTCCTCCTCTCGCCTTTAAAGTATTGCTTCTTTTAGAACCATGGCAACACATACAAACCTTAACATGCATCAATGTTTTCCATGTATATTTTTTCCGCTAATAAAACTAATCAAGATGTCCTACAAATTCTACTCACAAGAATCAAAGGCCGGATTGGAATTTGTCTCCATATCATTATGTCTTATGTGCGTGGACCAAATTAAAGACCGTATTGTTCCTGGCACGTTGACCGGGTTTGGCGTAAGAACCTTAGCAAAATTAAATGAAAAGATAAACAAGCCGAAGTGTACAAAATCACAAGATCTCTTACGCCAAAATGAGATTATCTTGCACCCTGCTATTTGGAAATTAATTGATGAGTAGCAAAATTGCAACAGAGGAATATTGTATAGTAGTCTGTGGCTGGTTTTAATGTACTAAGATATTCTGCATCGTGACGAAACAATTACTTCGGAGAGTAATTGCCAATAAATTGATAAATGTTTAAAAAATCGAGCACTAATCAATAGAAGAAAGGCCTATTCCTTACGTTAACACTCGGCTACATCTCGCAAAGAATACTTCAGCTGAATGAACTGGATACGTAACTTTACCTCACCCAATCTTTCACCCACTGACTTTCACTTATTTAAAGATCTGACTAATTTTATGAAAAATAAAGTCTCCAATAGCTATGAAGAAGCTAAGGTACCATTTTGATATTTCATTATTTTTAATGAAATTCATAAATAAACTTGCTATTATTTGGAAAAAAATGCACAAATGCCAATGGCGGTCAATTTTATTAATTGAGTTCATTGGTTCTCACTAAAATGGCATTAATTTCCCAATTTATACATCAGTATTTTGAAATAAAAATAAAACATAATATTGAATAATTTTTATGGAAACAAAATTGTTATATTTTTAATCTTTTGGATAGTTAACATATACAGAGAATAGAAGTAACATTTTTGTTTTGCTGAATTTGCTACTTAGAATTTTGAGCTTTTGTTTGTCTAATAATATTTTTGGGGCAGTGAATACGATTACTTAACGACGCCAATGAGTTTACAGCGTCTGTAAGCTACCTGCAAAAATGTTTCGTGCCTCTTGGCGATTTCAGCCTTCAACTATAAAACCGATGGAGCGTAAAGTAATCTGAGAGGTCCATGTGTAGTGAGGTAAGTGGCTAGCTACTGATATGAAGCACACTCGGAGAAACCTACAAGATGTTCAGGGAAGTGTCCATTTATGATATCATTCACGAATCCGCTAGCGCACGAAATGTTTTAGCCGAGAGCACTAAACCATGTAAATGAGGCTGGATGACATCACTGAGCGATGTAGGTGGCGAACTGCGCCACGCGACTTGGCGTGACCAAGGCTAACGGCCAACCATATGGTTTTCCATTTCGTGGTAAGAATTCATTTAACGCGACTTACTCGTAAATCTCCATAGATATGACTTTAGTTTTTTTTAAAAAACAAAAATGTATATCTAAGCCTTGTTCAAGCAAGGCTGAAAACGAACTTCAATAATGTTACCTCGGCCTACACAAAAAACTTGCATCTTTAGCTTTCAGGCACTTGCTTAGCACCCTACCCGGAGGTTCTTTCTTGAATCAAGCTACTTGTTAGTATCATTTCCTCATTCTTTTGTTTCTGTCGCTTGTTGATAGTCTTTTTTCACACCACCAACCACTGTTCGTTCTTCTTCTCTATCTCTATGTTGATCCTTTACATATCAAAGTAATAAAACAGAAGAAGAGTAGAGCGAATCAAGATTCAAACAAAAATATGACTTTTAGTGCTGAAATACCCACGCTTTTCTTTCCTAATTAGTACTTATATGGCATAAAATGAACATTTAACGAATGCTCAAATGACCATTATGTTACTTTTAAACGTTTTCATTTCATTGATTATCGTATCTAATCCCGATGTGTTAGAAATTATATACACTCTATAAATAAACTTTAAAAATTCATGTAAAATTAATTTAGTTCATTCAAATAAAAATCTTGTTCGTATAAAATAAACTGGTAGTTTATTTAACCCCACTTATGGACCTTTTAATTTTTTTTAATAAAAACTGGGGGTGGGGGGACCTGGGTTAGAACTGCCTCTGCCTTTAAGCTTAATTTTCTTATTCTTATTATTTTATTATTTTATCTTTCTTATGTCTTTCTGAAAATAACAACAAAAACATCATATAGCAATATAGCAATAATAGGATATAAACCTACTTTTTAAAATACTTTATTCTTTAATGCAATAAATTTGAATAACATATTTTCTCTTTACCAGTAACTATCTACTTTTTTATATGGAATCATCTCTGAAGTTGGTCAAAATAATATGCAGTCGTTAATAATTCTTCATCGGACAATTTTTTTTTCTGGCTGTACGCAACGGCACCCAGACCTTTTTCACTAAAGCACTAATTTTTTTTCTTTAAAACCAAGTAGTTACGAGAAAATTAATTGCAAAAAATGACCGTGCATTTCACTATAAAGCGCTAAGAAAAAACAAATGATAGGTATGTTGGTATATTCGATACTGAAAATTCGGCGTAATGTTCTTTACAGATGTTGGTTACACAAATTTTAGTTGCAGTGTGGTTGCAGTCTTTTAGAAATTCCATTCTTAGATAATACGAAAAACTGTTGCCTTGTTTACATCAAAACTGTTGAACTTCCTGTTCGACTCAAACAAATATGCCAAGTTAAGGTTGATGTTTGGATCTTATTCTCTATAAATACCAACAGCAAGAAGAGGTCTCGGAAAGGCCAAGAATAAAGTGTCAAACTATGACAAAAATACTATGCTTATTTCAATTAATATAATGAAAAAGTACAGCAAGAATTTACTCTGTTTATTATTCATTGATACTTCTAACATTTTGTTACATATGATAGTTGATATAATTATATTTAGTTTTGTTATTATTTATCTATTTCAAATGTCATAATTTGCAGTAAATACCGAAATTTTCTTAGAAAAAGTCCCTAGTCATAAATAATAGTTTTAACTTCAAGGACAGTTTCATTGCACTTCAATTTAGTTATTTTAACTATGGGAACAACACTTGTCACCGGTTGTCTCATGGAAGTTTTTTTCATACATTTGATATATACATTAAGGTTATTTGAGTCACGGGCCGACAAAGCGCGGCTGCTTACTGGGAGAAGCTAGTTGTCAACATACCATTGAGGAAAATCTAGAAAAAATTAATGTGATTAATGAGAACATATGATTTCCATTTACCCAAAACCATTATCATAAATAAATATTCTGTTATAATATATGGGTTTAATTAAGATGGGTCAACTGCCTATTATTTTGCAAAGCAATATCGTCCACTTCAGTCATTGATGTTACCAGACATCTCACCACGTGGGCTCCAGTTTGTAGTTCGGTGCCTATAGACAAAGGTATACTTTTTTCCTTCGACTACGTTTAAAATTGGTTAAAACTATCTATGACATCAGATTTCTTCTCTTAAACAAATTATTTCAAACTTATTTCAAAATGTATATGCAAGTAACGAGGATCGATTATTAAATAATGTTTTGTTTCTAGATTATCGATTCAAAATGGCTGGAACTTATGATAATATAAATAGATGTTTCTTTTATCTACACTTACAATATTTTTCACATAGTCCTCATAAACTTCTACGGCCTTAGGTCAGCACCTTCTTTTTGAATCACCTTTTGATCATTTTCAAACGTTGTACCGCTAACAGAATATTTAAAAGATGGAAATTGCAGGATGTCAGGTCTGGACTGTAGGGCGGACGGGGCAGCAAAAACCAATTTGGTGATTTCTTCCCGAATTCACATACTCATTTGAAGCGTTCATTGTCTGCAGGAGAAAACTTTGTTGGATTTCTATAAGCTTAACGGAAACATTTCTTGAAAGTTATCAGGCAGTTTGAAATTATGGTTGCTTCTTTTGTATCACCTTCATGAGAATGGTTCCATCACGTTTCAAAAGAGAGTCGTCATTACTTTCCCGATGGAGGGAGTTGTCTTAAATAATGCAATACATTGGGTTTCTTTGTTTCCAGTTGAAAGTGGTGTATACAGGATTTGTCAACTGTGATGATCAGAGATGTCTTCCTCAGTATCAAAATGCTTCAGTATTTCAGAGAGAATTGTTTTCGCTTTGTACCTTCTGAATTATTGTGAGACTTCGTGATACCTTTTAGGAACACCATTGCAAATATCTGAGAGCCTGAATAATTACAACGCTGACTGAAAGCTGTAGAACCCATTGTCGAATTGCGGAGAGCCAATCTTCACCAACATTGGTACTCTTGAATTCTCGCTGTTAGCATGTCTGGAGAAATTAAGAGTTCACTTCTTGAAGCTGAATACTTAGCCCAGCGGCTACTTTCATATATAGCATATAAATGTTTATGAATATTTACCAGAGTTTTTTTTATTTTTTTTTTTTTGCAACAAATACGAGGGTAGGTAGGTCCATAAGTTTCCGGCCACGCCGATAAGGAGTATCAACTTCACAAAACCCTTATCTGGTGTCATACCTTATCTGTTCAGCAGTTGTAACTTCCGCGCCGCGGTATTCAGTTGTTCAAATATAGTTGCATAAAGAAGGATATGTGTAGAAGATTGTAGCATGTTCAAAATGGAGTATCGACCTGTTATTAAGTTCTTCACAAAAGAAACACTTACTCCATGAAATTAAACAGCGATTGGACGGTGCATATGTGGAAGCAACCCCTCGTATTTCTAGCGTAAAAGAATGAGCCTAACTTTTTCGAATGGGTCGAGAAAGCATTGGAGACGAAGAGCGTGCAGGTTGGCCCTTGGAGGTGCTCAATCCAGAATAAGGTTAGTGCAAGATGGGTGCCTAGACTTCTTTCCTTAGTCCAAAAGCAGCAACTAGTCATCTGTTGTTAGGCATTTTTGTAGTTCTGCCGTGGCAACGACAGAGGAATTCTGCAAACCATTACAAGAGATGAAACTATGGTCTCCTACCATGATCCCTTGTCCAAACGAGAACCAATGGAGTGGCGTAAACCTGGCGAAGCACCGCCTCTAAAGGCCAAGGTTACTCAATCACCAACAAGATCATAGCCACAATCTTTTGGGACTGTGAACTATTTTCTTCACTGACCTCAAGGAGAGGAACACCACAGTAAATGGGGACTACTATGCTGGCCTACTGCACAGATTACATGCCTCCATCAAAGAGAAAAGCAGAGGAAAGTTGATTGGTGGTGTGCGTCTTCTTCACGACAACGCGCCTATGCACACAGCTCTTGTTGCAAAGGAAGCTGTAAAGAAATGTGGCTTCAAGGAAATCGACCAGCCATCCTACAGCCCAGACGCAGTTTTCAGTGACTATTTCCTCTGCTCAAAATTCAAGAAGGATCTTCGAGGAAGGAAATTTAAATGTAACGGAGAAACAATGGGTGCTGTTTATGCCAATTTTGTGGACAAATCTTCTGATTATTTTGGGGGGGAGGGGTGGATTGAAATGTTAATTCAAAGATATGAGAGTATATTGCAATAAAGAGTAACTATATTTAAACGTGAATTGCAGTTTTTGTCTTTATCATATCTAAGAAATGGTTAGGGCGGAAACTTATCTTCCTAACCTGATAACATTACAGCTCTGCCATTTGTTGGATAATTATAAATCCCGAGCTCGAACGCAGGAAATATCAACTTGTAAGCATGTACAAATCCACGTTTCTATTTTCGTTATTGATTGAGGAAGGAAGTGAATAAGGCATTATTTAATAAACGACCAAGGTACAACTGAATGAAAAAAATGCCTGCGGTCGATTTGTAGATTAGATTAAAACTTATTAATTACTCCTTGTAAAGACCTTTATTTTCCTAGTCTTCTATTCTCTTGTGTCCTAGTTTATTTTTTCTATTATTTCCTTTTCTTTTAATTTCATTACGTTTCTTCTTACATTCAGCTATCAGTTATTTCTTTTTATAAATCTTCTTCTACTGTTTCCGCTTTTTATTTCCTATTATGCTATCTTTTCTTCTTCCTCCTATACCTCTTCTTCTGTTTTTTTTTTTTTTTCCTTCTCTGTTTCTCCTTTGAATAATCTCTCTCTTCATGGAACGCTGATTTATTCACTCTCTTTTTGCCGTTCTCTTCTTTTCTACCTTTCCAGCATATTTTCATATGTATTCAGTTTAATATAATTGTTCAGCTTCTTGTTTCTAAGGGGTTGAAACTAAGGATGTTGTATACCGTAGAAAACCAGCTACACTGGCAGCACTTCGGGAAGAAATTAAAACGGCATGTGCTACAATCGCTGAGGGCACTTTCAAACGTTGCTCAATCAGTAGTTCAACGTACTCAGAAGTGTCGGCGCCGATGGTGCGCATTTTTAGAGACTGTTGTAACTGTAAAATTCTAAGATGATTAGTGCTCATTATTCTCTGTTTGTGTGAATTCAGTTTTTATGTTAACACAGTTCTTTCTTTCCTTGAAGTGTGCATACATTTTTTGACACTCTCTGTATTTTCTTCTACAATAAATATTAACAAATCATACTTTTTATTTGTCAGTTAGTTTTATTTTGAATGTTAATATTGAAAGATTCTGCCTGAAAATAGCAGCTAATAACGGACACGTTCTTTCTAAAACATCCAGTTAATACTTAACTTTTGTCTCTATCTTTCTATTTGCTCGTCACGTGCTCATATGTTCAGGCCATAGGGTTGAAATCCGTTTTGATATAGTTTCTGCTGATAGGGGTAATGTAAGTGCATTTTTCGTATACAACGTTTCTGAACACACATTTGATGTACCATGTGTGATGTGTGATGTGCCTCTTCTGACTTACAAGAATATTTCAAAATAGACTGCTTTCTAGCCAAGTTTGGGAGTGGAATCACATTTTTTGTTCTTTTCGGCGTTACATTGTAGCAGGTTATTCAGCCTTCCGAACATGTCGGCGAGATTTCTGGGTGACTTGCTGCCCAGCCCAGGCTGTGGATTAAATGATTAATTGCATGACAAAACGGACACCGCCTGTAAATTACCAGGTATTTAACCGAACCGCGGAGGAAACACCCTAAAAATGCCTTACAAGTGCCTGTAATTCAACTCAGCAGGATCTGGTCGTGCTTTCCTTACTCTCTGATACTGCATTTGGTAACGAGCAGTATCGATTTTATCGACAGCATATCGAGATCATAAATTACCTAAATACTTTATATTTCATAATCTGACGTAGAAAATAGCAAGCTCTTTTTGAATTAAGCATGCATTTATGGTGCGTCATTTATTTATGTATTTATTTTTATATTTATTTACCGCAATAAAATTTGGTCTTCATCAAAGTTTCGTGTTTCTTTGAATGCATATGTTTTTCATTATAATAATTTATAATCTGTTACAATTATTGCAATGAAACTTCGAATTGCAACTAATGTCCCTAAGTCATACAATAACATAATTCTATTTATAAATATACTAAATACTTAATATATTTATACATCTTATGAAATTTTCTACGTAAGCAAAGGGGCAAAAATTATGCCTAATGTTACTTTAGTGATTAAACAATAAAAAATGTACAAATTACTTTTTATTTTGAACTTAATAATAAGATTGTAACCAACGTATAAATTATCTAAATAAATGTTGAATAACTGACATAAATAGATGTCATGATCAGCATTGCAAATAACGGTAAAGAGTTTAACTTTTAATAAACACAATTTTCCAAAATCATTCTTGCTGTAGTAGCGCTCTTCTTCAGCAGCAAGTTTACTTTTGTAGATATGCTCTGATGTTCAATACACTAAAATGGGCACTTCGTCTCCTACCCCCTTTTTTGTCGCCCTGTGCACTTTCTCGTCGTACTATAACAAAATGTTGTCGAAGCTAATACTGGCGTAAACACTCGCACTATTTGAAGAAAAAAACTTAGGAAGAAAGTGAAGAGCCTGCTATTAAATATGAATAATTATTGAATGAAATAAATAAGAAAAGTCTGACTAATTTCAATAAAATAAAGAGGAAAGAAATTATTTTCGTGCAGATACTTTTTTATTTGAATAAATAAATGACGACAAAGATCAAAGCTAAGTAGAATGACGTTCATAGGAACTCTATATCAGCGTTAAAGATATTTCTTTCTGGATGTATGAGACGAAATGTCGCCTTACATGCACTAAAAATGAAGAGCGCTTCAGATGCCAATTGGGGTCCCGCGAAAGCAACTTGAAAAAATTCTTGGTATCTTAATGATCTCTAGCTTTCTCCTCCTCTCACAAACCTTAAAAACATTTGCACTAGAGGGAGGCGTTTTTGTCAAATGAGATTGTTTTTGATGTCATTAAATACATTTTGTAGGCTTTGAAAAAACGTTTTTCTACAGGATGAAAAAATTGGAACTCGTATACCTAATCTTCGGTAGAATCGATTTTGATAAATAGAATTAATGTTTTCTAATAAAAACATGTGATAATTTGCTTTTTATCAAACACGACTCTTACACAGAGGATATCGTATTAATCTTGGTCAAAGGTGTTTCAGGATAGTGATGAAGCGGTGCTTGTAATGATGAAAAGTGGTAGTGGTTAGTCCTTGAGTCTAACTCAGGGCATTTACTCAGTCCCGGTTAGCTCAGTCGGTAGAGCATGAGACCCTTAATCTCAGGGTCGTGGGTTCGTACCTCATGTTGGGTGCCAGTTTGAAACCAGATTGTTGGCGGGGGATGGAAATTAGTTGCTGCGGTAAATAATTTATGCCCGAGCATCTTAAATTTCGCCATGGCTGCAGACCACCCCCACTCTTCTTCGATGAGGCTCTCTTGAGGGCGTTTCGCTGCATTTCGGCGGCTTGTGTGCCAGCCGTACCTGAGATGGGATTCTGAATCAAAAGGAGTCAATATATAACGCTTCGTTATTTACTTGTTGATATCATTTATTCTCCTTGATGTGACTATTCGGGCAAACTCACGTCTTACGCCTAACAGCAGGCAAGGTAATCTTAGCACACACTTTAATAAATGCTTTATTCGAATGGTGCCGAGTGCGAAGAGATTGTTAATTAAATGGAATTTTAATGCAGCTCAATGATGTATCGGCAATTAGCATGGTGACTGACACTCAAGCTTCCTAGTCGCCGAAACTGGTACGTAAACCGCTCTTCCACTGATCTCCGGGCGACGGCAGCCACACGTATATGGGCCCGCAAAATTCTGAGACTGTTCCTTTTGGGCAAAATCTATCACTTTTATACACAGTACAAAGTGACGCTATCCGTGGGCAACGGCGCGAAATACTCCCGCCAATTTTGTATTAACGTATCTCATAGGCGAGTGATTAGCTCACTGAATTTCATTCCTATTCGCTGGAATATTTTGATCAAGTCAAGTGCTTTGCTATTCGTCAATAAGATGAATTTAAACATATTTCATACGTTACTGTCAACGACTCTTTTACTCGGACACCTGCAACTTTGTCACCAAACAAGTCGGTTTTTCGCATAAGGCGGGGCATTTTCAAACCAAGGTGCATACTATAATGGATTACCTTGCACTGTCTGACTTTTTGCCAAGTCCTTCTGTGTCCGGAGAAAGACGAGAGAATTTCCTTGCCTTGTTACATTTCTACACATTATTTCTTAAATATTACCAAAAAATTACACTTTATGAAAGCATTTAAACATTATATAATATTAATTTTACATATACGAGTTATGTCATTAAAGTTACTCCACTGAAAGAAAAAGCACGACATACCTACACATAATTACTGAATTGCTGATTCTAAAAGTACAAATATTAATTACTTCAATTACTCTGTAATTGACGGGAAGCCAGGGACAGCTTTGGCAGTTCCTGTTTTTCAGGAATAATTTGTCATTGCCTTTTGAATGGTAGGTACTGTACCTTAAGAACATCGGGTCAAGAGGGGAAACAAATAGAGACTCGAACAAATCTAAAATTACATGTTTTAGAGTTATATTGTTTAATTTTTCTGTTAAACATGTTGATCGAAATGTATTCAGCCCTCTTCTGTACATAGCAGGGAATAGTAAATGTGATTCTTAAACGGGAATACTTTCTCATTTTCTACTGAATACTCACCTCTATCCAGTTGAGCTCAGACCGACCTTGAAATACTCGCTGCCGCGGCTATTTATAGCGCACATATGCATGCTCGTAAAAACGTTAATATGAATTTCAAGACTCTATTGGTACAATCGCAAGAAATTTTTGATGAAAAACGTAATGAAATATCGGATTTGTAGAAGGGATACATTCTTGAACTTTCACACATGTTTAGAGTTTAAAGCAAAGAGAAGGACATCGCCATTAGTAAATCGCGTGAGAGTCACGTTACTGTACAATAATTAATTATCACCTAATTCTAAAGTGCAAAAAAGTAGAAAGAAAACAAGCACAGAGAAGCCTTATCAACAGCACAGAAATATCTACAGAAAAAAAAAACATAATTCATAAAAATTTGACTCTAGCTCTTGGGCTTGCCTTGAGAGAGCAACATTATCAAGAAACGCTTTACCAATCCACACAATTGTGTGAACGATACGTGGATGAAGAAATGACAATGAATGGTTTCTCTGGATGAGGCTGGGTTTTGAATTGACTCCATGCCATTCACTATTGTCCAGGGCCAGTGGGTGCTTAGCTTCATCCGGAAAAACCAAATTCTCCAAGGAGTTCTTGATGTTTGCAGGTTAAGGACAACTCAGGATTAACAGAGTTGAAAATAATGGAAGTAATCACAGCCTACTTCCAGGGAACGTCATGAACCCTATTTTCATCGAAGAGCTTTCTCGGTTGTATACAAACCACAGCTCAAAAAGGTTCTATCCATCACTGCCAGATCAGCCCTCCCTACTACCACGAGGCTGGTGCGGCTGTGAGGCATTTAATTGAATCCTCCTGCTTCTAAACATTCCAAATCAATGAGGGACTTTGGAAAGACTGCCAGGAGATTTGAACTGCATCCTTAACTATCCTTGCATGGATGATAGGCCTTAAGACATCCGCTATACCGTCAGCAAGTACGTGGTATTTCCTACGAAGGTAACTTTGTGTGAACGGTATGCGATTACTCGTGTATTTACAATGATTTTCCAATTTTGGGGCTGCAATTCTCAAAGTATTCGTTACTCCGGCTACATCTGTAAGACTTGTTCCTTTTTCCCCCTGTGCACATTGTGTTAAATGTTATTTTGGTCTATTTGTGGTTAGTAAATCCGGGTTTATGATTTTAGTTTTATTACTAGGGGCCATTGTTGAATTCATGCAATTGTGAACAAGTAAACAATGATTTAAGCTCATCTGTGATTTCATTGGTCTTGCAGTCACAAGATTTGCTAAATTATAAATCCTAATTTCTTTAAGAAGTCTTTCATTTCTTTCGCTTCTTTTTATATAATCCAAGAGCGATTTTTATCTGCCAAATGTAAGACAAGAACAGGTGTTTCAGTAAACAAAGAGGATGGCAAATGCAGAAAGTGGCACTTCGCGGAGTGTGACGATAAAAGAACAGGTGACAGTGGAAAGTCGTTATGAGCATCACAATTCAGGCGCGTGCCCACACCGGAAGCGCAACGTGCGCGATAGTCACAGTCAACTGTTTTACGTCCGGAATGTTGCGGACCAGACTTCGGTGGGGTTTGGACACGTCACGCCTGTGATATTTCACCAGATGTTTGTGTCGCACACTATGGAAAATAGCGAATGTTACTTTGTGCACAATTCCAATTAATTAATTTCCTATAAAAATTCACAATATCGTAGGCTTAACACTGTCACTATTCAAAAATAGAACCATATTTACAGGCTTCAGAATTATAATACATATTCACATAAACATTTTGTAAATGACTTTAGTGCTTCAGTTTATTTTACAAATGTTTTCTGGAATAGAAATCCTTTTTTAAAATGTACAAATATCCGATTATCCACCAGTAAGTCTGTATACAATCTGATCAGAGAATTAAACTGCGAAGACTTATAACCCTGAATGTAAAATAAAACAATATTTGGTAAAAGCTTGGACAGTGACCAGTTCATAGCCTGCAAGAACAACTTACAGAAGGAATGGAAACTGGCTGATGAATTACTTAATGGTGCTCAAAATCTAAGATGAAATCTGGAACAAATAAGCTAAAGCTGCCTATTGTGTTCCGCGGAACCCGCAGGCCCGCGGGGACCCTTGAGACATTGCAGTACTGTTAACAGCATGTATTCTTGGACGAACAAATAATAAAGTACGAGAAAACGAAATATGATGTAAATATACAATGTGTATTTGTTGAGATGAAGCAAATCAGAGTGAAAGTGAAAGCGACCATGGCGCGCATCATTTGGCAGCAAACAGCGCAGGCTGGGACTCACCTGCCTGTTCGCATCTCTGAGGCACCCAGATTATTCCGGACTATCAAAGAAGGCTAAGAAAGAATTGATGCCTTTCGTAACGACCTACTTGTATGACAAACCATTCTCTGTATTCATTTATCTAAAAAACAAATAGAGAAACTGTTTCGAAATTGTAGAATCAAAACTCAGAATATAACTTGTTATCTATTATTAATATCAATGTTTTATGTGCTTATGTTCCTTTAAAAGTAATATTATTCTTATAATTATTATTGTGTAAGATGTAATACAATACAAAACAAACATATCTTTTAATTTTCTGAACCAGTAACGAACAACTTAAAAAAATGACTTTAGGATGCAAATTTAGACTTTTAAACTTTGATTTGAATCTTGGGGTCTGCGATAGCGAGGAATCTTTAAGGGGGTTCGCCGGCAAAGAAAGTGTGAGATGAAGATCTAGGATCAAGTAATCTTTCATTCTGATTAATATGTGAGAAGAAATAAAACACGTAGAACATTTACATGGGGAGGGAAAGTAACTGTGTGCAGTAGCAATTCGGAAGAAATACACATAGGATTTCCGTGTAAACCCAGAAAAAAAACAAACAAATAAACAGGAACTGCTGGTGGTATCTTGGGCGAAATACTTGCACCCTAAAAATGTTGATTAGAAACGAAATGATCCATTTCACTATTCATAATGTAAGTTACATTTAGAAAACATTTTTAGATCGCTGTGGGAATGCCTAAATATTGAAGGGAGAAACAGTTTTCAATCTCTGGTTTCTGTGCTAAGCTATCGATGGAAGGGAGGAACTAATTCTTTGGTACAGGAAGTGAAGGGCGCGTGTGTCAAGACCACAAGCCGTGACTATGGTGGTTCCTGCCTCTGTACGGTACATACCAGGTGTCACCCCTGCACTACTAATGCTGCCTAATCCCACTGACAGGTGTAGCTTCTCTTGCGCCGGTCATTAGCAAATGTGAACGTGGCAAACGAGCTCTACTAAAGTGTAAGTTTTCCAAGCCAGCGTTAGAAGCTAGGGCTTTAACATCACATTTGCATTAGAAATGAAGATAATTTCTATTAATACTCTTGACCAAAGTTACTCTAAAGCAATTCTTGCATTTTTCATACGAGGTTAGGTCCATAAATTTCACAAAACCCTTATCTGGTGTCATGTCTTATCTGTTAAATAAATAATTGCAGCTGTACTTCCGCTCCGCTGTATTCAGTTCAGATATAATTGCATAAAGAAGACTATGTATAGAAGATTGTGACATGTTCAAAATGGAGTATCGACCTGTTGTGACTAAGTTCTTCACAAAAGAAGAATTTACTCCAAATGAAATTAAACAGCGATTGGACGGTGTATATGGGGAAGCTTCTCCCTCATATTCTGCTGTAAAAGAATGGACCAAAGTTTTTCGAATGGGTCGAGAAAGCATTAAAGACGAAGAGCGTGCAGATCCACCATGGAGGTGCTCACTCCTGAAAACATTGCTCTCGTGGAAGGAGAAATTATGGAAGACCAGCGGCTCAAGGTTATAGAAATAGAAAGTCTGGGCCTTTCAAAAACAACAATCCTTTGAATTAATCATCAACATTTAAACACGAATAAAGTTAGTGCAAGACTTCTTTCCTAAGTCCAAAAGCAGCAACGAGTCACCTGCTGTTTAGGCATTTTTGGAGTTTTGCCGTGGCAACAAGAGAGAAGTTCTGCAAACCATTGTTACACGAGATGAAACTATGGTCCTCTACTATGATCCCTCGTCCAAAAGAGAATCAATGGAATGGTGTAAACCTGGCGGAGCACCGTCTCTAAAGACCAAGGTCACTTAATCAACCAAGAAGATCATGGCCTGAAGGAATACTCTTCATTGACTTCAAGGAGAGGAACATCACAGTAAATGGGGAGTACTGTGCTGGCCTACTACACAGACTACATGCTTCCATCAAAGAGAAAAGACGAGGAAAGCTGAGTGGTAGTGTGCGGCCTTCTTCACGACAACGCGCCTGTGCACACAGCTCTTGTTGCAAAGGAAACTGTGAAGAAATGCGACTTCAAGGAAATCGACCATTCACCCTATAGTCCAGATGAGGTCACAGTGACTATTTCCTCTTCTCAAAATCCAAGAAGGACCTTAGAGGAATGAAATTTAAGTGTGACGAAAAAGTGATGGATGCTGTTTATGCCTATTTTGCTGACAAGACTTTTGGGGGCGGGAGGAATTGAAATGTTAATTCAAAGATGTGAGGAGTGTTTTGCTATAAAGGGTAACTATATTGAAAAGTGAAATATAGTTTCCGTCTTTATCATGCCTAGAAAATGGTTATGCCAGAAACTTATGGACCTACGCTCGTATTTACTGCCTTTATAAACAAAGACATTTCAAGAATATGGTAGCTTTATCTAAACTTATTTTTATCGTGTTATGAGCTTGGAATGACTGCCTTTATTAAAACTATACAGTATCATTCACTGAAATTATTTATTGCATTTTTAAATCACTTTTGGAGCATTGGAACTGTAAAAACAACGAGAAATGTACTGGGGCTTTAATGTTTTGTCGCCGGTTTTACTGAGCTGGTGGGTCGGCAGTAAGAAACGACGTAATCTCACAAGTGGTTCAAGTTCTCGACATTACAGTTACAATGAAAATTAGCATATTAGCATGTTGGAAATGTCTGATATCCCTTTAAGAAAGGATGTCATTCACATATCTGTTTTTGCTATAAATAGCCAGATCGGTATTCGCTGCTCAAAAAGTGGAGTATGCTATTACTGTATCACGCTGCATTTGTGGCATTCATAAAGAAAGATGACATTGTTACACTATATGCATTTACCGCACACACCACACACATTTTCTTGTCATGTAAGGGCGTTTCAAGTTTTTTTGTATTCCAATACCGTTCGTTATTTGGTGTCGAAACATGACCACGTAAAAGGAACCCTGTTTCACGAGTAAAGAATATTAAGCTTGAGTCATCCTTAACGTTCTGTAACATCAATTACAGAAATTCACCCGCATATCAGAATCACCTGCCTGCAATTTGTGGATAACGGTAGCCTTAGATGCTTTCAATTTTAAATTGATTCAATTTCAATGGTCGGAATGACAAGTTTTCTAAAAAGACACAAAAACTGTGTGCATGGAGCAGGACAACATTTGCAACACCTCCTGTCCTAAAGTACGTACTTATTTTCGTTGTAATTGTAGATGTAATTGCGAGAACTTGTAACAGTTGCGCGGATATTACATCCGCTTCGCCGGGAGTTGCCATTCTGACTGCCGATCGCCAGCTGCCGTTAAACCGACGAGAAATCCATGAAAGACGAGGTACTTTGCTGGAACTCGCTGGGTAACATGAAAATAAGTGTTACATACTATTTTAAAAATTTGCAGACACTTTTTTTCTGATACAGCATCTTCAACATGTGAGTCAAAGAAAAATGTTTACTTTCATTAGTTAAGAGCTCTTCTGAGTTCTTTATGAAGGTTTTAAAAATAAACATTTTAGCGAATTTTACCGTGACAAACAATTCACTTAACCAAGCTTACTGTATCATTAAGAATTGTTGACAACGATGGTATTTTCGGCAATGATAATGATCGTTTTCACTATTTTTATGTCTGAAAAGTCTAAATTTAATTTTCCTCAGTATATTAAAACCACAAAATTATAAAATTTAATGATATATTTTAAGAAAATTCAAATTTTAAAGAAGAAGCATTTTTAGATTAAACTGTTCAAATCTTAAGATTCGTTTAAGACAATAAAGTCTTTTAAAGAATCCTCAGAGGTACAAGGCGGTATAAATTTTTCTCTAAACAAAATCTCAAATGATGTATTATGTCTTTCTCAGATTTGGCAATGACTCCATTTATAAACGAAAACTGAATTTAATCTCCGTATTGTTTGTCCAACAGTCTATTGTATTCTAATTGCGGCGTTAACCCAGATGAAAGTTTAGTGAGTAAGAGATTGTCAGTGAATTTCTCACAATGAGTCAGCAGAAAGATATTTTAATTTTTTTATTATCTCTTTTATATAACTTTCAATTGTTTGTAAATGCTATATGTTTTTACAACACATGTGCAAATTCGAACCGAAATTTGTGCTTGGCAATAAAAAAAATGTTTTTAAATATTTTATATTACTACATTCAACATATGTAAAAATGTAAAATTCACCATTTTCTCATCGGGTGCAACAGTCCGGGGGGAGCCTTGACCTGCCGCGGCGACCTCTGCTTCCTGTATCTCCGTCTTACGACTTCATTGATAGAGGGCAATATTGCTGCCGCACCCCGCCGGTCGCCTATCAAGCGACTTTCGTGTTCGAAGAGCGCCACCTCTCCATCAGGCAGCTTCCCAATTGTCCTCAAGAGGTTGGGTGAACCCCGTTCCAGACCTCCCTAAATTAGAACAACTCCTAAGTAGGTACCGGGAATCGAACCCGGAACCACTAGACCAAGGAGGTAGCCATGGAAGAGCTACCATGCAACATTAAAGTTACATATAATACATAGAGAGTTAATCAGAACTGAGCATTAAAATACTTTCTATACCCTTAATTATGTTTAGCATAATCCTGAATGGATGAAACAAATACATTATGTTTTACAGGGAATCATGTAATTTAAACTTTTCTGTTCTAAAAAATAAAATGTATAAGAATCTAATTATTAGTTCAATATTGCTACTTGAAAGTAAATGTATATCAGAAACATTCGTATCATTTAAACGGAGATATGCAATTAGGTTCATCTGTATATATAACATCGAAATTTCATAACGATAAATCACAAATGAATTTTGTACAGATACTATGCACGATTATATTAGTCACTACCAGCCTCTACCAGTGGCGGAGGCGTTCCACTTGCCTGCTATTTATTCCTGCTATATATACAGCCAGAGACCCCAAATTTGCATACGTATGAGATCAGAAATTACATTTGATTCTAAACGTTGAACAATCTTACAATTCAAAATCTACAAGAAAGTCTGAAAAAAACCAATAATTTTAAGAAATTAATAATTACTTTACAATAAACTTTTTTTAAGGGTTCCACTTTTCAGCGGGTACCCTTTATTCCCACTCTCCATCTCTCATGATCTTGCCAATCTTCCTATTGCCTTTTGTAGTTTTTCATTGTTAATTTCATTCCTGGCGATCACGTTTTCTCCTTCCTGACGGTGACCACTCCAAAAGAATTCTGAGTCAACGTTCGTCCTCCATTCTCCTAACGTGACCTATAGTGACTGATTTTTAATGAAAATACAAGGTAAAGTTCTGTATATTTGCATTACATTCAATATTTTATTTTAAATCAATCCAAAAACTTACAGTATTTAATAAGTAAATTCATATTATATTTATAGATGTATAATAAGGCTTGTAATAATGCAATTAAAAATAAAATATGTATTATATTTAAATAAGTAATTAAGGAAATTAAAAGTCTATACAAAGAAACAAAGATAAAAGTAAATTGGCACATAAAATAAGAGGAAAATCCATAATAAGAAAAAGATGTAACCTATCTACTATACTTTTTAATTTTTTCATGTTGACAAATCAATACTAGAGTGATAAATTAAAATTAGTAGTTTTACTGAATTAAATTTTATACATTATTTGCGGAAAACCAGATTATAACTTAAATAATCTGAATATAATTGAAAATAAAAAGTATAAAACCATATAATTTGATAATATCCTCTCAAAAGATACAAGTAATCACCTTCTAGAGTCCTTATATATATTTATTTATTGACAAACAAATAACGACTCTCTGCAATTGCGGGCTTCCATAATAGTTCGAGCATAGAAATACGTATGAATAAGTTTAGAAAAAACAAATTAAATAAAAATGAACGAAAAATGTAGCAACGAAAACAGAAAACAAACAGAGAACGGAAAACAGAAAGAATATGAATTATTTAAAACTGTTCTGCAAATATTCTTATTGGCTGTATAGGGTGGCGATACAGAAATAAAGACCCATGTACAGGAGCTATCACAATCTCTGTTATCTATCTTTGATTTCTGTAAATTAAAACTTTTCCAGATGGTGAAAATGTGCAGAGGAATAGCACCACGGGCTCCCACTAAGGGACTAATAACGTCTATGTTCTGGAAGGCCCTTGAAGTATGGTATCGTGGTGCTATAGATATTCATTATTTTTTTATTCATTCATTTTCTGATGTTGAATCTTGTGTTTTCAAATCTAATGGTAGAATCTACAGTGTTCGGAAAGTCACTGTGCAGTTACAACACGTGTTGGAAATGTCGTCCATGGGCTTACCCGCTTAATTTGATTGAAAACGCTTTCTGCAGATGTGTTAATATAGTCAGATAGGTGGAACCAGGCTTCGTCTGTATAAAAGATGACATCAAGAATATGTTACCAAGTAAACTGCTTGCACAAAACGTTGTGTAGAAACACCGGCACATTTGATATTGCCAAATATTTTATGGACCAAAAGTTTAATTAAAGTAGGTCTATCCGTACCAAATTTATATTTAGTAGTAATTACACATTACAAATATTTGTTATGCGTGGGTCGTAGACCGTACATGTTTAAATATGATACACAATTAGAAAGAGGAAAAAATAATAACATAAATAAAACAACATTAATAAAAATAATAAACAAAATAAATAAACAAGCATTAAGACTGGAAGAACGATATTTACAGATATATGAATGGAAACATATTACATATTATTTATAATTACACTAGTTATTGCGTTCTAACAGAAAATAAATTGCTGCTAGCTTCGAGCACTTTGACTAGGAAAATGTCCATATTCAACCATTTAGTGTGGTTCTCAAATAGGTCCCAGCATGCCAATCGACTTCTAATTGCCTTACAAAGTTTCAGGAAACGGCCCTTTTCTCAGGTGTTCCCACATTCTGCCAGAATATGTACCCATTCCTTATCCACTCCACAAAATGGGCAGATTCCCCTACCATTACTATCAGTTATTTTGAGCGTTCCAATTTGCGAATCTAAGCCAGGCCATTCCTGATCTTGCTTTTCTCCCTAGAACATAATATATATCTCTTTACCCAAGGTTAGTTTAATTTCATTCCATTCCATGTCTGCTGATATCTTATAGCCTTGTTCTTACCTTCTTCCATAATTTTTTATTATTTGCACTGCCTCGTTCCCATATTGAACCCAGGCCAACTCCTCTTTTCACTCCTGTAGCCCAAAACATTGGAGTTATATTTTACATCTGGTGTCTATAGCATTTAACACGAAGTGAATTTAATGATAACTTTTAATGGCTTAAAAACTGTAGATATTTGTACTATAACACAATAGTATCCGCATATTTCTTATTATTTATTAAGTTTAATAGAATATATTCTTTTTATTCTTTCTCAATTACCTTGAGTTACAATGTGTTTAAATGTTCTGAAAAGAATTTACGATCGATGTGGTTAATAACACTTGATAACAAAATTGAATATTAAAGCTCATGCAAAGACGAAAAACAAATTTTAAGACATATTTTCATAATTTTATATTATTTAAGAAAACAAACACAAAATAAATATAATATAGTGCATGCATCACTTTGAATTATTCTTTTATAGCTGACAGTGAGGAAACAAGTGTTAAATTTTACACACGATTAGAACAAAAGTAGTTTTCAATGTCATTCTTAGCGAGTCCCACGCAGTCTTTTGAACCCACGTGTGATATGACACACAAGCACACATTTATACTGAGTCTATGCCATAAAATTCTCGTCACAGATAGCTCACATTCCCACTCTTGAAGCGAATGATATAAGGTATGCTCGGGTTATGACTAATTGCAGCACAATATTAGCAAAACACAAAAGTTTAATTTTACTATGTTGTGCTTCTTTCATGATTTCCAAATTTCTATCTGTAATAACCTACTTATCTTGTTCGTGTCATCCTATTAAAAGTCGTCACATATTGCTGGTTCCTATTATTTTGTATTACATTATATGATCGTATATAGTTTCATTTATTTTAGTCGGTTCTGGTGGTGTAGTGATAATCATACTTGCCTCCTAAACTAAGATTACGGGTTCAAACCTGCCAGGATCAATGATTTTTTTCATTGATAAAATTAAAAAAGTATTGCTTCCTTCGAAAGGGAAGAGTCGTGAGTCCCGTTTATAGCGATTGAATGGGTCGCTGATGACATGAGATGTTAGAGAGCGTCCATAAATAAAAACCAAATCAATCATTTATTTTATGCTCAATTTTCTTATATCCTGCAATTTTTCTTAGAAAGTTTATGTCGTTTGCTTATAGTCTATTTTATTATTTTTTGTATCCAAATTTCACTAACAATAGTTTCTGCACCATACCTTTTAAAAATGTTTATAATGTATACGTTCTTGCTTTATTATGTAGTGATTTTATTATAATATACAATTAAACACTTCCATTTTTTGTTTGGTCTTTTTCCTTTGGTATTATGTTATATTCTAAAATTTTAAACTCCTTTATTTTTTTTATTATCTTATTTAATATTACAACTTTCGACCTCTTCCTTTTCCCTTATAATATCATAACTTGACTATTATTCATGGATATTATGAGTTTCTTTGCTATTTTGTTCATTTCACATACTGTTTATGTAAGTTATTTTCCGAACTAGAAGTAATAATCTAATCATTTGCAAACATACCTAAGCGTTAGAATAAACTCTTATATATTGAATTTCCTAGTCTAAAATGAACGTTTCCAATCCATAGTTTTACAATTTAATGTATATCAATATTAAAAAGCAGTGTGGATGAACTACAGCCTCGTCTTACACGTAAATTTATTTTCTGTTTTACACTCTCCATATATTTGAAGTATGTACCTTATTAATTCAATTATAATATATTATTTTGGGAGCAACGGAAAACATTGATATTGAACCCCCTTTAATTTTACTCACTGTTAAGCAGCAGTGAAAATAGAAAATAAGTTGTCGACTGTACCACTAAAGACCTTAGACAAGGTTGTAGCATATCTCCAACATTCTTTTTATATGCGGACGACCAGGTGTTGATTGTTCAGAGTCGAGAGGACGCAAAGTTTTTGATAAGAAAGTTAATGATAGCATTTGAACCTGGAGGACTTCAAATAAATATGAAGAAAACTCAATATCTGGTAGTAGAGGAGGTGGAAACGATATAAATCTACCACAAGGAATCATCAGAGTAGTGAAGCAATTTAATTATTGGGATCCAGTTGGGAGGCTGTGAAGCTGATGTAGACTACAGGATCTTACAGGCTAGAAGGGCGTTTAAGATGTTAAATGTTGTTCTTCTTGCAGAGTTATATCCAAGAAAACAAAGAAAAGAATCCTTCATACATTATTAGAGAGTATATTAATTTACGGGAAAGAAGGGTGCACTTTGACTGAAAGCCAAAAAGGTAAATTTCAGGCAATGGAGATGGATGGCAAACGAAAAGGAGCCAGGGTGTCTAGATTGGAAAGAAAAAGAAATGAAGACGTTAGACAGGTTATGGATATGAAGGAATCAGTTGCAGAAAGAATCCGGAAGCGGGCTGTACAATGCTAGGTCACGTTAGGAGAATGGAGGATGAACGTTGACTCAGAATTCTTTTGGAGTGGTCACCGTCAGGAAGGAGAAAACGTGATCACCAGGAATGAAATTAACAATGAAAAACTACAAAAGGCAATAGGAAGATTGGCAAGAACATGAGAGATGGAGATTGGGAATAAAGGGTACCCGCTGAAAAGTGGAACCCTTAAAAAAAGTTTATTGTAAAGTAATTATTAATTTCTTAAAATTATTGGTTTTTTTAGACTTTCTTGTAGATTGTTCAACGTTTAGAATCAAATGTAATTTCTGATCTCATACGTATGCAAATTTGGGGTCTCTGGCTGTATATGTAGCAGGAATAAATAGCAGGCAAGTGGAACGCCTCCGCCACTGGTAGAGGCTGGTCAGCGGCAGTAGCTGGTGGCAGTACTGGCATTCGGTAGCACATGTTCTGGGCACGCAACCTGCAGATCGACACTGCAGATATCACGCTCAAACAATAGAGCTGCTTGGCGTGTGCTACACGTCACTCATCGCTTCTTCCCTCTCTCCCTATCTGCTTGTCATTTTCATAGTTTATACGAAGCTAAGTAAATCTGGAGGAGGGTATTTTCTAAAGTTATGATGCATTCACCTCCTCTTTTACCATTTTGGCACGAGAAAATGCACATAAGTCAGCTGTGCCTTTATGTTGAATAATACATCGTCCAATTCTTTCAGAAAAAAAAATGGTTTTCAGCACCCTCAAAGCACACTTACTTTTCGCGCTTCCTGATTGATAATGAATTGTTCATTAACATAGGTTTGGAAATATGTAAAACTTTTTCGGCACTATGGAAGACATTCATTTATCGCGCCCATCATTTACAGATCATTCGTAATGTTTACTCTTCTTATGTAGGTCGTCAGTTTGTTGGGTCTAACTTCTCAGCAATGTTATGTAGTTTTAACGTCAATAAAGCTGCACTCCTTTGCATTGAGTCCTACGAAACATTCTTGTGCTGCGAAAGATGCCAAAATATTTTTATGCAAAATTTACAATCCAAAGACATTGAGCATTGAGTGTTCTTTGTTTTTGTTCAAGAATTTTCTATATATTTTACAGTTCACTAAGCTGTGTATCGTGAAAGGCTGAACTCTTAACTTGAAGAAACTTGACTGCAGCAAATGTTTGCTCTGGAATGAAATACTGAAACTGACGCATATCATACTTTCATGCTCCAAGAAAAATTTCAACAGCAAATCTTGACTACAAGCTTTGTTGAACACCTGCAGTCTTCTGCTTGGGTAGCTTTGTAATGTCAAGGCCTCCATCAAGAGCGTGAGATGACAGGACCTTACCTCACCTTTCAGTACGTTGGCATGTCACGATGAAGAATAGTAATAACAACATAGCTGTATTTTGTGAAACTTGTAAATTTTCTCAGATAACATGCTTAAGTATCAGGCCATTCAATTATCGCTCAAGTCTAGCCTAGCTGCGTAAGTCGGGACATGTAAGGTTTACCGAACTGCTACATTGGGCTTGAGTTTCACGCCACTCAAAGAAACAGCATGCATCTAATATTAGAATAAATTCTACATATTCCACAACGAGTGTTTATTGTTTATGTAGGGTGTTATTTGAGTAGAAATTCCCAGATGCTCGAGTTCAAATCGTCACGCGATTCATAAATTAGCAGCATTCACACACTTTAGAATAAATAAAAGATAATACCCATCAAGAGATCAATTTCATTTCTCAAAGAGAATTAAGAAGGGCATTGGATAATTTCATATGCAGATGCAAGAACTTGAAAATGGAGGTAGTTCCAGCAACCTTTGTGTGAAATGGGAACTAAATGGATTAGAATCCGTCACTCAAATATTTTTACCAGATTCTTGTGCTGTCTGGCTCACCCCTACTCTAGTGTGGCCGGCTGGCCGTGGATGATGACTTATCAGCCGTTGCCGACCGCCGTCACGTCGGTCATCATATAATTGAATCACTTCATATTGGATAATTTATATGTTCCGGAAATGGGCTACTTTTCCATATATTAACCGTGAATTAAAAGAATTAACAAATATTTATTTTCCCATCAGGTAATTAATAACAGAATTATAGATAGTGCAACTAGTAAGAAATATATGTTTACATATCTTCTTATGTTACCATTTGACTTGAGAGACATGGAATGCTTACTTTCTTGTTAAAGCTCATAATTTTGCATAATAATTAATATAACTAAAATATAATATTTAAGCGTTATGCAAGATATTAATGATAAATGTTTTACTAAAGAGTAAAGGTTTAATCTTGATATAAAGATATTTTGTGATAAATAGCACCCTACCAGTGCTGCAACAAAGAAAGAGTACAGCGTTAAATGCATTTGATAAATGTTTTCCAATTAGATTTTGTGAAAGAAGCTTGTGTAACGAATTCAGCAGAGGCGTGTGTCCGGCACACGCCATACGGCACACATCTCCATATGACATACATCACATTCCACCCTAACTTCCGGTTGTAATTACAACTTTGCTCGCGTTAAAATCTACGACAGTTGTGCCGCCTTCCTGTGGCTTTTATTGACTCACTCTACAGGTACGCTATTGTAGTTTTACTAGCCTCTAAGAATGTTGCTTGTGTCAAAGTGTCTTCTTCACGAGTTTTATGTCTTTGGTACTTATTTTCTCAGGAATAAAGTGTCAACCGCCCTCAATGATCATCAATACTAATGTGAGCAATCTCTTAGATTATGAATTAAAAGAAAGAAGACTGTATAGAAATATTAGCGGTATTAAAATTGTTACTATAATTAAGTGCTGTTATTTTTATGAAACAAATTATTTAGCTGGGAGTTGATAGAAAATAATTTCAGGAATAAAGTCTCATTAGCTGTTACAATTCAGAAGATACGCAGATTATAAGGTCAAATTAGGAAGCATTAGTTAGAGCCCGTTCTTTCTCCCTCAGCCTGGCTGACGGATTCCACTCTCCAGCTCGTTCATTCATTAATCGGTAATCTCTGTTAAGAATTAGGAAGAATTCTACTCAAATCATATGCTATATTTGGAATTGGAATGTGCTGTTGCCTGGCTCACTGAAGCATACCCCATACATGTTGTTTCGGAATCAAGTGGGAAGTGTTACTTTATATTCTTATTTGATCATGTTGCTGAAGTCGTTACTCTTTGTGGCTTGACGATGTAGTCTGCGTCCATGGTTTGACTCTCGTATTTATCCATAGATGCGGCACTGGTAGCAGAAACCACTCGCTATTGTTTTCTGAATCATGATCGATTCCAAGTACGAGGACAGGTTCATAAGTTTCCGGCCTCGCCGATAAGAATTATCGCCTTCACAAAAACCTTGTCTGGTGTCGTACCTTTTCTGTTAAGTAAACAATGCAGCTGCAAACGTCTTCAGTTGTTCAGATATAGTTGCATGAAGAAGGTTGTATTGAAGATTGTGACATTTATTAAGTTCTTCACAAAAGAAGGATTTACTCTAAATGAAATTAAACAGCGATTGGACGGTGTATATGGGGAAGCATCCCCCTCATATTCTACCGTAAAAGAATGGGCCAAACTTTTTCGAATGGGTCGAGAAAGCATTGAAGACGAAGAGCGTGCAGGTCGGCCCTTGGAGGTGCTCACTCCTGAAAACTTCGCTAATTGTTAAAAATTATTTCCAAAAATGAGGCCAATCGAGCCATTATAATGGAAATATACCTGAAAAACGAGTGGGGGTTAAAGTGAAATTTAAAAATCGCTGTAGCGGCCGCAATTTTGAATATTTTTAAAGTGAAATTGGACATGCCATTGAAATAAAATAATAAAAATATTTTCTGAAAATCAGTGAAATCAAACTATTAAGAGGGAGGGAGTTTATCTGAAACCCAAAACTTAAAAGCAAACAACACCCAAACAAAAAAACTTTTTATATATCATTTAAATAAAATAATACAATCTCTGAAAATAGGAAAATCGGGCCATTAGCAGTGGGGTTTACCTGAAACCCCAAATTTAAAAATCTCTCTAGCGGCACCAATATTTGTTTCTTCATAATAAAATTCGAAATATATTTAAATAAAATAGGAATTATATTTTCCGAAAATTAGGGAAATTAGGCCATAAGAAGTAGGAGTGTTACTTGAAAACCGAAATTTAAAGTGTTCTCTTGCTTTAAAATAAAATAACAATTTAATTCAGCATACAAACTGTATTTATAAATATTCATTTAAAACATGGTGCTGAAGATAGAAGATGTGAAATATTAATATAATATGTGTTTGAGAATTATGTTTGTAAGAGACTGTGTAATAAGCTAATAACCTTCCGAAAACGTTTGCGCTACACATTTTTACTAGAATAGCATTTAAATTAAATTTCACAACCAATGAAAATTGATGTAACTTTCGATAGTTTTTATTTGATTTGCACATCGTCATTTTTAATAGTTTTTGTTTTATTGAAACACGTGAACATATTCTTCCAAAATATGTAATGCAAGTGAAAACTTTCTGTAATTTCTGTCTATTTTAATGAATATTTTAAAATGTTTAAAAATGCTCACGCAGTATAACTTTGTCTATCAGTGGTGATGCATTTCATTTAATTAATAGTATATCATTAATTTTTGTGGTTTAATCTCAACAATAATTCTAAAAATGTGTTTCTCTTTCGTGATACTTATAGGTTGCAAATATTCTAATTTTGTTCCCCTAATACCACACAGTGGTGCCATAACTTATTTCATTTCATTAATTAATAAAGCCTAATTTGGATTTTATATTAACTTCCTTTTAATATTATTCAGCAAGATGAAGAATTCATTTAGTTTACGTAGCTCCTGCGCGTCGGACTTTTTATATTGTTTTGAATGCGATATCTGAATTTTAAAGTTTAACCTTTTTTTTATAAAGTTTTCGAACTGCTAAACTGCTGATCTAGAGTGTAAATGAAACTAAATCTTTACTCGGGTCCAAGACATTCATAAAAAATAGTCAGTCGGCAAGATCGTAGTAGAGTGGTGGATAAATTTCTATTTTGACTTATATTTTGCTGTTAAGTTTCACTACTGTAATTTCGCAGCACGCATTTTGGAATAATCATAGTTTTCTTCTGTTTATACTTACGTTATTCCTGTATACTTTATATAAAGCAGGCATTAGAAGGTAAAACAAAGAACTAAAAAGAATTACCTAACTTAAATGTTATAATAGACAGTAAAATTTCTTGGTTTAAAAAGAAATGTTGCTTTCAATTATATGCGTTCTTTTGATGCACTTTTTTCTGTCAGGGACTGATAATATTTACCATATCGAATTAACCGGAAATGACCGCCGGCATGATCAGTCCCAAGGCCCACTTTTAGCAAACAATGAGACTTAGTCCCGACTGGGAGTACGGAATGCATATATAAGCCGTGGGATTGCAGTACGGAAACAGGAACCGCCCAATCGGTGACGGAGCCCTACCCAAAGGTTTGTTGATGTTACCTACTATTATTTACTGCACCCTAATTGAACAATTCCTTTCGGTTGCCATTCAATATTTGCAATAACAGGGTGGCAAAACAGCAAAACAATCAACAAGCGGACGTCTATAAGACCCTGCTATCTTCAGGAACACCATTACTTTTTACTCCATTCTTCTCTTTACTTAAATTAGGCTGCAATGCATTTCATACTTTCTTCAGAGTCTGAAAAGAATATATTCCCGCTTTGCTTACTTTTTATATGCAAAATATCCACTATTTAACTAATATATGCTCTAAGAGAATATTTTTGATTAGCAGTAATTCGGAAGCGTAAGGTCACTGAAATGGCAAAAAATCTTGCAACAAAAGGCGTTATACTGAATATATTATTAGCTTAACCCAACACACACATATATATATTATATGTTTATTTTTATTAATTAATTTATTATTAACGTTTTATGGCGTTGACTTAGAAATGATGGATTTCGTGATTATTAGAGCAATCACATTTACACTTTATTTTACGAAAGACATATTTTTAAGTTTTAATAATTACATGAATAAAATGCAGGATCTTCAAGAATAGTATTATGAAGAAAAGTGGGAAATATGTTACTTTTACTGGGTTTAAAAGTGTTTTTAATTAATTCTAACTCAAAGAGATCTTGAATTTCATAGTTTGAACATATGCACACCAGACGTTAAAAGAAATTTTCAGTTTCAGTTTACACTCTGAAAATAACCTCTGTATTAGCTCTTGTACTTGTTTCTCTGATTTTTTTGCTTGATCAGATCAAGATTTTCATTTCCTTTGCTGTAAACCTCACAAGAAGAAGTGTAATGGGGATGATTCTTGAAGGCCATGGAATAGATTTATTTTTGCCAATCCATTGGTATGCAAATCGGCGATTCAACTCTTTTCATACAGGAAAGTGCGAAGTGAGGCGGTCCTCCATCTTGTTGAAACTCAGCATCGTTTCTTCCCATTTGTTCGATTTAAGAAAAAAAAAAAAAAGAAAATTTTGTAGAATGCGCATGTACGTAATAGAGTTGATGTTCATTTTAAGGAAAAAGAATGGACCAAAAATCTTGTTGTCTATTAGACCGCACCAAACGTTCACCTTTAGAGAATCTCTATGTTCTTGTGTTACTAGTATTTTTTTCTAGGCCCAGTTTTGCCAATTTACACATTCGCTCACATGGAATGTGATAAGATGATATTTTCTAGAAATCCTGGTTTATCATGCTACGCACCTTGTACTGTGGTTGATTGCATCCAAATGTTGAATTATTTTATAGATATGTAACTTCTGCATAGCGTCATGCACAGTTGAATTTGGAAGAGATAACCGTGTTCGAATTGAGTGATTTATCACTGTCTCCTTATACTTATCATTATTATCATATTAGGGCATTTTTTATACTTTAATACAGGATTGAGAATATTTTATTTACAACACACATATTCTACTAATTATTTGATCTTAACGTAATTATTTTTGAACTTTCATATTAGCAATTCTGATTGAACATAATTTTAACGACAATCCGAAAAATTTAAATAATGTACTAAGAAGTTTTGACGCAAATGGCTCATTCCTCCGTTTCCTGCAACTTCAGCAATGACGAAATTAAACGTTCGGTTATTTAAATTTTATTCTTACTGGGCAATTGTAAGTACTGATATATCCAGCAGACTCTAAGCCTGGTTTATTTCATGATCGAAGTAAGCCATGTGCGGCAGTTAAAATATCCCTTGAACAAGTTACAGTGTTCAGTATTAATGAACTTTAAAAGAAATATGCAAACATTCCCATTTCAGGCGAATTGACATTAAAGAAGCATTATGTACTTAAATTATATTTTTATACCTTCAATAGAATTCTAGTGGCAATCAATGACACAGGTCGATTGTAATCATCGAAGCACTGAATAGGGAATCATTGCCGTCATTTTATTGATGCGCCGAAAAAACAATATGGAAATATTTAGTGTTACAACTATAATTTGCTACTATGAATAAAGTTTTGAAATAATACAATTAGTACTTTAAAAATTAAATGTAAAGGATACAATGTGCACTGGTGAGCTCATGAAACCATGTGTAGGGAGTTTGGAAAAGATTTCCACAGCGCAAAAAGATGGCGTTGGTACCATCAAATAGGATATTTCTGAAGTATTATGCTTTAAATGGCGTACCGTTATTTTTTTTAATGGTGTTTAACGCCCGTTTTTACTACTGAGGCACCACAGGCGATGGACACTGATGAGACATGAGATGAAATGATATATTGGGAAAGGATTTTGGGGGGGGGAAACGTTCCAGGCCTAAGTTTAGGGTACTTTCCCGGCATTTGCCATTTATGAGGACTGAGGAAAAGCTGGAAAAAACCTCAGTCAGGGAGGACGGTCCTGGAAGGATAGGAACCTCGCACCTCCCCGTTTTTGTTAACTGTCGACCAGAATTGCATTCGAGAAACATGGGGTTGACGCAGTGCACCCTCTAGGTGCAAGAGGGTGAAAATGCTCCAAAGAAGGCCAAATGTGATGACTGTTCTATTCTGGGTGCCCAGATCTTGTTATTATAGACTACCTGGCAAAAAACAGAAACATAACGCGGAGTATTCAGCAGCATTGAAGAATGTTTTTCGAACCAAACGTCTGCATTATTTTATCAAAGGAAAAAATGATTTTTCATTGCAAATTTCTTTAATTGCAGTCGCCAGCTTGCTTGAATTGAGCTTTGAAATGATCGATACGTGCCATAGTTACCAGATTTAGCACCCACGGACTTTTTCCACTCCCCAAATCTGGATAAAGGTTTACCTCAAGTACGGAGGTAATAACTCAGACGGTCGCTTATTTGCAGAGTTGGCAAAATTGCATGTTACTGAAGGTATGAGGGTGAGTCAAAAAGAAACCGGAATTTTGTTTATACCACTTGCAGTAAGAAAAGCCTTTGATATGTTTTACGCGTGGGGGTTTCAGGAGTAGGGGAAGGGGAACAGAAGTTTTAGCAGCGTGTCCGAACAAGAAGTACACTCGTCAATTGCGCGACGCGCTATTAATAAGCACAGTAGGGCGTAAAACCGGTCAAATTTTTGAAAACATTAGCGTCACATGTTGAAGATAATATGCAGTCTAAGGCACAATTTTAACAGATGGACGAGAAACTGGAAAATTCACAATCATGGACCTCGGACTACCATAGCGGAAACAAGCATTCCGGCCTTTGGGACTTAATATTTTATGTTTATATTATTTATTTAAGGACGGTCTTAACATCTTTGGCATTAACAGCTTATTAATACAGGGCGTGAAATGACCGATAAATTTTGTTCAAACACCTTCTTTCAGCCTTAAAGTTCATTTACGTACCGTAAATCTACGACATGGGGCCAGCGGCTTTACTCTCCTTCCTAAGGAAGTCATACTTAGGATTTTTACTCCTAAAAACCCATAGCACCTGGTCGGGTTTGAACTCGTGATCTTGGGTCTACGAGACAAATATGGGGGCCCAATCGAGAATAACCGGGATTTGATAATTTGGAAGTGTTCAATTGATAATTTTATGATGACTGAGTTTACCTGAATGTCTCCACAATGTGCGTTTCTTGCGTTCTTACTGATAAACGTATGTATTTTTTTGAAAACCCTCTAATTAATTCTTTATTAAAACATAACTAATTTTAAGTCAATCAGGGAAGGACCAGTTTTATGTAAGGGCACGACTGTTGAACAAACATGGTCTTATAATTTCTACTCTACTAGCATTTGGAGTAGAAGCGTTATTTTTATAAACATGGATATTACTTAAACACTTTTTGTTTAAAAATTGTAGTTAAACATTTAAATAACATTCAGGATTGTATTATGAATATTGAAAGTGTTGCTACATTTACCGCCACTGTTGCTCCCTCCTTTAGAGAGAAAACCCGCTGACTAACGGGATTCCCCTACGGTTGAGCACACTGTTTTTAGTCTGCAATAATTTTACGCTTGGTCCTAATATATCGTCTTTGTAGAAGATAACGTCTACACAAACAAGCAATCCTCAGTGGGCACAGTGCGTGTTACCTCATTTGAATATTATTGCAGTCTATTTTCGCATTGTAAATGTTTGTCATAAAAAGGTGTTGTTTAACTGCCTGCTGTGCATTATAACGCCGGCACAATGCTAAACATGTTGAGGTTTGGGCATTACCTTGTTCTCTAATATACATATCTGTACCTCGACAACAATTACCTGGATATGCCTTGAGAAAGCACTGTACACATAAACTAGCACTCGTGTATGCAAGCAGCAACAAGCGGATTAAGTCACGGTCAGAGCGAATAGAAGAAAGTGAAGCATTGCGACAGTGTTGGACGGTCGTAAGAGTTTTCTCCAGCGGCGGCTCGCGGCAGCTCAACTTTATTACTGCTACTGTTAAAAATAAATAGCAAGCTTATCGAACATTAAGAACTAGAATTCAAACTCATGTTCAACTGCTCAACTGTGAATAGCTGAACATACAGCAGAGAGAGAAAGAGAGAGCATTTAATAAAAATGTAGTAATGTGCCTGTTTAAACAAAAAACATTAAAAAATGCATTCTCCTCTTTTTCATGACAGTAACATAATCGACGGCTCTTTGACTGAAGCCTGGAAACTACAAGAAGAACTTTGTCTATACAGAAAGTTTTCTATGTTTTCAAATCATAAATTCACTTATTTGTTGGTGTTGGTCTACTAATTTTTTCTTCCAGTGGTCTCAAATATAAAGGCTCAGAATTAAGCTTTATTTAGTATTCATTTTCTTTACATTAAATTCACACAAACAACTACTTTACGGATTTACAAGAAAGTGCACTAGTCTGCCATTCAGTAACAGGTGAAGGAAACAACTGATCATTATCTCTGCATGGGAACTTTGTTACTTCAAATGTCGATCCTGGTGGTGTAGTGGTTACCATATTTGCCTCCCAAACCCAAGATCTCGCGTGCGATTCCGGCCAGAACCGATGGATTTTTTCGGGCATAAAAATCCTTTCCTTCGGAAGGTAAGTAAAGCCGCGAATCCGTGCCGTACATTCACGGCACGATAAAGAAACTCAAGCCTGAAAAAAGAGGTTTGTCGGCCGTTTAACGCCCTGATTTCAATGGGACCCTGATGGCCTGAGCTGTTAAAGAGCGTCTGTAAATAAAATAAATTAAAAAGTTACTTCAAGTATAATATTGTTCGTTATTGAATTTTTTTCATATTTAATTAGGGTTATATATAGACATGCCAGCTTTTTGATTAACTAATTCGTCCACATTTTTCAAACCGAAATCTTATTCATGTTGTTTCGAATGCATTAAGGGGAACATTCAGGCCTTTCTGTGTGCTGTGTTGGTAACATCAGGCGACTGAAGAGTGCAGACTTTTAGTTTCTTTTTGTAATTTTCAGCATACTCCATTACCTGTGTGATATTACATACTTTCACGTTGCATGTTATACAATTCTTATATGCAATAATTACCTTTTTTATGATAACTTAAAATGTCTATGCTTAGATTGTGTTATCACAAATTGATAGATTTTATAAACTGATTGAAACGTTTATGTAACTGTTTATGAGCTTCATTTTCCTCACTTGAGTCACACGTTTCACTCGTTTCTCCTCCCAAAGAAATAATGAAAATGTTGATGGCTTTCTGCAGTAACCCACCCTATTCGCCTGCTTGGAAAGTTAACAGTGAATTCTTTAACAAACCCCATTTCGGATCCTACATAGAGGGTTACCGCAATTCGGCTTAATCAATACGCCCGATTGACTTTCACTTTGCCGGCATTTCTTAATTGTTATTTTATTGTCCACCAAAGTCTCATCAATATATACAATAGAAATACTCTGTTCCCTAGAGCGGCTTATTGCCCTTAGATACAGGCTTTCCTCAGTCCTCATAAATGGCAAATGCCGAGGAGGAACCTTAAACTTAGGCCTGGAACGATTCCCTTCCTTAAAAATAAATAATTTCCCAATATATCATTTCATCTCATGTATCACCGCCTGTGGTGTCTCAGTAGCAAAAACGGGCGTTAAACACCATTCATTCATGCTCTCAGATGCTTGCAGCGCCATTCCACAATGTTTAGTTTTTCAAATAATATTTTCATTAAATTTTGGTCTTTTTTCCATTTGTAGCCCTTTCTTTATGAACTCTTCTCAGAGAGTAAACCCCACCTCTCCCCTTTACAGGGAAATACAACTTTTTCTTAAATCAGACATAATTTTAGATATGTAAGAACTTCTTTTCTCACTAAATAAAATTCATCTATACAGCAGCGTATCACATTCTTGTCAAAATCATCCAAATTCCCTTTTGTATGTTTCCCTGGAGCAGACAGAGAAGACCGGCCGGCTTCAACACCCTTCTCTTCTATCCTGGTTATTGTTTTCAATGCAACATGAAGTACAAGTCATTTTGATTGTTATAAATTGTGTTCCAGCTTACCTTGCCTTGACTCACACGCAGCTATCTTATCTTACTATTTCTCGTGCTTCACTATGTACGAGATAGTTTGTCTTTCTTTATTCATTATTTGTATCTATATATTACCTATAACAGATCAATATCTATGCAAACTATACACTAACTAAACCAAGCAGTGCAAAACATCCAACTGTTCACTTTTAATATAAGCAATGACACTCATAAATAGAATCGACCGCCTTAAGTAGTTGAATAGATGATAACATGTAATGTTTTCTTTGGGAGATAAAGTCAACCTCTCTCCCCGCATACATCGCTAGCCATCTGTCCAACTCCCTGCAGTACCATACTCCGCAATTTTATAGTGTTAATTTTCTAGTTGTTTTATATATCAACAATCCCATTTATTGATTAAAACTTATAGTCTCTTTTGCAACTTAAGGTAACCAGGAAGTGCAAATAATGCAGCATTTTATCTCAGAAGTTTATAAATCCATCAATATGAAATTTTTATGAGACATTATTAAGAATAATTAACTAATAATGCCCTTTAAATTTTAATTCTCTAATGAACATAAGATTTTTAAACAAAAATAAATCTTATTTCTTGATAACTTAAAATGTTGACATAACTGTGCATTTTTCTCAGGATTGGCTGGACCAATCTTGTTGAAAATTTGTACGCACATAATATATGCAAATGTGAAGTTTGGTAATTAGAGGTATTTAAATATCATTATTAGTTGATAATAATGAAGAAATTAAAACATTTAAATTTTTTTATAAAATTTGAAAATTGCATAGATGTATTATTCTAGTTCCCAGAATAGCACGTTGTCTGCAGTTTGAATAAAAAAAAATAAATAAAATAAAAATAAACAAATAAAACAATAAATCCAATTCCACCAGTAGTTTATAAATAAGAAAAATGCATTTTTATGTCACAGCGTTTTAATTTTTTAACAAGATTTTATTTTGTTTTTAAAATTTTAAACAACTTTTAATGTGCATTAGAGTATTACACAGCATCTTAGTTAAGTTATCTTAATGTCTCCGAAAAGTTTTATATTAATAGCTTTAAAACTTTCTGAGATACAGAGTAAAATGTATATAACTGCATTATCTGCTACATTTACACTTTCTGGTTACCTTAAGAAACAATAAATTCCTTGTCGGATTTATACTTATCTTAAAAAAAGAAATTTAGGATGTTTTATTAAACTTGCATACATTTGTATTTCCCTGTATCTTCCAATGGAGCAGAGTTAAAGGCATGGATGAAATGCACAAATTAGTTTATGCAGTTCGCGGTCACTTTCTTGTAACATTTACACAATTAAGGTATCATCCTTATCCGATTTCTTGATTAACGTCCACCGCAATTCTTAGTAAAGTTGTGTATTATTCATTTCTGCTTCAACAAGCGGTGGGTCGGAATCTTATTAGTCATACATATGTTAGCGATTAAAAGTTCTAATACAGATTCCTTTTTTTCAATCAACAACTCAAAACTACTTATTTAAACTGACATCCCACTCAAAATATCTGCGTCAGGACAAGCTACTCCAAAATAAGCCACTAATGATCAGCCCATCAGCGACATTTCCGATTCGAAAGACTACACCCAATTGATTGCTGCCTGATAGATTGATATCTATTTTCGATTTTGTTTCTATTTTGCTCTCAATTAACGGGTAGAAATTAATTATGGCAGATAAATATCTCCGAATGTAAATACAACACTTTGTAGCAATGTCAGATACAAGATTTTAGGCACTTAGTTCATATTCTTGATGTTTGGCAATTTCCTCACTTAAATGACTTAGGTATTAATTAAGAGTTAGCGTATAATAAAATGCATTATATAAATCAAAGCTTTTTAGACAATATCTGAAGTGTTTAATTTATATTGTAAAAATAGCAGAGTGTCAAAAGTAACGTTTGGATTTCTGACGTTTTGAAACATATTCGAAAATATATGAGCAACAACGGAATTTAGATTTTATTCATCCATTTGGTTTATAGACAGCTATGAATCAGTCAGTTCAATAAAATATATCGTTCAAAATCATATAAAATTATTGCTAGTAAAATTATAACAAATAAATACAGTAATAAATTCAAATGACAGCAAATTTAAGAAAAGGTTAGTTCCAGTTTTGGGTGAGCTCAACTCAAATAGAATCAAAAAAGAATCAAATCATTTGTCTAATTTTTATTTATTTTTCTCTAATAATTTCCTACGCGTTTGTACCACAATTACACACGTATTTCTTTAAGTTATTATACCTAATGCTGTTAGACCTCTTATTAAATCTTATATTAAATATCTGTAAACTATAAATAATCATTTGCTAATCTGCTTTGTATGCTTAACTTTTACTTAACATTTTTATTTCGTAGTTTAATCGCATGATAATACATGTGTGTGTGCGCGCGCGTGTTTTTTGCACTTGTGTATTTGATATAAATTGTCTTAAATTTTTATCCACAGTAAAATGTAAGTTTTAAGATCATTTTTATATGATACAGGAATGATATGTCTTTTTATCTTACACTAGTCTCTGGAATTAGAATTCTATCATATGTTTTAAACTTCTGTATTCAAGTTTATTGTTTACATGTACAAACTTTTCAATATATACAGAACTGAATTTGTAACCGAGCAATCTTTTGATTTTTCGAGTTTACAACACACTTTTTGTATAATACTTCTTAGACTTTCACGACTGGTGTTATAATTAAAACAGTTAGAACCTTCCGGACTGTTTTGCCGCGGTCTATTGTTTAATATGCTACCATGGTTTTCACCAACTACTGCGGTTGATATCATCAATGGACGATGAACAACGCCTGATTGCTAGAAGACTGTAGTATTGATCCGTCTCTGTCTGGTTTTGGAAGGTCCGTCATTATTACTTGTGTGGCTAAAGTGAATAGGGAGATGGGGAGTAGTTGCTCGTTTTTAAGAACTTGTTTCCATGTGCTTCATAGGTGATATACGCTGTCTCTGTTAAAGTTGTTTGGATGTTGTTGTATTTCCAACGCTTCCCTCCTGGCTAGATTGTGTTTTTGCAACCAATTCTGTTTTACACTTTTTGCAATCTTATGCTGTACAAAAAAACGACTTAATACTGTCTTCCTTTATATGGGCTGAATTTCGTAAGCCTCTTGTTGGAATAATAGTTATAGACCCTATTAATAGCGATAAGTTTAAATACTTATACGCGAGTGATGTCATAATCATTTTATACATTCACAGATACCGAAAGAAATACAATCTAAAACGATTTCTGTGCGAGTTTTGTTAATCGGCTACTGGTGCGAGACTTTGACCCCGAGCGGTTTGCTCTGAGTTGCAGAGCAGGCTCGAAATGACTGAGTTGAGTTCTCTCACACTTATTTTTGTGTCTTATCTAATAAGAGTATCGGAACGTTTATGTAAAGAACTCACTTTTTGGTAGGTTTATAAACAGCAATATATGTACACATTTTAGAAAAAAATAATTTAGGGTAAATCATTATATATATTTCGTTTTTATAATAACTTGTAAAACAGGGAGAGATGCATATCATATAGTTAACACAAATTATCAAAATGATTCCATTATTTCAACTCACTATAAAAATTAGATTCTGCCATATATATTTTTTCTTTCTTCATTCTTTTTCGGCATATTTGATCTATGTTTAAATAAATTATTAATAATTCATTACATTCAATAAATCACACAAGTCGTATTAACATTAATTTATATTAGTCTGTTTAAAATTATATTTAATTAAAAAGAAAATAGGGAAAATTAGCATTACTCAACAATATTTAGTTACTTAATTTCCGGTACTTCATCAATTAAACTTCAAGAAGCCGCGTTTTTCCTGAGTGTCTCGCAGTGTTCTACCAGTGTCGTCTATTCCACAGGATGGGGCCCCGCCTTCCGGACAGGAGTCCTACATTTTGGTAATTTCAAGGATTTCTGCCCACTCGAAGTACACCTACATGATGACTCTTAAAACGCAAGCTGAAACAATTAATACCTTGAAATACTTATTACCTTAGTAGCTGTTTTGTAATAATGCTAAACAGAATTACGTCATCATTTGCATGGTCATGCGTCTCTATCCGAGATAAGTTTTAAAGCTACCTCCCATAGCTGCTGCATGCAAATCCATCAGGTCAGGGAGACGCGCATACATAGTATAAACAGAAGGGCGTGTTCATTGAGTAAATTCGGTTCAGGAAGTTGTTTTTAAACTGCGCTTTGTTAACCACGGAAACTTTTTAAAGAGAGGTAGCGAAAATTGTAATAACACAAATACGTTTTAATTTTGTACTTGATGTGGATGTTTAGAGTAAAGAGGCCAATGTTTTGTCATCTAATTCCCTGTGAAAATTAAATACTTAAAAGTTGTGATCTCTGTTGTACATAACTTGTTTTTAAATACCAAAACTTACTAAACTTTCTGTAGTAAAAAAATATTTAAATAATTTACATCTTATTATATGATACATATTTCTAATATGTAAAACCCCCTTTACATAGCAGAAAATGCCGTTTAAATTTAATTTAGTGTCTTAAGGATGTATAATAACATTTAAACTGTAGAAAATGGACAGTTATTTAATCTTTTGAATTTATATATACTGAACTGGAATACGAAGGTTGAAAAGAAAGTAATGACAAAATATTCTGTTTATTCTAGAACCTGGAAACTTTTAATTCCTTCAATGCAATCCCCTCCACATTGTCATATCCCTGTACATCCGTAGCTAACCCGTTTTTGTTCTTTGAGAAAGAGCTCCCTACTGCAATACTGTACTGTAGTCTATTCTGACTTTCGCTACTAATTCCCATATTCTCCATTAATGACCCATCTCCAACAGTAATTGAATAAAAATCAACTTAATGCGCTTAAGGGACAAGACAACCTAAATCTGGTGCATCTTCCACTCTATAGCATCCTTTTCGAAAGACTAGCACCCAACGGATCACCGTTCGATATGGCAAATGGACAGGCTTCACGCAGACTTGCATGACATTCTCTCACGTTCCTAACACGTGCCACCTAAATTTGTATCCATGCATACTGCTGACTTTTAGAAAACTCACTTTAAGGTCGTCTAAATTTACTCTATTAGTCGACAGCTTTGTACTCGTCCGTCTAAAGTAAGTGCACTAGTGAGGCTGAGTATGCTGATCAGTTTTTCTAATCCTCTAGACATACTGAGAACACAACGCCATCACTTGTTCATTAACAACTTGACGACACTTGCTAATATTTTCTTTCAGCCCTGGTATATTCTAAGACGGTTATAAGTATTTATTTATCAGTTTTAATGCTAAAGTTATACTGAAATGGGGAGAAAAAAAAAACATGCTGAGCTTATAACCTGAAGACAAAGTTCAATTAATTATAATGCTCCTATAATGGTAGAAATAATAACTCATAAAATTCATATTGTTAAATCTGAATACCTAAATGCGTGTGATATCGCAATGATTTTCTGCACAATTCTATCTGTATTCTCGCTCTGTTATCAATTGTGAAATTCTAAGTAAGAAAAAGTTTTCTTTTCTGTCCTTCCCATGCCGGTTTTCATCCTGCTCAATAAATCAACATTTTCTTGTTTGTTCTTTCACTGATCTCTATTTTCAGGTATTTCTGCAGCTTTCTCAGAAATTACCTCCAAATGGTGAAATTTTGGCTGTATGTCGTTTTCACACTATATTCATCAGAAAGATTTTGAGAACCTATTGCCTTATTTTATATGACATAGTGAACTCTGTTGACACTAAAATGTGCTGTTTTTATTTTTATTGTTATGCTTCACTATTATCCGATAAGCATTTTTCAGTTTGACAGTACCCATTATTCAAAATATACCATTCCCCGTAACACAAGTTTCATCCCCCCTTTCCCCCCCAAAGTTTCACCCTAGAACGCGATGTTTTAGTCGATACTACACTATCATTTTTTTTTATTTTAATCTTTTTAAAATGTTTTAATATTTTTATGAAATTTGATTCTTCCTTGCAGAAATGAAGCTCGCACAGGGCAGTTATTTCTTTTTGTGGTTAACCCTAAATTACGAAACGTGTGTTTGATTTTAAAATTTATAACGTTTCCCATTTGCTATAATACGACCAGAAGTTGACATATCCATAGCCTGTATATCATACAGTTGCCCTTTAAATTGACATTTCCATTTATTTGAATATATTAATCATGCTCTAGTGATTAAAGTGTCTTATCTTCTGGCCTGGTTTTTCCGCATTCATTCCCTGGTACTGTGAAGGGCTTTTCCGATTGGGGTGTGTATGTAAAAGGTGCACATAATCTCCAGAGAATCCATGGGGGAGGAGATTACTGATTGCTAATTGATAGGAGCTGTAGTGAACCCGTCTCAAGCTCCGTTGCTCTGACCATCTGATTCTTCAGAGGTATCCTCTGGTTCTTCGCAGTTATTTTACCCTGGATTATTATTATTATTATTATTATTATTATTATTATCATCATTATTATTATTATTACAAACAACTGCGACTCTGGTGACCGTCATGCGTAAAATTAATATAGTAAGATAAAGTTCTGTGTAAAATATGATCGCGATGAATTTTCAAAAAGTGTAATAACACTGAGAGGTGTGAGGCAATGATGGGAAGGTAAGATCCAGCTGAGTATTTGCCTAAGCGGCAAGGGGAAACCACGAGAAAACACAAGAACTGGATGGCCGACCTCAAGGGATTTGAACTCAGGGCCTCCTGAATGCGAATCCCAAACGTTACCTCCTGAGTTGCCCCGCTCGGTATGTTGCACTTTAGTTTTCTCTATATGGTCGATTTTAGTTTTCTGTATATGGTCGATATCATTGCCCATTTATCTTTTTTTTTCTATTATTGTGGATTTTGAATTTCGCCAGCCTCGGTTTGGGGGTCTGGAAGCAAAAGTAGAAGCACAGCCCCTATTTTATCGTATGCTTTGTCAGCTGTTCCACTATCAGCCGGCGTTAATAAACAGACGTGTAGATTTCGCTGACATGATCAGAACAGTAAGTTCTTAAATAATACTATTTCTTTTTTCAGCATATCTTGCATTAGAGAAACAACATGAGAGCTTTTTGACGGTTTTATATTCCACCACGGAAAGCAGACAATTTATTTGAATAAGAGCGTGGTTTTGTGTTGACGACAGTTCCCACATTTATATCATCGTTAACCCTGATTTATCAAGCCTGCGTGTCTGAGCTGCCACTCTTATTGAGGTCCCATAAGAAGTCTCGTTCATTCCCAGACTATGTAATCCAGGTTCCCAGCTTTACATCACGTATACGCATTCCATCCGCCACAGATCCTCATAATCTGTGAGCATTCTGAATGAAAACAAACATGAATCAAGTTCTTTCACAGAGGTTTTATATCCACTACACTTTGAACATATGATAGTAAGAAACAGTTTCAATGATTTTATCTACAGGTAGTTAAACAACACAAATATCAGTTAAAATAACATATTTATCAGCGGTAAGATATAAATAAACAAGACTGTACGTTGTGCAATGAAACAGATAGAGCTCATCCGTTTAATTGGACAGATCATAGTATTGGGGTGAGATTCTAATTTTAGTTTATGCTAACCTCAAACTCTTGAGTGAAATCAGCTCATTTTCCCGAAGATTTAGGTAATATTGAGGAATAAATATAATTATGTATTCATGAAGAAATGCGCTGATGGCTTGGCCTAGAAATACCAACCTATCTCGGTAAACATGTTGCCCAGAGAGCGAAGATGAAGCTCACGACTTGCAGTAGAAGTTTATGGCTCACGCGATAATGAATGTCAAAGAGAATGCAAAATATACACGTTCAGTATAGTATGTGGTAGCCTCGTGGACTCCGCCATTTGCCCTCCAGAGGAACGTGAGCAAGGCTTCTTGTTAAATGGGAGTGTCACTTGGTTATTGAACCTTCCACACGTATCGCCTCTTGTACGCTGTCCAAGTACTGCAAGTCTGTCATTGATACGTATAGCAATGCAGCATAAGCCCAGGGCAAATTAAAAAAAAAAAATATCTTCGTATATTTTAAGTGGAACGTACATCTCCCAGCCAACCTTTAATGTACTCTTGACTGATGCGAAGGAAGAACATGTTCTAGTACAAGCCTTGGGACTCTTTCTATGTGCTCTCTTCCTTCAGCCATCTCCAGATAGATCCACAAAAGCCATGCTGTCACAGTGCTTCACACTTTTACGTTTTTATCTTCCACAATGGGAGAAAAGCCGCAGCATGCTTTGTTTATTAACTGCATTTGTAAAAATAGAGTTTCAACTATACCGCAATGAAGTTAATAAATACTAGGGTAGGTCCATAAAATTCCGGCCTAACCATTTTCTAGATATGATAAAGACAAAAACTTATTTCACTTTTCAATATAGTTACCCTTTATTGCAATACACTTTTCACATCTTTGAATTAACATTTCAACCCAAATAGTCAGAAAACATCCATCACTTTTCCGTCACACTTAAATTTCCTTCCTCGAAGGTCCTTCTTGAGTTTTGAGAAGAGGAAATAGTCGCTGTGACCTCATCTTGGGCTATAGGGTGAATGGTCGATTTCCTTGAAGTCGCATTTCTTCACAGCTTCCTTTGCAACAAGAGCTGTGTGCACCGGCGCGTTGTCGTGAAGAAGGTGCACACCACCACTCAGCTTTCCTCGCCTTTTCTCTTTGATGGAAGCACATAGTCTGTGCAGTAGACCAGCATAGTACTCCCCATTTACTGTGGTGTTCCTCTCCTTGAAGACAATGAAGAGTATTCCTTCACAGTCCCAAAAGATTGTGGTCATGATCTTCTTGGTTGACCTAGTGACCTTGTTCTTTAGGGGCGGTGCTTCGCCAAGTTTACGCCTCTCCATTGATTCTCTTTTGGACAAGGGATCATAGTAGAGGATCATCATCGGCTGTAACAGTGGTTTGCAGAACTTCTCTCGTTGCCACGGCAGAGCTCCAAACATGCCTGACAACGGATGACTCGTTGCCGCTTTTGGATTGAAGAAAGAAGTCTAGGCATCCATCTTGCACTAACCTTATTCATATTTAAATGTTCATGAATAATTTGAAGGACTGTTGTTTTAGAAAGGCTCAACCTTGCTGGTATTTCTTTGACTTTGAGCCGCCATCTTCCATAATTTCTTCCTCCATAAGAGCGATGTTTTCAGGAGTGAGCAGCTCCAAGGGCCGATCTCAAGCTCTTCGTCTTCAATGCTTTTTCGACCCATTCGAAAAAGTTTGGCTCATTCATAGAATTCGAGGGGGGTGCTTTCCCATAAACCCCATCCAATCGCTGTTTAATTTCATTTGGTGTAAGTCCTTCTTTTGTGAAGAACTTAATAACAGGTGGATACTTCACTTTGAACATGTCACAATCTTTTATACATTGCCTTCTTTGTGCAACTATATCTGAACAACTGAGCACATTTTATAGTTGCAATTATTTACTTAACAGATAAGGTATAACACCAGATAAAGGTTTTGTGAAGGCAATAATCCTTATCGGCAATGCCGAAAACTCGTGGACCTACCCTCATACAGAATTTTGGAAATATCGTAGCTTTTATAAATGTGGTACTATTGGGAGAAGACAAAAGAAGTGTGTTTGGATGCACAGATCACACTTTTTCCTTAAAAGCGTTGCTATAGATGTTAAGAACAGAACTGAATGATGTGTTTCTCACACAGCACACAGTGAGATGAACGGGAATAGAGAGGTTATAATATTCATAAGGTATTTCATATCTTTAGTAATATAGTTGATTAAAAAAAAGAAAATTGTATTATTTTTGTTACATTTATGCTTCATGGCTACATTTGGAAATGCAGAAAATCTCTAGGACATTATTTTTAAATATTTAAAGATGGCGTGGTTCTTTAAAAATATTTTTTAAGCATTAGGTTTAAGTCTGTAGAAGTCAGGAAATCCATCCTTCACTTCCTCAGCAATCCTATGACATGTACTGGGTGAAAAACACTTGCTTCTTGTTTGTCCAACATCACATCACCTATCACCCCCTAGCTGATAGATGTAGTAGAACTTCTTAACTGAAAATTGAATGCTTTTTCCATTCATGGAAAAGAAAATAGACCATTCCGTTTGAAAAACATCAGTATTACTTTAAAATACCCTGAGAATGGCATTTGAAGGACAAGTTAAGGTCGTTATCGCATGTCCCGCTAAGAGCACTTCAAATTTTGTTCTGGAGCATTTAATGGTTTTCCCCTTCGTTTCGGAGAAAAATGGCCACGACACTATAAATGCTTCAGGTATATAGTTTTCTCTGTCCTTCTCGGTTGTGAACAGAGCCTAGCTTCGAAAATATATTCATGGGTACAAGCACAATATCATATTCCTAGCCTGCCTTGTTTGTTCTAAACGAAACTCTGTGTATGTTATTGAAATAAAATAGGAAAAATAGTTTCTAAAATTCAGGGAAATCGAATCGTTAGGAGTGGGTATGTACATGAAAACCAAAAGTTTGTACTCGTCGAGATGTCCATTAAGGTGCCCGGAGGGTGCGGGAGATGGCATATGGGGAGTTAATGTTAGCATTAAGCTTACAATTGGGTAATGCCGCCAAGCGACAAACTCTGTGTCAAGTCAAAGAATATGGGTGGACTAGTCTGCGATGCCCATGCACGAATAATCGAATTTACCCTTACAGACAGCGGCGTCAGTGCCAAACTACAGCGGAAAAATTCGAATTTCAGGAAATGCTGGAGCGATGCGAAGCGATGAATATCTTAAGCGGTAGTGTAATCACTCTATCAACTTGGGATGCGTAAGGACACAGGCGGATAGAACACAACGGTTTCGGTATACAGAAAAACAAGCAATCGCACGCCTATAATTAATTGTTAATTACATTCCATTTTAGTTCTTATACAGCTAACGTTAAGCTAACAACATAACCCGTAAATAAAATAATTATGATACAGGAAAAGCACATACTTTTAAGCCTGAAAGTTATGTACCGATTCAGTTCAGTAATAATCTTCACAAATTCAACTTTCTGATCAATTCGCTTAATTTAGGTAGCTCCTGCGTGTCGGATTTTTTCATTTTAAACTGTCGTATTTTAAACATAAGTTTCTGCATCTCAAGAAGCAGAATAATTGATCAATTGGGTTTATATGCTTTTAGTGAAAAACTCCCACTTACCCTATTAATTATTGCTGTCACTTTCACAGAAGTTGTATATTTTGAATATAGAACTTCCATTCTTGCAGGTTCATACAATGCTGTTGTAAAATAAGTCTCCAACAAAAAATGTCAGGAATAAATTTACTTGTAAACTTTTATCTAAAGCACTTGATAGACACGTTGAATGTAATGGAGCAATTGCAGGTTATCTATGCATTCATATTCCTTCCGTGTTTTAAAACATTGCTAATGTTACAGATCTGCCCCTGCAAATTCCAGGAATAAATAACATTGTGTAACATATGCAATTCTGGAAGATTTTTAGGGTTTTTAATGTTCAATTCTATTAAAAATTTTGGAATGAATATAGAAATGTTCTCAAAAATTTAGCCAATTTCGCTTTTGTTGCACTTAACTAATATATTTATATTTTAAAATGTCAAATTTGTTTATCATTTTTAAAATAATAAAATATTACTTACATTTTTCCTTTTGGTGAGTATACCAGAGATATTTAATATTCGGATTTTGCTATTACATAAACTCAAAATATTTTTAAAATGTTTAAATTTACAGTAAAAGCAGTTTATGGGGCTTTGAGAGAAAAAAAAGTTAAAACATACAACTGTGCAGTCGATAATATGAAATATTCAAAATCTACGAATATTTAAATAAGAATATTGTAGATAAACCGGAAATATTTTGTGTCATTAAAATTTTGCTCTTTCTAAAACGGCGCAGAAAGGAATTTTTTTAATATGTTACATGTATTGTCCATGTTTTTATCTGAACAACATGTATGGGCATGTTGACTTCGTTTTAATTTAACGCGCCTTGATGTGAAAAAGAAATGTTCGAAATTAAACATATCTAAAATAAAACTAGTTCTTGCCATAGCAGTTAAAAGCACCTATTACTGAGCGGCCGATAGGGCTTGGGTCGGCCATCTTGGCCTTGGGTTTTTTTCGTGGTTTTCCCTGTTCACTTAGGCGAATGCTGGGATATATAATTCCTTTCCACGAAATTTTCATGTCATTTTATTTTATGGGATTCAGGGTAGAAAGAGCCAGGCAAGATGGAGTGACTGTACGGCGTGGCGGAGATTTGCACTCTATTTTAGGCTTCTGTCTTAGAGTCGCAGATATTCCAAAATCTGGGACTTATCATTTGAGGAAATGCTAGCGACCCCCACCTAAGAGGATGGCTCTCTTGGGATGCATAAGTACAAAAGGTCTTTTTATGGTCGCATTCCAATACTCTCCGTTAGAACTGTATATTAATTATGCATTTCATGGGGCTATAAACTCAAAGGTCGTTCCTCAAAACGGACGAAAAAAATGTTCTTTTGCTCCAAAGCTATTCTTTAGCTCTTTCGGATAAATAAGTTTTACACTAATCCATCAAGTTGGTTGAAGTCAATGTATTTTGATATTCTTCACACTGTTCTTAATTTGTTTTCTCCACTTAGCTGTTCTAACAGCATCTTCAGGAAGGTATCAAATTTCGAGTATCTGACGGCTTAAATACTTGTAAGCAGAGACGGCTACTCTGAGAGGTTGCTGGTTTGCGCTATCCCCAAATTTCAACATTTAATTTCTTATTAGGGAACCTGATGTTAGTATTCGTAGTTTTTAACTGTAAGGAACTTCATTTGCACCCTTCTCACTGCAAACGAATATCTCGGTAAGCTTGTGGCGTATTTTGACCGGGAGAGGTGAGAGAAAGCGGCAGGCGGAGCCTCTTTCCCATAAGCACCATTGTGTGCATGCACCACCTAAAATCTCTGGTCACGCTCGTTTCCAAAAATTTGTCTCGATTTTTATTCAGAACGATTGTTGATGCATTACAAAGTTAAAAAAGCAATGTAAAAGATTATTAGGCAATCATAGTGAAAAGAACACGCAGGATTATGCTAAGCCTGTATAAATAGCAGCACATACTAAGTACCGAAAACTTGTCAAACAATGCTATCTTGTAGACACTCTCCAGCAGCAATATAATCAATGGTTCAATGGTAACCATACTTGCCTCGTAGACCAAAGATCGCGGATTCAATTCCGGCCTGGGTCGATGGATTTTTTCGGGCGCAACACTCTAAGTGCAGTTTCTTCGAAAGGAAAGTAAAGGGTGGGTAGCGTGAGTTTCGTGTCTTAAATTTACTGCACGTAAAAGAATCTCAAGCCTGAAAGAAGAGGTCTCTGAGCAAACTTCATTTCACTTTCTGAACTGAATGGAACGCTGATGATCTGAGAGGTTAAAGCGCCTTCGTAAATAAACGAAATAAATAAAATAGAAAATGTCATGTGGATCCATTAAGCTGTTGCTTTATTTCGCTTTGAAGTAATAAAATGTAAAACAAACAACAAACAAAAATCACTATGCAAAGCTTACAATCTAAACATTTTCTTCGCGATAATTGAAAGATAAAATTGTAGGAGGGTAAACCAATTCCAAGTATTGATTTGAGTCAAGCTGTGATTTGGAAATGCAGGAAGGTTGAAATGCTTTCTGTAGAGAAAAATTCATCCTGCAGATTTTAGACTTCATCAAAAATTACTGCCATGGAAATCAGAAGAATATTTGTTGTTTAAATAGGAACGTTACTGCGATATTTTTATTAAATCCTCTCTTTAATTCTGTATATTCAGCTACACATAGATTTTCTACCTTTCTAGAAGCTTGCAGTTTATATTTATCAGTAGCAGCCTAACAATTGTGCACTCCGACTTTAGGATATCGGCTGCATTCAAGTATCACGGATTTGAAGCCTAAAGGGCTTCTGTGTCAAAATAGTGACAACCTAATTTGTTTATGTAAATAAAATATTCGGTTTCATTCTCTCTGTAGAATCTTACGGGCCAAAATCTTTGCGATGGCAGACACTCTCGCCGTAAAAACCAGTTTAGCAATTATCTGACATACTTGGTCGGTATATTTCACATATTAAAGTTATTTTTAATCTTTTTCAGTGAGTGGTCTGTCGTTTTACGACACCTGGATTATTTCTCGTTAACGAATTATTCTTTGGTTGTAGTGTTCGAAAATTATTGTTTATCAAAATCATCAGAAACATTATCTATTAAATACATTAAAGTTCTCAGCAATTGTTATTTGTATGGGGTAATGCAAAAGCTGATAAGCACTTTGTCGATACGTGTCCAAATGCAAATGAATAGCACTTCATTTGAAAGATGAATTTAGAACTATACAAGATAAGAAAACGCTAAGGCAAGGGAAATCACGACAATACTTACTACAGATTCACGAATTCACCTTCTGGCGTTCCAAAGAAAATGAATTTGAGGCTGATAAATTCTTACTGCATGTCAACAAATTGCTCTTGCCTACTACTGATTTAATTTCAAATCGATTTTAGCCTTATTAATAACTACAGATTAATCAGAGCGAATGCACTTGTTGGTTCGGAACAGCAGCTAAGGGCGGGGCAATGCCCCAGGCGACGCGGAACGAGGAATTGTGGAGCTATTCTCCTGCGGGAGTTAAATTAGAACTACTTTCTTACGTAGAGCATGTCGTGACTCCCAGAACGTTTGATGAAGCACATAATAATCTATCAGCAACCCAGCTGACTACTACCGCTGCGAAGAAAATGGATACCTCCATGAGGTCGGAGAAGTATTTGCACCCATTCCAGTCCGGACGGAATGAGTTAGCGCAAACAATTTCACATATTTCCATAACGAGACTGTCATTTGATTACAGCTCGAGTTTGAGGTGTGGTAGGCTGAACGCTTTGTTAACGGTCACTTCTTGAATTGCTGAGGCAACTGCCCGGCACCTGGGAATTACGAATAATATTTACAAACTCTTCAGGACGTATTTGAAAGAATGTGTTTAATGGTTACTAGGGGGGCAGGTGGCATGTTTCCGTTGCTTTTGTTATGGTGGTTGCTGAAGTTTATCCTTGTTCAGTCGATTATCAAACACAACGGAAAGAAGCAATGCGATATGTGCAAGTGATAGCTTCAACGGATAACGGCACAGTGTTTTGCTGTTAATGATGAGCTGTTTGTTATCTCCTGCGTATTGTTCAACCTGAAATAAGTGGCGAAGATATACAACAGGCAATTTATAGCTGAAATAAATCTAAATAGCGTCAACCTCTTCAGCTGACATTTCCTAATTCTTATTTTGTCATTAATCCTTCATTTCATGATTTTCGTTATTAGAATATTATATAACCAGGGTGCCAAAAATGTATACACACTTTCACAGTGTATATCTATTTAATATATTTCAAAGTTGGACCGATAAACAAGAGTAATGTGTAGTATGATGTTCTGTAAACAGACGTGACTCACATAAATTATGATAGCGTTGGTACGTGACAGGTAAATCAATAATGAACAAATGAAGCCAAGATTATGGTATGATGTTCTGTAAACAAATGTGACTCACATTACGTTATGCTAGCGTTGCTACAATAAAATGGAGTCAAGATTATCGTTTGAACAGCGGGAAGAAATTTTGAAGTGGTATTGGAAAACCGAGAATCTTGTTAAAGTTCAAAGGCAATAGGACGAAGAGGTTTCCACCGCGTTCTCCGGATCTAACTACGTTGGACTTCTACCTTTGGGGAACTCTTAAGGATGTTGTATACCGTAGCAAACCAGATACACTGGCAGCACTTCGGAAAGAAATTGAAATGGTATGTGCTGCAATCGCTGAGGACACTTTCGCAAACGTTACTCAAGTAGTAGTTCAACGTACTCAGAAGTGTATCGACGCCGATGATGGGCATTTTGAGCAACTGATTGTAAAACTGTAACATGATTAGTGCTCATCATTTTCTGTTTGTGTGAATTCAGTTTTGTTATGTTAACACAGTTTTTTCTTTGCTTGAAGTGTGAAAACTTTTTTGGCACCCTGTGTTTTAACAGCTAACTATAACCCTTTTATCCTCTAGTGCGCTCAATATAGCTTAGGAATCAACATGACCTAGGAGTAACAGTCTAAATTCAGAAGATGGAAACACCAATCGGACCGATAAAGCTACCCTGACGGCCTCGTTTGTTTTAACTGAGCATTTACGTGTGCTGTAACAAGCAGAACAAGCCGTTTGGCGCGTTAGCTCTCTCATCCAGCTGTTTACTATTTTCTTACTATTTCTTAATGTAATTAATAATAAACATCTGTATTATCTTTAAATTATATAAATGGACAATTTTTTCATTACTCAATATGACATTTTAGACCACATTGTGTACAAAATATCAAAATGTTTTACATTAAATAAGTAATATATAGAGTTATCAGTTTGGGTATGGATCATATTAAACATTAATATAAAAGCTAATATGATAGTGAGAGACATTTCTTGCCCGTAATATTTTGCTTAAAAGATGGGAGTTTTCGTATATGGCAAAAATGAAAATCAACAACGTATAATGACAAATGACATTCGTAGATAATTGAAATGGCTTCTACAAATCAACAGAGAACGCTATGAATCTTATTTGGATATGTTGCAGTTGTTTCTGTGGCCACAATTTGATGAAGACATGAATATTGTATTCCAGAAAGGGTACACCCTCTCATTGGGCATGGTCGCTTTGAATCGTAAGTGGTGTGGTCGTGACAGACCAATTTCTTAGCCCCCAAACTCTCCATATCTGGCCCCTTCTGAACTTCTTCGTGTGGGGTTTTGTTAAAGATTCACAGAAACCCAGGAACATTGATGATTTTAAACTAAAAATTGCTCAAGCTTTCCAAACAATCACCCCTCTGATGTTACAACGGACATGGGCTGAATTGCATCACCCTTATGAAGTTGTGCAGAGTGCACAATGGAGGCTATGTAGCGTTCTGAGAAATCCCCCATCTTTCAATGTTGTATGTACTAAGTCTCAAAATGTAAAATTTAGTAGTAAATGTTTTACAGTGTGTTCATTTTATCTATGCCCAAGCGGATCAGCCTGTATATCGTAATTATTGCGATGATAGCATACATTAAATATCAAATTATACTTATGTCATTATAAATAAGTTGCAGCGTTCGACTCTCGGATGATGAAGACTAAAATAAAGGCAACATTTAATTTTTTGGTCTGCTCCCATCAACTAAAGCAAAAAATAGTCAAGTTGTGAATTAGAGCTTTGCAATAAACATCAAAGCTCTCGTTCAAAGAAACAAACCAAATCAAAATGACCCTTTCGAAAAGAAGAAACTGTACTGGACACTCTTAGCCCTTAATTGTTTTCAAAGATCCCAACAACTGGAAAACTACCTCCCAAAACACGACCAGTTAAAGTTCATCTGGTAAAATTAAATCGACATGGCTAATGCAATATCTGTAAGAAAATATAATGGAGAATATGTATCCGTTGTGCACTGTACAGACATGAAGAATAGGTGGGAGTGACAGAAGACCTAAAGACTCATTTAAATTTCCACTTAAACGGAGTTTTTTTGATAATGAATACATGGTATTTGCAAGCAAAAAAAAAAAAAAAAAAAAAAAAAAAAACAAACAACCCCCTATAAAAACAAATAAACTATAATTTAAAAAACTCATGCCCTTGTAGTCATTATAGTAATTTAATTTACTTCATTAATTTATTTTAAATGTAATAAAAGCTACATTTTGGATCCACTTGTTGCTAACTACATAAACCTGTTTATGAAATATAATTACTTTCTAATCTTAACGAGAGCACGGTAATCTTATTTACGATTTTATACTGGCAAACACAGTTTCATTTTTAACAAACTTCAAGTACATGATTAACTGTTTACAATTGCTATGTTTTAATTATCTCCAAGCACAGTTACTCTACAACAATTGCTAGGGCTATTGCTTTGTATTGACGGAAACTATTGCGCCACGGTGCGAAATAAGATGAGATGAAGGAAGTACAGAACTTCCATATTTAACATCCACCATTACTGCCTCTCTTCGACATGGCAAGTTCAAGCCAATTGACCACTCTCTTCAGGTCCGATGTTCCGGATTAGGTTGAGTTAAAACCAATGGCGCAATACAGACCACTTATACTCATGTCAATCGCACTGTGGTCGCTAACCAGAAGCTTTAGAATGAAACGATAGTACAAATGAGAGTGAAAGGTTGTAGGAGAGAGAAGAGAAGTGAAGGATGATGTTGAAATGAATCCAAGAGGATAAAACTCCGGAAAAAAAAAAAAAAAATTAAAAATTTCAACTCTGTTAAAACATCATGGGGATCGATTTTGGCTACTTAGTGCTCTAGGCAACCAGCCATAGGGACGACCTAAGATTATAGCAGTTTCATATTAACATCATTTTCCTTATTATAAACCTATAAACAGTCTCTATATCAATCCAGTAATACATTATACAAAAATAATTCCCTCTTAGGCATGAAAATACACAGCAAACAAGTTCTCTAAATGCAGAAAAAATTCAGTGATTTTTTTTTCTAAAAGAACGTATAAATGTTACATTGTATTTAATTTAATATGACTGAACTAAATATCTGAAACGCTCAGAACTGTAGCTAGCAAATTCACCTATGCCTTGGCTGTAATAAACCTTTCACAATAAGATTTGATTGTGTTAAATAGTACATGGGTGGTTCTTAGTCAGTTCTCTGTTAATTTTTTCAATGCTCGTGATACTGCTTAACTAACCTAAGACACAAGTCATTTTAACTGTAAATCTTTACAGTGTAAGATAAAAGTATCTTATGACACCATGCATATTCACATTATCTTTTTGCTAACAACCAAGAAGTTCCTGATAGTAGTTATAAATGTTTAAAGGCTTTGTGTGTACATATATCTCAAAGCAGAAAATCGGCTTGAATATTTATGCTAGTTTATACATATAAGATAAAGGCGCTAGTAAAGATGAATAAAAAATGTGCGAAAAGTGTAATTGAATGATTTGTGTCAATCATTAGTAAAATAGTTTTACTATTCCTATTACAATCGAACTGTTTTTCAATAACCAAAAGCATTGTTTTTTCATTGTTAAAACCGTTTTTGAAATATATTCACTTGGGGAAGCCGTGTCATTAAGTACTGGATGTATGTAATGTCTAATGAGTAATAAAGAATACGTGTAAAAATAAAGAGAAATTAAAATAACAAGCTTTTTCAACCTTATATTTAGTAACACATTAATATACTGTAATATAAAAATATGAAAAACTAGAAGCGGAAGATTAACCAATGATCGTGTTTTCTATATGATAAATAAAAAGCTTATATTTGTTGTTATTATTTAGGTAAAGCATACTGTACTATGACAGGAAAAGTTTGGAAATTTTAAACTATATAATTATCCACGCTCAAAGATCTTTTAAAATAAATGTATAAAAAACATTAATAAGATGAACATAATTCATCTGGATTATTTCAATAAAATGCTGCAATATGCATACGATCTCCTACCATCTTTATTTAAACCGTATCTTCAAAAATCTCCAAAAATTTGAAAAACGATGGCTCATGAATGGAACAGAATATGAAGACTTGCAGTATAGGATAAAATGTTAATAAAATATATGGAAAATGAAATTTAAATGCTGTATAATGAAGTAAATTGTTTCTAGTTAATGGCTAAAACTTTCCGTCTAGGAAATGGCAAAGGGATAATAAAATCATTACAACGAATATAACTGTTAAGAGTTAAAAATGTTAAAGATGAAAATTATGAAGATAAACGAGATAATTAACAAAAGGAGATTAGTAATATTAAAGCTGAAACATATTTTGTGAGTTAAAGCAACCATTACGCAAACAATTAATATATACGAAATATAAACACTGAAAGGTCCAGAAACGCCAGACACTCCACAGCAAGCCAGTTTCGAGCATGCATATACCCAAGGCCACGGCGAGTCAGATAATGAAAGAATACGGGTGGGGAGAGGGAAGAGAAAACGAAGGAAGAATTAGCTGCTGGTTTTTTAATGTCTGTGTCAGTATGAGGAAGGTTTGTACCATGAGGAAATGCCTACATCCATTCTGTGCGAGATGTAAACTTATTCTCTCAACAGAGAATCGCATTAGGGGAGGAGTATGTGCGTTGGCTCCAATAAGAAAATGCGGCAGACTTTTGCGACTCAAATTTACTGATGTTGATGTTTGTACAAAGAGAAGTTTTGGTGAAAGCACGGCTTGCAAGCGAAAGGGGAAATCTCTATTCGTTCTTACACTTGCTGTAATCGCGAATATTCAAGCACGGGTGCTCAGAAGTCGGCATGTTAATTGACCTAATAGTTATAATAGCAATTTTAAATATATGGGGGCCGAATTTTCGTGGACCCCGTTCTGTGTATCAGCATGTACAGGAAATAAGAAGGAGCAATTATGGCAAAAAAGCGGAATAATCTATCATTATAAATATTTAAGAATAGTTTGCTAAATGTAAGAAGATATAATGACACTAAGAAGTAGGGGAGTGTTTGAGTAAAACTGGCTAAAGAAAATGAACAATCACAATGGATAAGGTAAAATATGAATGTGGTAATTGGAATATCTGATGAGCGAGAGACAGATGGATTGATCATTTAGACTAGTGATTAAAGAGAATCGTTCATTTATCAACAGTCAGAGAAGTCATAAGATGTCCATCCGAGTCAGAGATTTGCCAATTTTAATATAAATGTTAAAGCTGTAAATAAATGTAGAGCAAACAGTGCAAAGTCAAAGTCTAACCTTTCAGCATTTCCAAAGAAATTCAAAGTCCCCGGAAACTTGTATTCCTTTCACTGCCACCAACATTGAACTCCGGTTACCAGCATATTACCCGCTTCAGAAAATAGCCATCGAGCTCCGCTAGCATATTACGGAACTTAATGGCTAATTTACGTAATTGGGGCGATCATGCAGGATAATTGGGTAAGTTATATTGCTCAAATTGCCAAAAATTGCTATAGCCGAGATTGGTTAATAGACACGGAAATCTGAAGAATTATAATTAATGACTGATACACGAAGAGCACCTGAGATAGATGAGGAACACTGGGATCGTGCTGAATCAGAGTGCATGATATTTCAGCACTGTTAAAATGTGCAAGTTTGAGTACCTTTAGAGTTCAAGAAATAGTTTTATGTCACGCTATATTTATTCATTTATTCCAGCACAGTTTAGCTTATTAGGCCTTCTCTTCCGCTCTACCAGTCTAATAATAATTACATTAAGTTTCGGCGACTATATCACAATTATTATAGCAAAAGTTTGAAAAGAATGAAAAGTATTAACGGGATAAGTAGAAGAAGAAATTAAGTAATATAATCACAGATACAGTGTGTTTAATAAAAGTAACCCAAAACTTTGGTTGACTGACCGTCCTTACATGGTCCACATGGTGTTATTTATTAAATAATGCATGTGGTCAATGCTTTGATTTGATATATTTAGGACGCTCTTTAACGTCTCAGGTCATCAGTGCGTCTTTCAAATCAGGGCATGAAACGGTCGACAAATTTTGCTCAGAGGTCTCTTCTTTCAGGCTTGAGGTTATTTATCGTGCCGTAAATGTACGGCACGGAACCCACGGCTTTACTTCCCTTCCGAAGGAAGCCATACTTAGGATTTTTACGCCCGAAAAAATTCCATCGGTCCTGGCCAGGTTTGAACCCACGGTCTTGGGTTTAGAAGGCAAGTATGTTTACCACTACACCACCAGCACCGACTTGTCGTCAATGATGTGTGCAAACATGTCAGCACACTGATCTGCAGTTATGTCACATATCACAGACTCAACGTTTGCCTTCAGGTCGTCAAGGGTACGTGGTACCGAATGAAAACACTGCTCCTTTAACATGCCCCACAGAAACGCGTTACACATCGAGAGGTCGGGGCTTCTGGAAGGACAAGAAAAGGCAAATCCCCTAGAGACGACCCTATTTGGAAAAAAGTCCTGGAGGAGCGGTAGATTATCACGACTGTTATGTGGTGTGGCTCCGTCTTGCTAGAAGACTTGCTGCTCAAATCCAAACCTCTGAAATCTTCTTTAGTGACTGCAGAACTTTCTCCTAGTGGTGCGAGTTGTTCCTGAATGTCCCTCATGCCCCTACCCCGTTTGCCGGAACATTTCCACCCAACACAGGATAGTTTTCTGTAATGATGCAGGATTTGGAAAAGGTTCTGGCTAGAAACCGGTCGTCACGAAATTCAGGGAAGGCCCACTATTCCTTACTGTCCCATAACTGTGGAAATAATGTTCCAATAGGCGTACCAGGACGGCATACTGTGGCATCTCGGCTGTCACTCAATGTCACAATCACTCAACTCTTCTCTGAAACATTAATAAATCACAGAGAGACCATAAATTATCTTATATTGTTAAAAAGATATAAACTTAGTTTCGATTATATTTTTTGTTTTTAATAACCTTTATAATGTATATGAATGACAGCCCAAACGCATGTAAATCATGAAAGATTGGAAATAAATGTACTAGTAAAACATAACATTGTAAACACTAACAATACTATGAAGAGATGGAAGATTTATGGTAGTAGTGACAATAAGAAACACAATGGTAAAATGGAAAATTCTAAAGCAGGCTAATGCAAAACAAAACAAAAACAAACATATTTATTGCAGAATAAGGATCTAAAGCTAATGTAAGCTATTATTTTCAATAATATTAAAACAATTTCTTATTAATAGCTGCTAATGTTTGGCAGTCTCTGGCGTTTGTGGCAATGCATTTCAGAGGTGGGACGATGGTTACGGTGAAAGATGAGTAAAGTTTAGCTCAGTGCAGTGAGGAGTATTTTAGAGGATATGTTAAGATTATGAGAGGAAGATGTTGAAAACAAGTAAACAAGTAGGTACATAATATGGAGAATATGTATAAATTATTTTGTAAGATAATGTTAAGAGAATGGATATTCTCTGTCTTCCAGACCGACCAAGAGAGTATATCGAGGGAGGGTGTTATATGATCGAACAAATGCATATCGCAGATGTAACGTATGCAATGTTATGCTTGTAGTTTTTGCGTTAGGTTAGAGTTAATGTCTGTTAGTAGTAAATTCCATTATCGAAATGAGACATCACCAAGGATTCCACCAGGGTCTTTTTAACGAATTCTGAAGGATTGCGAAGTACCCCAAGCAGAGTCCTTTCTTAAGTACTCTACTAAGACCTAGTAATCTGATAAAACAACACGTCGAACCTGCGGTAAAACGCTTTACTGAAATGAAATTAAACTTTCATACATTTTCTGACATCTTCGTACAAACAATATTTTTTTCACATTTTAAAATTTACAGTACAACTTTATTTGGTCACATAATTTTGCTCTACTGTCAACTGCAGTTACTTACACGATAATCTTAACATACCCCCAAAGAAAACTTGCATTGGCCACGCAATAGATTCTGCTCTGCTTCTCCAGTGTTTACCGAATTCAATGCTGAAATGCGGTAACGCTCCATCATTCTGGAACCACATGTTCCTGAGCACAGCAAGTGGTGCATCTTCGGTCAGACTTTTTACATTAACATTGCACACAAACTTAACGTACGACTTTGGTTAGATAGGAAAAACTGACTGAATGCGCAGAACAGCAATAGAATACTACAATATAACGGATAAGGACAACTGAAGGCACACACTTTATGTGTGGAATGCTTAACTCATGAGGAAAATTGTCAGCAAATGTATGTGATTTAACACAAAATTATCCTATATGACTTATCATTTCTCAAGAATTGTTGATGCGGTTCTGTTGTACACAGTGTATATTAAAAGAAAAAGAAAATTGAGCTCCTACATCGCTTTGATTGATAGTTTCGATTGTTGTGATTGTTTTTACTTTGAAGATAATATTAAATTATTTAAGGTAAGATCCCCCCCCCCTTTTAGTGCTCAAAATAATAATTTTGGCTATACGGACTTACGTTATTCATAGTTATTAGGAATATCATATGGGCTTATGCAACGTTTTGATAAGATTTAAAACTGATAAGTGATAAGGTATGAGTTTGAAAATAAAAGGTTTTAATAGATGATATACTTAACTCTTATAAAGTTACAGGATTCATAAAGGTATTATATACTTAGGACTCTTAGGACTTGTAGTCGTTGTAAATAATATTTGGACCGTCCTCCCTGACTGGGCATTTTTCCAGGTTTTCCTTAGTCCTCATTACTGGCAAATGCCGGGTAGGTACCCTAAATTTAGGCCTGGAACGCTTCCTTCTTTAAAAAAAAAATATCCTTTCCCAATATATCATTTCATGCATCATCAGTGTCCACCGCCTGTGGTGCCTCAGTAGTAAAAACGGGCGTTAAACACCATTAAAAAAAATATATCCAGTTATAAAAGTATATTTTTAGATAGCACTCGAAAATAGAAACTTAAATGCATATTTTAATAATTGAAATATAAACCGAAGGATATTTATTTTATTTTATAGGATAAAGCAAAATTGAGAATAATGACAAGTAGCAGGTTTTGTTGCACCCTATTTCGTGACCGCCTTCATACTCTGACAATTCCCGATATTCGTCTAGCAATGTCTGCTATAACCGGAAACATAAGCACCTGCCGGTGGTAACACGAAACCTACACTTGCTTCCTGTTATGTGTGCATGGTTCCCTTGCCCACACAGATTTCCTAAACAGCCATGGTACGTTATTTAGCAAGGAAAAAGAATTGGCGGTTATTACCACTTCCTGTGAAAGTGACAGATTGTATTATATGAAAAATGCAACGCGTAACACTTTTTACTAATTCATTTCTGCGTCCCTTTTATTCAGCGCTTATTATAAAGCATTTCTATAATGGAACGCATTCTTCATTATTGTCCTAGATCAGGAATCGCCTTGGGCTGTATCCGTTAAGCAACAAAGAATAATATTGAAACATTTATATCAAGAAAGTAAAATTCATTTATCGCTTTTACACTCAAATCTCGCACTTGCCGTACCAAAACATAAATATACGAGGGACAGTCAAATGAAAACTGATCAGAAGCCAAAAAGTGTCATTGTATATTTATTAACTCAAAGTAATCCCTATAAATGTTAATGTATTCATCTCGTAGAAGTTTTTAGGCTGCTGATTGATGCCATCTTTCTTCAGTTCACACCTATGATCACAAAGTTTCTCTTCAGGTCGCCAAAAATGTGAAAATCACACGTGCAAATATCTAGGCAATAGAGAGCGGCTAAGTCATGGAGAGAATAGTGCTGTTCGATAGCATTCCACGTCGTTTCGACTTAATGGCACGCCTCAGTTTCTACATATTGTCTTTTTTGGCGCACTATGTTAATTGTGATCCCATGCTCGAAAAAATCGATAAGCTGTGAGCCCTCGCATCGAAGAGGAACGCCATCGTGACCTTTTCAGAATATGTAAGGCGGGGAAGGAAGAATTCACGAGTCGGATTTGTAGTTTGCTTTAGGGTTAAAAATGGTGGTCCCACGTTTCCTCTCCTGTGTCAACACTGGACAGAAACGCATACTTCCCCTTGTGATAGATCCAGAGATACAGAAAATCTGTAAGCCTTTCTTTTTTCCCTCTGTCATTTGATGTGGAACTCACTGCACGCAACATAATAGCGAATATGCAACCATGGACTTTTTGTCCACCAAAACTAATTTTTCCACTGATCCGTAGGTATTCTTGAATATGGTCAACCAGCTGCGCAATATCATCAAAAGTAATGACGCGCTCTGCCGGTTCTAAGAGTTTATTGTTAATACAGAGACACGCGTTATGTCACTTCAGCAATAGGAACACGGTATCACATAAGACGATGCATTTCTCGTCCACCAACAAAAAATAATCTACACTTCTGTGCCCCTCTTTGCTTGCTCTCATTTCTGATGTTGGAGAATGAATGTATCGTTAACTTTAGTTCCGACGCACTAAACAAACAATGTACCTGTTGCCTGTTCCCAAAATTAGTAAACAACTAATATAAATAAGTATATTTACTTAGGTTCTTATAATATACTCCCTAAATTATTTCCCTCTAAAGCCAATAAAATAAACTTGCAATTTACGACCCAAAACATGGTCCATAAAGTAAGATGCCTGATTAAAGGATTTGATTGGAACTGAAAAATTAAAAACTGTATTTTTATTTGGACACACAGTAGAACCTGATTTTTAAAATGAAACTTAACGAAAATGCTATCAATATGATCACTGTTAAAAGCGATACAAATTATTATCCAGATTTGCGGGTGCAAATGTTAGTACACATATTGATATGAATGATGTGCTCACCTTAATTAATAATGTAAGTAGAAAAACTCGCTTTTAGTTCTGTGAAGTTTTATCTTATTTATTTACTCATTAAAATGTTTTATAACTTTAAATGAACTTGTGTAAATCATGACGAACTATCACGGGGTACACATCAATATTTCAAAATCTTGCAACAGATTTAGTAGGCCTCCTTTAGGATCTATAGCCACTGTCTCGCAAGTTTCTTCCTGTATGTAACTAAATGCATGTCGGAGCCTACAAACTGGTCTCGGTTGTCTACTGCTAATGTAAAGAACTTTATACTGCCTGGTCGCGTTACAATGTTGCACATTTCCAGTTACATCACTCCTCAATGCCACTTACCATATTTTACAGCTCTTTGTGAGCATTTTACAATAACAACCTCAACATTTTATGTACAAAATATTTGTTATTGCTGGCCATTTATTGCAAGACAGTTATAGCCTACTGTTTCACCTTGCATACTAACGAATTGATACCTAGATCAGGTTTCTCTTAAATTGATCCTCACCAGTTCTGGATTTTATTTTATGTCTCGTATCAGATTTCTCTATAGAAAATATGTAGTATTTTGGAAAAGCTATAAATGCAATAAAGTGACAGAGGTAGTTCCTTGCATAAGAAACACTTCTTGATTTTGAAAACAAAAGTGGTGTAAGTTGTTTTCCCTTTTGAAATACAGAGTTTTAAAATAATACAGTTTTACTGAAGAAGTTCATGTGCTGCAAAATATTTGGGGACATGGACCATGTAAGCTCGCATGCCGCTATGCGTCTGTTTATCGACTACGCAGAATTTGCAAGCAGGATGTTCATAGTACATTCGAATTGTACGAGAGTTTCATTTTAAGTGTTTACAAATACTAGGAAAGAAAAACTTTTTTTTTGGAACAACCTGTTTTGTTTGTTTTTTAAAATATTAGCCTTTAATATTTATGCACTTTTGCATGCATTCAAACCAAATCTCTAAACATTTTTTCCCACTCTGAAGCTGATATACCAAAAGTATGGTTTTTAAAGACTTCAACAGCTTTTTGAGGTGATTAAAATCGCTGTCCACGTATTTTTGTTTGACATTTGGGAACAAAAAAAGAACTCGTTAGGCGATAAACAGTGAATATGGGCAATGAGACATTAATTGGATGTTTTTCTCCTTCAAATAATCAAATGTTTGACATGCTGTGCGAGAGCTGGCATTGTCATGATGAAAAATGGTATGATATTTTCGCTTGTTTTTCCTGATTTCGTCGATAACTTCTGCCAAACAAATTGTTGTATACCATTCAGCATTAGCTGTTTGTCGATGCGCTTTATAATGGTTGCAAACTGTCCAATACAACCGAAGAAACAAATGACCATTTCCTTGAAATTGCTTCTTGAATAAACAACTTTTGTGGAATTCAGTTCATCTTGGAACATCCAAGCCGTGGGCTGTTGCTTAGTTTCCGGTTCATACGAATATATCCAAGTTTCACTACCTGTTACGGTGTTGTATACAGACTTTGTAGTTCCTCGGGGGCATTTTTAAAGAATTAATTACACCAATTAACACGAGAGTTGTTTAAGCTTCGGTCAAATTATGCGGAATGTATCGGGAACAAATCTTTTTCACAGCTAAATGTTCATTTAAATTCGAATGTACTGCAGTCTTTGATATGCTTACGGATATCTCACTGTAAGTCATATGCCGATCTTCATCATACTGTGCACAGCATCGATGTTTTTTTTTGGAATGACAACCGATTTTGGCACACCTTCACGAAATTCATCACTGATGGACGCACGACCATGACGAAATTCTGCAAACCAATTGTAAACAGTCGTTTCTTTTGCATTTCATTACCAAAAGTTGAAAAAGGTGATTCTATGCATTTCTGTTGAGTTAGACCTTTACTGATATAGTAAAAAAGCATTCAACGAAAACCTTCCGTAAATTTTCCATTTTTTCACAGAATTGTTTTGTTTACACGCTCACTGTAAACAAACTACTCGGTCAATTTCTAAGTTGCAAATTTTTCACAATAACAAATGTCAATAGTTTATAAAATAGTAATGACGTATCTCAATAACGCCGCCTAGTGGTCGTTTGAAAAAACTTAAACAATATATGGGAAGGTTACCTTTTATGTTGTACTCCTCGCATTTCTTGAGCGGGAACGGTGCCGTTTCTTCATTAGTTATGTTATATAATAATCCATAGTACTTGTGTAAATAATTTGACAAGCTGTGACATCATTTTTGTTTAAATATAGATCTAATTATAATATAATGTGAAATAAAGTTTAATTTATGTTTAACACGTCCATGCCACAACATTAAAAATGTTACCGATAAAGATAATAGTGCTAATTCGATTTGATAAAGAATACATTTGAAAGGAAGAACAAAGTTTAATGCAACTCTTTGTACATACTTAAAATATCTGTCATTTAATTTCCTCTCGTAGTAGTAGTAAAAATGGGTGATGAACAATATTAAAAAAATGACTTTTCACAATGGATACAAAAATATTCATATGAAGTTAGGAAGAAGCAAAATATGTGCAGTAGTAATATTTATTATATTTCCTTTTTGTGGACAGTTTCATACAGTCCGTGTACTTTTTGTCCACAATGCATAAGAAATTATTCCTTTAGCCTGTAACCTGTTCTTACATCTCTTTCGTTGTATAAATATTAGACATTTGAATATTCACTAAAGTATGGACAACTATGATTGTGACTGCCACGAGTGGCCGAGGTCGTTAAGATGCGAACTCGTGAGCGGGATGTCTGGGGTTCGAATCCCACCAGGACCGTCCTCCCTGACTGAGGGTTTTTCCAGGTTTTCCTCAATCCTCATAAATGGAAAATTAGGCCTGGAACATTTCCTTCCTTAAAATATCCTTTCCCAATATATCATTTCATCTCATGCATCATCAGTGACACCGCCTGTGGGGCTTCAGTAGTTAAAACGGGCGTGAAACACTATTAAAAAAATAAATTAAAAAACTTTGATTGTCCATTTGAGAACGAGCATGAAGCTCAACTTCATTTCTACAATTTTTTTGCTTACATTTTGGAAAAGGCATATACATTAGCTAAATGTAGCTTCATTGTCTAGAGATCTGAGGCACTATATTGATTTGAAAGACAAAAACTGAGCATTTACAAGAATCAAAATTCGAATAAACAATTCAATATGACGTAAAAATACAAATTTCTTAGAAATGTTAATATAAAAAATTAGAATACATATAGAATTTGGCAAACATTTGTGAAACCCATCTTAATCCCTTTTAGGTTAGGCAATTGACTTTTCGCTTTTAATTTTTTTTTTTTTTTTTTTTTGTGCATTAAGAAAGCACCGAAAGCCAATTTTAGGGAGGAATTCAGCCAACTGTGGGGTTCTACGGGAATTTGGGTGCTATGAAGACACTGTACATTGTTGAATTAGAATAATAAAGTACTGCTTACGCATAATAAAAGGGGATTGCACAATGTTGAGGAATTTTAGTAATTGGAATAGAAACTGGGTAGCGAAAATCAAAAGAAATTTAGAGAGCATGGGATGAATGTTTAAGAAGAGAGCAAATAATTGTTATTATATTTAGAGTAAGGTACAAAAAGACTTAGGAAAATTAACCAATAGAATACAGGGAGAAAATATCGCTTAGATCAGACAACGAAGTGAAAATTAGATGGGACAGATATATGTATTTACCGAATTCTCAAATAAGATCGGGTCTAACTTTGGTTAGATTGGAGGCATGGAAAGCGATTAAAATAACAGACGATGCTGGGCAGAGAATATGCGGTTTTTGGAGAAACAGAAAACTGGCAGCACATTCTAATGCATTACCCGGTACCGGAGGGGAGGTTGACTACCCTTGGAGCTTGGAGCTTGGAGCTAAGTTGGCTGAATATAATAGGGATAGGTTAGCATGTTGGATTCGGTTTGCACAGGAAAATAACTGGCGAATTCTACGTTCTTTTCTACGCAAAGTGCACGGAATTAGAAGTATTTTGTTGAAATAGATCGGCTCTTTGTAAATGTGTGTGTATGCGAGCATATTTATGAATTTGTGCTTAGATGATGATGATTGTAAATTTAATTGTTTTGAAATTCTAGTCCATTTATTCTTTAAGGGTTCATGTAATGGATAGAATGTACCAAATATATTGTGCCTATATGTTTGTAAAAATTGATCAATAAATACACATTGCTATTGAAAAAACGCACTGGAAGAAATAATTGGAGAGAGTTTTGAATAGAACTTACAGAAGCGTTTTTAGAACTTCCACCGAATACTTTTGAGTATAAAATACTTACCTGCCATTAAGAGCAAAAACCTCGGGTTAAAATGAAGGAACAAGAAGTATGTTAGAGTCCAGTCATATGATTACTGTTGGCTTAAGTGATGACTACATGAGCAAAATATTCTTATCAGTGTACACGCGCTAAACCTTGTTCTGGAAAGAGACGTTGTGAAAGAAAAAAGTTGTCGCCCATGGATGTCATATCTAAAAGTTTTTGACAACCGGCAGGGGAACATGAAAAGCTTGGGCGGGAAAGATAAAAAGAACTAGTTTTGGAGATTTCAGGTTCGGCATCTTGTTTGTTTCAGATCAGCTGTCAAAAATCTTTCTGCAGTAGTCTGCTTTTTGTTTTAGCTCTTTGCAAAACGAAGACGCCATCCGTTCTTTTTTCACATCGGCAAGAACAGAGATGGATTTACAAACCTTACATAACAAACTTCAAACTAGCTCAACTAGTGGATGTTTATTAGGGATCCATCACTGGCAAGGTTAGTTAAATCAGTTTTTATGCTATGTTTGATACTTGAGAAAACACACAATGCTGTTTTGTAGAGTCTATAACGAAGAGGTGTTACGTACTTTTACAATTAGAATCAGGCTGTCTATTCACTGATTATAGCTTGACTAACGAGCGGAAAATATAAAATCGCGCAGAAATTGTAGATTTACGATTCAATAACTACATAGAATAAAGCGATTTTTATGATTTTGCAAAATAAATAGCATTGAAGATTCCTGACATGCATTAAAGAAGGATGGATAGGAATTAAAATTGTGAATTTAACTGTAAAAAGACTGAGAGATAAAGAGATTAAAGTGCACTTGGGTGACATGTTGTGTTTAAGGTCTTTCTTATTTTTGATCGTTTTGCTTACAAATGTACATGGCTTAGAAGTAACTGAAGATAGATGGCATATTACATTGTACTATCGCATCCCTTCGAAGTCCTGGTCCATTAGGTGAATTCTGGGCTGGATATTTCTTTTTCACCCTCTTATTTCATCTCATTTAATTCCGTTGGCTTTGTTGCAAAGTCGAAAGCGCTAGGCGAGGTAAGTGTGGTGTGATGGTGGTTTGCGCATTGGAAAGATTTTTGCCCCGGTATTGAGACGGCTCTTCTGAGGTGGTCGCACTCCGCTGGAGTTGGAATACTCTATCTGGGAAAAATGTTAGGGATTCCTCTGTGTTTGTGCTTCACTGTCTCCTGTCTCTGTATTCTGGCCGCCCTATATCTCCCTTCACATATTCTTTCCACCCGGAAGTGCTCCGAATGGGGGCGTAGGAACAAACGGCCAGCCCCTGAGCATAGCGGAAGTATCCAAAAACATCTCCATCCTTACCAATTCAATCCAAACGGTAGAAGCTACCTACAAGCAAGAGTTGCAATAGTTCGGGTTTGCAAAGGGTGTAATTTTGTTCTAGTTTGTCAGTTTCCTGGACTGAATTTGTCACTATTAGGAATGGTATATCCTTATAGGAAAACTGTATTGTTTCTCTCTAAGTCAAGAATTACAACGTAGAGTATAAAGCACAAAACTCTTTCTCAAGCATACCAATGTGTACATTTTAAAAACTTTATGGTACGACTAATCTATTGTGAGGACTCCCTGCTAGCCATTCGTCTAAAATATCGTTCGGAACTTATTTAAAAAACCGAGGGTCAGACTGGGGACTTAGCTGCAACACAAATCTAATAAAATCTTAATCCTCACGACTCTAAACGAGATAAAATTAGGAGATTGTTGGAATTGAAAACACAAACATTAGAACCACGGGAAGCTGTCTTCACAATCAACAGTTATCACTTACATACATAATGGGCGTTAATCAGGATGTCTCCCTAAAACAGACGGTGGCACATCTTCTCTTCTCAAGCTTCCACATTTGACTCTCTCTCTTAGGACCGTTAAAAAGAACGTTTCTATTTCAAAACTAGTTTTTCAAACTCTTTGTAGATATATAGTATAAGTAGATACTGCATCCCAACGTTTAATTGTTTTGGGTTTCATAAGAGGAAGTTTTTCACTAACATAATGAGCATTCCCAGTATTCATTTTTATTCCTATTGCTTTATCAACCACTAGTTAAGCCTTTTCCTTCTCAGCATGGTTTAGTTAAACTAAATCCCCTGTGAAACTGTTCTGTATCAAGATGTTATATGATGCAAGTAGAGGAAGCAGAGGTCGCTGCGGCAGGCCAAGGCTCGCCCCGCGTTGTAACGCCAAATGAGAAGATATTCTGTAGCAGATTTAACAATATGCTTTTTAACTACTTTTATCCTGTAGCCGCTGTCATCCTCTACTTAAATGGTTAATATCTGAAGTCACGAAGTAGAATAATAATAATAGATATGAACACCTTGACCATCTGCTTTGAAATCTAGCATACTCTGCAGTACTTGAAGAAGAATGAAAAAAGAAGCCGAATTTTAATGGATCTTCCATTAATGGTTGGGTGAATACAAACGATATTTGCGCCTTAATCAGTTAGAAAACTCTCTAATTGCAGAATATTACACTCAAATTTGCCAAGATATAAATTTTGAAAAAGCATAAGTAATTGCAGAAACAACCAGAAGTTTAGTTTTGCTAGGAGAGAGGCCATAGAAATAGCACAGCAACCATGTAATATACACAAATTAGAGGATTTTCAAATAAGCAAGACAAGAAATCTGTTATTATTCAACAAACTACTTCACCATAAATTTCCCATCAATTTAACTCCCTTATACTTCTAATTGTTCTTTTTTTCTCTGCCTCTCCAGACACATTCACTCAATCCACTGATGATGCTGGCCGTAGTAGTCAGCAAAAGCTTTGGTCTTTTAAATTTTATTTAAACCAACGATCACTGCAAAACTTCCCGGTAATGAGCAATGCTAATAATAGTAATAGTAATAGTACTACTACTACTACTACTACTACTACTACTACTACTACTACTACTACTACTACTACTACTACTACTACTACTACTAATAATAATAATAATAATAATAATAATAATAATAATAATAATAATAATAAGAAGAAGAAGAAGAATATAGTAATTTCACACTTCTCGCACTTAATGACAAGAATTGTATTGCTATGATGAATAATCTTGTATGGATTTTTTCTCCAGATAATGACATTACTTATTGGCAGTACTTATGATCTAAATAGGCGGAAAAACCTTATTATTAAGTGTACCAACATGAACATTAATGGGGACAGCACAAGCTTGATGTGTTTCAGAATCCGTGAGTGCTCTTTGCTTGGTTATCTCTTCGAGATTTGAAGTTTCGATTTTATAGAAACAATGAATAAATTAATTTTATGTGAATGAAACTCTCTTTCGCAAGTGGGAACCCGATAACGTCCTCTTAATTAAAAAAAATAGTTTAATCGTAAATAAACTGACAAACTGAAATGCTTGACAGTGTTGTACTTAAGTTCAGTTCATTGCCAGAATCGCCTTAGAGACAGCGTTGTAGCTAAAATGTACGACGATTTAATATATAAAGCGTGTAAAGATCTTTAAAACAAAAACCAATGATTATAATAATAACGTAAAATAAACCGTTCAAGTATTTATAGTGCGTCGCCAAAACAATAGAACGAATATAATAAAACACTAAAATATTGAAAAACAATTCCAAAGAAACACATTATAGACTGAAGTGCTAAAATGAAATATTGTGCTTGAGGAACTCGTCTAAAATAAAAGAGAAAATGCAATCTAAAACGCTTGTTGAAGACACGTGTTAACTTGGATGATAAAGGCAGAAAACCGATAAAACTAATAGAGACAACTAATGAACTTCGAGACTAGCTTACAAATAATTCATAATTTTCTTGAAAATTAGTTCAGCTGTAAACAAACACTTATGCCGAACATTGGGAGCCCACAGCAGCTAAATATTACGACTGTGGCGGAACTTTCTCAAAAGCATCAGCTTGGCAGTTTATGTGCCGTGAAATTGGCTGCTTTTCTCATTTCAGATGTTTAGCATGCAAGGCACGGAGTAGGTGTGAGTGTGTGAGTGTGTGTGTGTATATGTAGCACGTGCTCACGTGCTCGTGCGTGCATCGTTTCAGAAAGAGAAGGGAATCAGATTCATCTAGAAGAGGCTGCGGAAATTAACACAACTTTCCTAATAAATTAAGCGAATTGCTGTTTACGAGCGGTAATTAAAAACGAAATAGTGTGCCATGATGAGATGGCATGTCCATAAGTGGAGGACGAAAGAGACAAGAATTACTTGCTTCAGTTAGGTGATATTTGGAAATTGCAACATTCATAGATTCACATAGAGCAAGTACAAGTGACGAAAGAATAAAAGGGTCGAGATAAAAAATAAAACTGTAACGCGTCATGGATTCCACTGTAGACTCGTGTATAGTTGATAAATTTCAGCTTAATTAAAAGCATCCATCCATAGCCTATGACTTCGGTTCTCAAACTTTCCTTAATTGGAAACCTTCATTAAAGAGCTGTTACTGTCGCAGATTCTTAATATTAACTGAAGGTTTAAAATCCTAACTTTGCATGCTATTCTGAGTAAACATCCTCGCATCAGATCTGGAGTATATCTCAGAATTCATGTACTTCAGTCAATTAGTCTCCTTCAAACTCAACACAGATCAGAAAATAAACAGAAGAATAATTCTAGATCATTAAATTCATCTTAATTGACACATAATAAATCAGAAACTCAAGTTCGAAGCCCTGAAGGTATGAAAATTTCCAGTTGCCAAACATGCTCTCTTACCATCCAAAAAAAGAAAGAAAGGAAGGAAGGAAGAAAAGAAGAAAACGGGAGGCATGACGGAAGAAGATGCATAGGAGAATGCTGGGAATTTCTGAAAGACAAGGTATACAAGACGTCCAGAACAACTGATAAAGCAAACTAAGTCTTGTACATGAAATGGAAATGAAGAGAATACTTCATGAGACCACAACAATCCGAATGGGCGCACAAGTAGCTACCATGTGGGAACCCTATATCGGTAACTGTTGATTTGGTTTATTTTGGGATACTCTTTAACATCTCAGGCCATCAGCGTCCCATTTAATTCAGGGCGTGAACCGGCCGACAAATTTTGCTCAGAGGTCACTTCTCTGAGGTTCTTGAGGTTCTTTTTTGTGCCGTAAATGTACGACACGGGACCCACGGCTTTACTTCCCTTCCGAAGGAAGCCCATACTTAGGAATTTTACGCTAGAAAAAATCCATCGGTCCTGGCCGGGTTTGAACCCGCGATTTTGGATGAAAGTATGGTTACCACTACACCACCAGGACCGATTGCATCGGTAAGAAAGACCAAGGGAGAACTAAGCTAGATGACGAACTTGTTTCTAAAGGAAGCAGGCAAACAATGGTCAGGAGGAGCAAAGCACAGGAAAGAGTGGGAAAAAAAAAAAAAAAAAAAAAAAAAAAAATATGAAGAAAAATATCTGAACTGTGGAAATGTACTATTAATTGTGCAACTCAAGTGTAAACGTTATGCATGTGAAATGAATATGTTAATGTTATAGATTATTGGCTATAGCAATAGACAGAAGAACCTTAGGATTATAAATATTTCTTACCCGAAATGGCCTATTGAGTGAGTATTTTAGGGCATGGTATTAATGATATAACCAAGCAAACAAATATTATTTTACTGTGATATATCCTTACATAATATTAGTAATACTACATTCAAAAAGTACATAAAGGCATAAATATTAATACTAATAGCAACTTACAATATACCGAGGGTGCTAAAATGTATACACACTTTCACAGTAGATATCTATTTAATATATTTCACAGTTGAACCGAAAAACAACAGCAAATGTAGTATGATGTTCTGTAAACAGATGTGACTCACATACATTATGATAGCGTGCTAAGTGACAGGAAAATCAACAAGTTACAAATGAAGCCAAGCTTATCGTATGATGTTCTGTGAACAAATGTGCCTCACATTACGTTATGCTAGCATTACTATAACAAAATGGGGCCAAGATCATCGTATGATGTTCTGTAAACAGATGTGACTCACATTATGTAGCTACAACAAAATAGAACCAAGATCATTTAACAATGGATAGCAATTTTGAAGTGGTATTGTAAAACCAAGAATGTTGTTGAAGTTCAAAGGCAATTGGACCATTCTTTTTTGAAGGAACAGGTACACGGATGGCCCAGTGTACCTGGACATGAAACGCACATCCGTCTTACCCGCCGTTCATACACTCTATGGAAATGGGAAATTTTATTTGCAACAGGCTGGTGCACCATCACATTACCACCGTGTATACATGCGCACCTTGATGGCAATCTTCCAAGGCATTGGATAGGATGAAGAGATACGATTGAGTTTCCACCGCGTTCTCTGGATCTAACTCCGTTGGACTTCTACCTATGGGGAACTCTTAAGGATGTACGGCATGTACTGCAATGTACTACACGGATGATTGCATGTACTGCAATCGCTGAGGACACTTTCGCAAACGTTGCTCAATCAGTAGTTCAACGTACTCAGAAGTGTATCGACGCCGATGGTGAACATTTTGAGCAACTGTTGTAACTGTAAAAGTCTAAGATGATTGGTGCTCATCATTTTCTGTTTGTGTGATTTCAGTTTCGTTATGTTAACACAGTTTTTTCTTTCCTTGAAGTGTGTATACATTTTTGCCACCCTCTGTATAGTGCCGCAGTATTACTCATTAGTGCATCTCCCTGATATATCGGATTTAATACGAGAAATTTGCATTTCCAAACAGTTTCTACACTTGTATTTTTTTTAGCTAAATGATTGCAGAAAATAATATTTCACACAAGTAAGTTGTAGCAAAATCATCTGTACTTTCATGTCCTTTTTTAATACTCTGGGAGGCAGACGAGCCACAGTCTACGCAGTTCGCTACCGAAATGTGCCTGCGGTTGCCAGAGCATTTTAGATCCAATAAAATGAATCTGTTTTTATCAGAAAGGGGAGACACTATTTAAATGATACAATGATATGCGCCAATACCTAAAAGTTGTTTTCTGCTGACGAGTTGAATAGTTCTTGGTGGGGATAACTGCACCTGCATAGTTTTAGAATTGTGGTACAGGCTGCTCTAATGGGCAGCGAGATGATCTCAAAGTGTTACTACCTCTACGTCAAGTTAATTCATGGGGGGGGGGGGTAAATAAAAACATTACTAATGACATACTCCTCGCTTTCAGGGCACCTGCTCCTAGCGACAACGACGCGGGAAAAGTGATTTGATCATGCTTTATAATTTAAAACCCGTTACGTTACAGGGATCTTTTACAAAGCGGTATCATCTCCTGCTAATGACTGGGACTACTCCTGGGGTGCACTGTTTAATTATACACGGCGTTCCCACGCTTCAAGAAACGCCGCCGAGCACCTCCCTATATCCTTATTAGCGTTTGATGCAATTTGTGAAGCCGCGTTAATTAAAACATTCATCGGGGAAAAAATAAGATCATGTACTTCATGCGTGGTGTGGAATGCAAATGTTGACACATAATGAATTGTTAAGCTGGACCTAAAGTTATTAATTAAGAGTTTCTTAGGGCTACCTCATTAATCTTCCGGTGGCTCGCTGCTGATGCTCTACAGTTTAGTAGTTTCTCAATAAACAACCGCTGCTGTCCTTTTTTCCATTATCGTCATTATCATCCACCTCCCAGTGGTTTTGCGGGAGATCTTGCCATTAGGTTCTTGAACTTTGTAGATCTAAAATTCGCGTTTAACCATTCTTCAATACTTATTGCTTCAGTTTGTTAATCTGTAGACGCTTCTCCAGTATTTGAAGATCATCTTTTTTGTCGTTCTGCTGAAGACAACCATACAAAAACTTCTTGGCCTACAAGAGTGGGTCCATAAGTTTCAGTTGTTGCATAGAGAAGGCTATGTGTAGAAGATTATGACAAGTTCAAAATAGAGTTTCGTACTGTTATTAAGTTCTTCACAAAAGAAGGATTTACTCCAAATGAAATTAAACAGCGATTGGACGGTGTATATGGGGAAGCATCCTCCTCATATTCTACCGTAAAAGAATGGCCCAAACTTTTCCGAAAGGGTCGAGAAAGCATTGAAGACGAATAACGTGCAGGTCGGCTCTTGGAGATGCTTACTTCGGAAAACATCGCTCTTGTGGAAGGAGAAATTATGGAAGACTGGCGGCTCAAGGTTACAGAAATAGCAGCAACGTTGGGCCTTTCTAAAACAGCAGTCCTTCGAATTATTCATGAACATTTAAACATGAATAAGATTAGTGCAAGATGGATGCCTTGACTTCTTTCCTCAGTCCAAAAGCAGTAAGAGTCATCTGTTGTGAAGCATTTTTGAAGCTCTGCCGAGGCAACGAGAGAGAAGTTCTGCAAACCATTGTTACAGGAGATGAAACTAGGTCCTCTACTATGATTCCTTGTCCAAAAGAAAATCAATGGAGTGGTGTAAACCTGGCGGTGCACCGCCTCTAAATGTCAAGTCACTTAGTGAACAAGATCATGGCCACAATCTTTTGGGACTGAGAAGGAATACTCTTCATTGACTCCAAGGAAAGGATCACCACAGTAAATAGGGAGTACTATGCTGGCCTACTGCACAGACTACGTGCCTCCATCAAAGAGAAAGGGCGAGGAAAGCGGGGTGATGTGCGCCTACACGACAAAGCGCCTGTGCATACATCTGTTGCAAAGGAAGCTGTGAAGAAATGTGACTTCAAGAAGATCGACCATCGCCCCTACATCCCAGATCTGACTCCCAGTGACTATTTCCTTTTCTCAAACCTCAAGAAGGGCCTTCGAGAAAGGAAATGTAAGTGAGACGAAGAAGTGATGGATGCCTTTTATACCCATTTTGCAGACATAACTTCTGACTATTTTGGGAGAGGGGGAATTGAAATACTAATTCAAAGATGTGAGAAGTGTATTGCAATAAAGGGCAACTATATTGAAAAGTGAAATATAGTTTTTGTGTTTATCCTACCTAGAAAAGTTTTAGCCCGGAAGCTTATGGATCTATTGTAGTACATCCTTTCTACAACTTCTCCTTCTACTATTAATCTTATTCTACAGTTAATCTTTCTTCGGTCAATTGTGACCAATTTATTCATATTTTAAACCGTTTACTTTACCACATTCAACAAATGTAATGCGGATTCCGCTTCATCAGCTGAGTTCAGCCCAAACGTTCTGCAGGGTGCACATAGCTACATCGTTTTCCTGACTTCTATAATTAGTCGGAGTTCACAAACTTCAACACATTCTTATACAATATTTGGTTCACAAGGTGTACAAAAAGTTATCAAACGATCAAAATACAAAATTAAAAATATACACCGAATTTGCACTTCTATAATGTTCAAAGAGATAAATATGTAATTGATAATCAGATAATTAACTAAGTTTCACTAATCAAATATCTTTAAAATATTTCAAATGCAAACTTTGAAGACATAGAACAGAAAAATACATCAACATTAATAATTTTGTAAGACAGATGTTAAACTTCATTATATAACCTACGAGCAAAACACGTTTTAAAAGTTAAAGTGAAATATATAAAGAAAATGATGATTGAAAGTAGCGCAAATAAAACTTTTGGGAAAATTTACTAAGAGCAACAAGGATGGACTGTCTAATATTGTAACTTGAGAAGTCTAAAGCAAAGAGCACAATTTCAAAAATAGATAGCAATATACAAACATTAAAATTCCATTCAGTTTCTTTTCAAAATTCTAATTTGAAGGGAGCGCTGCGAAGTGTTTACATCTGCTACTTTGGTACCTTCCCCACCACCTTATCTTTAACAGAATATAACGCTGGCACAACCGTGTGGGGATGCCAGCAGAAACAACTTTGCTACGCTGCATTGCAAATGGGTATAAACTAATAAAACTATAATCAGTTACGGTTAAACAAATACAACCCCTATCTTCTTCTTCACTTGCCGCTACCTTGACGTCAACCCAGATCAGTATCGCTTACCCTCGTATGCTACCGGCAGTTCTTTGTTCTAAACAATAATTCTTCCTTGGCGGTCGGCAAACTTAAAGGTAGTATGCTAGTTAAACTTATGCTTCTAAATCCCAGAAAAGTCATCGAATGCCAGTATCTATGGGTCATGCTTTTAATTAATAATTATGTATCAATTAATGCATTTTATGTGCTTTTTAGAAGAGAAAGTATTATATATTTTAAATACAGTTCCTTTTAAAAAAAACTTAGTAGAACTTTCCTAAATATTGAAAACAATCGTGGTAAAATTTACAGAATATGAACGGGTTTAAAATGATAAATTACTAAACCTATCTTGGTTAAAACTTCTTTTTCGAGACTTTTTTTGTACAAGGAATGTTCCTTTATTCGCTAAACAGAAACAGCATCAATTCCTCACCAGTCTTAGCTGTTATTTCTTCTGATGTCTCTCTGCTGTAACTATCCTAATCAGAATATGGCCCTATTTTTTTTTAAAAAAATTTTCAAACATGGTTGCAATCACATATTTGTACATTTCAATCGTATTATTTCCTGAATCAAAATAATTGGAAGATTGAGTTTTACAAAAAGTTAAAAGTATTTCTAAAGAGGCAATTCAGGTATTTAGCTTACTCTCAACTTTCTTATTTGTGGATTAAAAAAAAACACTTTAACATTTACATTATTACTTTCCGGCAATATTTCTACGCACACATTTTTTACGTATGTAGTTAAACTAGTGGCAATTTAATAATTGTGAAAGTGCCTATAAATGTGTACCTTTTAACATAATATTGCTTATGTCTTCGTAGAGAAAATAATTATTAACATTTTGGGCCTAATGCCCTAAAACATTTTTATTTTATTTGGGACAGTTTCTAACCTGACCACTGCCAGGGCCCAAACAAATGGCTAATTCCTACATAGTGTGTATTTTAAATCTGCGTACGGAACTACATTCTACTTTTTTGTTCAAATGTTATTTTCTTATCTTTTGCAATTCTGGATATTATTACCACTTTTGTGACTACGCAAAACTACGTTAGAGTCTTTCTAAATCCTTCCTTACCAGGGTTTGGAATGGAGTGTTCTGCGAGGCAAACTGCAATCTGACTCTTGAGAACACATTGATTTTATTTTTATCGGTATTTGTTAATTTTTATTTCGTATGTACTCTCGATTCTATTTATGCTCCTGACAATATACTGTTTCCTTTGCTTCCGTAGCTTTTAGATAACACTGCTATATTTCAGTGGCTATAAAGAGAAATGTACGAAATAAGCTCCGAAATTTGAACTGGTAATCCTTGAAATTTTGGGGCAATCAGTAAAATATATTTTCTTAACATCTATCAATGGCCTCTTCTAAACTTTTCCAGAGGCCCTAGATATTGCATAGAAAAACCTTATGAAGAGTTTTTGTATAGAAATCATTTAATGAAAACTCTCTACTTTTAGACTTATTTTTTATTCCTTTATAACTGGAATTTGATGTTCAAACATCGCCAAATTTCAAGAAGTTAGAAGTATCCAGCCTTTTTTTTTTAAATTATTATTTTGCACGGAGAACTCCAAACGTGTAGCGTAGTATAAAGAGCGGATAGAGTGAGAGATACAAATATTTCGATTGCTGCTTTCTTAGAAACAAAATAATATTTTGGTACTTGGACTAACATTAGTTTCTCCTTTTTTATTTGTTGAAAAACATAAAACTTTCTAGATAACAGTGTGCTTGGGTGTGATCCTTTATGCTCGTAGAAGGTTTAAAGACAGTTGACATAACTCTATATCTCTACACTCCCCAAAGCGAAATTAAGAAAGCGTATTTTTTACAAAAAAAAAAACACCTTTCAAATGATAAGAACAACATAAATGATACTGTGCTGTTCTGATGTAAGTCGATAGTTATTTTAAAATGCAAGTGTGTTATTGTTAATATTACTTATCATTGAAAATGTCTTTTTACATCTGAGTGATTAGAACAACAATTTTTACAATTTATTTTGCATTATATTACATTTACATTTACAATTTATTATGCATTATATTATATATAATGCATATTATATATATTATATATATTTATATATAAATCGTGCATCGATTTTGCTAAAATAACTAAACTTAACAATTATTCCAAATAAAATTTGCAATCAAATTCAGAAAATTAACTAAATGTGAAGAAATACTGCAAACCAATCATTTATAAAGAAATGAATATTTCGGAGTAATGATCTAGGCATATTACAAACAAAATCATCTTTTAAAACATTACAAAAGTGTGGTCTTAGCACATTAACTGCTAAAATGATAAAACAAAATAGAAACGGGATATATTTCCGATTATAAATTTTATTTTTTGGAAAGAAAATAGACACAAAAAAGGAGAGGTCTCCCAGAATGATCGACAAACACATGCGAAACTAAATAGGGCATTAAATGTAATTTGAGATAAAATAGACTGAAATACTTAACTTTTTATGATGGATAATCATGATTATTGTATTTATAAATTAATTATATAATGATTACAGCATGCAGCTGACTTCGTGAAACTATGCGCTCTATCCTGCCGACCTTTACTTAACTCATACATGACTATACCTGGTTGATTAATCGAAGCCTATAAGATGTTCATGTTCTGCAGTCTGTGATTGCCTCATGCTCCAGGCGCAAGTTCTAATCCTCCCTGAACCGAATATCCTAATGGGATTTCTTGTGCGGAATTTTACTTGCTAATTAATGACAGATTCAGGTAATATTTTGCACATCTGTCCTCGGGCATCTCTCGTCACTAATTATTTCATTCACGTACTTCGTTCTTACCTCATCAGATCCACAACACCTGCGTGCTATCAACATTGCTTGGTACACACAGAAATGAAGTTTTAAATCTTGGCTTTAGAGGTACAAAGATAGTAACTCTCTAAAATAATTAATAATAAAAATAAATAAAATACAGGATGCGCAAAAAGAATGAGCAGAAAACTGTAGAGTAGAAAACCAGCACTAAACTAAGCATTTTGAGGTTAGGGACATGAGGTTGCAGAGCAGTATAATAACATGATTGTAATTGAAACCTGGTGTTATGAAACATTATTTTCCAGTAAAAATGAAATGTAACTTACTGTGTACCTAGCGTCTCAACTAATGAGATCTGGTACACAATAAGAAGCTAAATATTACATACATGCAATATTGTTCATGTACTGTGGAGGTCACCGCGTTGGTCAACCGCGCCCGGTCCGTCTTGTCACAAATGTTCTGTTTATGTGATTTCGAACTGCGAGTGAAAAATGAGCAGGGGCGCCGTCATTTTGAAACCACAAGTTTCGCTTAATAAGAGTTCAGTAACATCGAACTGTTTTGTACAAGAGTGCGTTTTGTTTACATCTGACGCGCCACAAACAAATTTCGCAATCTGAGACTCTTAAAACAAGGATTTAATGTTGACGCGTGTAGTGCAGTAAAAAGCTCGTATTATTCCTATCCTCAAAGTGCTTAATTTGGTACTGCCGTTCTACTCTACAATTTTCTGCACATTGTTTTTCGGCGTTCAGTATGATCTCCACATACTCGAAAATTTGAGTGCGGCAGTTCAATGCTCTTTGAAGTATGTAAGCGATCATTGCTACTGACTAGGAAATTCTTGGATTGAAACAAACAATATCGCATTACATTTCAGTTATCGTCAGTTCACTAATCTCTGAATTCAATGGTGATTTTTTTTTTTTCAGTTGGTCACTGGAAGATTTTGCTTAGTTATCTTTCGCTCGCGTTCTGCATCTAGTGCTCGACTTCGGAAAAATTAATATCAACGAATTTGACTAGCATCATAGTGCAGGACTTAGGTTCCTGGGTTCGATTATTACTTGAAGAGAAAAAAAATTCTTTTGATATAGAAGGTTTCTTGCCATGTCCAGTCTGGTGCTTGAGTACAAGGCGTGCTTGTACGTACACAGATTATTTAATAACGCCCGTTACACAACTGCCATTGGGTAGATATGCGTCTAGTCATATAATGAACAAAACTACAAGGCAGCTATAAATGTACCAACGTTAACTAAAAATAATAACATAAAAATTTTAATTCAAAGATAAGTAAATGACCTATAACTGAATTTTGGTGTGATTCTGTTTGTTCTGAGGGTTAGTGCAGTTTTCCGTTTCTCCCGTATTTAGGTCTTTGATGTTTAACTTCTTTATTTGTTTCTTTCAATATTTTTCTATATCCTCTAGGAAATCTTTGGAGATTATCTTTCATCAGTAGGTTGTCCGCTCTTCTAACACATTTAACAATCAGCGCTGCCAAAAAGAACTATTAAATATATTCCTATTGTATACCTTATTGACTTTCTGATATTACTTTCAGTTTTATGTAAAACTTCATATTTTTGGAAATTAATTTATGAGTGTATGTTATGCTTTCATTTTTTATTCTGTTGATTTGTTTTATTTACGGACGCTCTCTAACATCTCAGGTCATCAGCGTCCCATTCAATTCTGAGCCGTCAAATTTTGCTCAGAGGCCTCTTCTTTCAGGGATGAGGTTCTTTTTGGTGCTGTAAATGTACGGCACGGGACCCACGGCTTTACTTCCCTTCCGAAGGAAGCCATACTTGGGATTTTTACGCTCGAAAAAATCCATCGATCCTGGCCGGGCTCGAACCCGCGTTCTTGGGTTTAGAAGACAAGTATGGTTACCATTGCACCACCAGGACCGACTCTCATTTTTTAGGATTATGCTTGTATACATAAGCATAATTTTATGAGGTGAATCCGTTTTGTAAATGAAAAAAAAAATTTAACTATCATTTTGGCCGTTGTTGTTTGATTGAATAAAAAACAATTTCCCCTGTAATAAGTTTATACGTTGGACTTCATACACTTTATTGTGGAAATGACTAAACAAACACAAAAGGAACAAATGGTGTCCTTTGCTATTTTTTTTTATTTCAAAATTCGAAGCGGTTGATGTAAATTCACTGTAAAAATTTATGTCACTTTTGATTTGGCATCAATGAACTTGATAGCACAGTAAGGTTATGTAAATAAACACATCGAGTATCTACAAATAGTGCATTTTAAATCAAAGTAACCATGAAAAATCTCACTAATAGTGAGTATTTAGTGCTATTCATTTACGGAGAAGTGCGTCGCGATTGGTAGCAGAACGCTTGCATCAAGAGAAATACCCAGTCACCAAACATTCACGTCGGACTTGCGGACAGGAAGATGTTACGCCGTTCGTCGGAAAGAAGAGAAACACTGTAGGACGTTCCATAACCTCAAAGAGATAGAGAAAAGATATTTAAACTTTTTTGAATTCATCTTATTAAGCTCTATTACAACTTTAGTTATGGTACTGCATTTCCTTCCACTCTATATAGATAAGATTGATACTGAACGAATAAAAAAATATTTCTTAACCTATTAGCCTTAAAATACATAAAATGTTAGATTAATGAAATAGAAACTACAAGAAGCAGGGAAATATATACGAAGATTCACTTCTGGAAGAAACAATTGAAGATCAAAAGGGCACTGTACATTTGTGTTTTCGTCATGATTATGAATGCGGGTGAATAACTTTTTGGGTGTAAATATCCTAATTATGGCTTCTTTTGTAAGGAACTTAAAGCCGTGCGTGAGGTGTGTAGATTTATGGCACGTAAAAGAACCTCAAGCCTGAAAGTAAATATAATCGGCTGTTTCACGCCCTGAATTGAAAGAAACGCTGATCACCCGAAATGTTAAAGGGCTTCGTAAATAAACCAAATAAAAGTAATTATTAACGTTTTTTTAAAGGAAACATATTTTATATAATTTGCATACCATCAAGTTACTCCAGGAGCTTATAGAAAGTAAGTAATTTTGTATGAGGTACCGGAATTCCATGTGTTTGTTGCATGTTATGTCAATATGTTTAATTACATTGACGTAGACAGAAAAAACAAGTAAAAAGATAAGATTTTCATTTTTCTTGCCTATAATAAGCTCGCTCGTTATTTGAGCTCTGCGCTCAAAGGATAGGCGAGGTTACTTGAACATTGTTGGCGGGCTACTCCATGGTAGAGCGACATTGATCCAGTTGGCATTGGAAGGCAAGGCCATCTGAGCAAATCAATATGGACGTAAATTTGTCCACCACAAGTTCGAGGGTATTAAAGTCTACTAAATGGAAAGTGAGTTACTCGACCTTCCAAGTAAGGATATAATTATTGTAGAATAAAATTAATTTATTGGTCATTGTTAATTTAATTTAAAACACCTAATATAGGAGAAACATATTTAATTATTTAAGTATGTATGTCATTTCTCTCATGTCTGCACTTAATTTTTTTAACTCCAGTTATTAAACATTATTAATTTGGTGTTTTATAATAAGCATGAGTATAAAGTGGGTTCTCCTTCTTCTTCTTCTTCTTCTTCTTCTTCTTCTTCTTCTTCTCCTCCTCCTCCTCTCGTCCTTCTCATATTGTTAGGAATGGCTTTGATTTTCTCTTCTGAGCACATTCATTAAAGAAAGAGAGAAAGAAAGAGAGAGAGAGAGAAAGAAAGAAAGAAAAGAGAGAGAAAGAAAGGAAGAAAGAAAGAAAGAAAGAAAGAAAGAAAGAAAGAAAGAAAGAAAGAAAGAAAGAAAGAAAGAAAGAAAGAAAGAAAGAAAGACTGCACCCATCAGCTGAAACTGCTCAACTCCGCTAAAGTTCATGGTGACGATGATAACTACAAAACACAAGTTTCATGTAATTATATTTCTAAATGTATATTTTGAAGCAGCCAAAGTTTCATGGGAGTGTAAACGTGTGTCTCAGTATAAATTAAGTCTAAGGTATAAAATAATATTTTTGTGAGTACCTCTAGCAATATACCAGCCATCTCTGACTTTCAGGTAATTTATAGGAGCAGATCGACTTTTCAGCTCTGGATTTACAGGCGCCAGACAACTTTAAGAGTTCGATAACAGATGGCATCATTTGGATGCCACTTGTTACATAATAGGGGCACCTGCTTTATAGTAACAGGTTATGCCAATAAAGAAAAAGGCTCATTCACCACTGCCTAATGATTGCTTCACTAATGAAATACGGAGAATGCTTCGAGTTGCTGTGGCGTCGGTTACACTTTACTTTGAGAGATGTGGCTTTGTTAAAAATAACGCGAATTCTCCTGCCGAATACCAGGAAGACGGATTATCCGCCTTTATCAAAAGCTAGCACACAGCAATGTTTACTTTGGCACAATAATGATGCAACCAAAATGATATACCAATAAAACGAAAATTTGTAGAAACGAGACCATAAATATACATCAAGATATTCCAGTGACGTACAAATAGTTTTCTTTATTTGAAGTTTAATTTGAACATAATGTTGAGATTAACTGACATACCGAGTGTGACAGTAAGGTATGACCATACTTTCAGGGCACGTTCCTCACACGTAGAAGAAGAAAACATGTTATATAGACATGGGTCCGGAAACGCTTTATTTCCATGTTAGAACGCATTCTCTACAACTCTTCTTAGCACATTAACCACAGGAACAGATCATACCACTCGAAACTCTTTCTTACATGAAATGTTCAAAATGCTCTCATCATTAAGTCTGGTTAAGTATTAATTCTTAGGTTCACCGCCCATGTTTTGTGTTTCATTTTAACGAAGTTAATGTTTATGTAGTATCAATGCTAGCGGAGGGCATTTTGAACATTTCATGTAAGAAAGAGTTTCATGTGCTATGCTGGTACGTTCTGTTCCTGTGTGTTTACTGTACCACGAAGAGTTGTAGACAATGAGCTCTAACATTGCTTACTTTCAGTATGCTCCAAATTGTTTCTGTTGCAGTAGATGGACTTGTTGTTCACTGTAATTCAAATTTCACTGAAATCCGCTTCTTCAATAAACAAAAGGTAAATGTATCATTTCTTAATTTTTATTAAATTGCATATATTTAATAAGATAATTAAAACTCGAGACATAATTTTACAATATCATAAAATTCGTAATTAATTTAATTACTTTTTAGTAACAAAATAAAACATTTAACATAGTAGGTTCAAACATTTCATTAATACATTTTTTTATTTTAGTCTATTATTTTTACTGTTTTAGGTTCCAAATGTATTTTCATTCCAAAGTTTAACACATATTTAGAAACAAAGTGACCATTTAGTAAAGTAAGTTCAAATGTTTTATTGATATTTTTTTATTTTGTCTTTTATTTTCAATTATTTTAGGTCATTTAACATAGTAAGTTCAAACATTTTAACGATTTTTTATTTTTGTCTTTTATTTCTACTACTTTAGATCCAAAGTTTATTTCAATTTTTTTTTATTTAAAAGTTTAACACGCAGTAAAAGAATTATTTAATAAAGTAAGTTCAAACATTTTATTGGTATTTTTTATTTTGCCTTTTATTTTAATTATTTCAGGTCATATTTACTTTTACTATTTTAAAATTATAACAGATTAAAAGTCTTGCCTTTGGTACTATTGCAAACATTTTTATGAAAAATAAACATAAGGTATCAATGCCGCATTTTTTAAACCGAGGAATACCTAACTTCATGAGAACTGAGATCTATCATCCTTGTTTAGATGGTCTCAAATTACAAAGTTTTGATAATCGTACTGAATAGTGAAAAGGAACAGAATTAGAACAACGATATGCTTTTGTTCTTGGTAAAGCTGTTCAACAGTTAATAGTGGTGATACCTTTCTTTGTTTATTTTTATTTTTATGATGTTGATTTGGTTCATATACTGATGCTCTTCAACATCTCAGATCATCAGCGTCCCATCCAATTTAGGACGTGAAACAATGATACTTTTGCTCAGAGTCCTCTTCTTTCAGCATTAAGGTTCTTTTTTATGCCGTAAATGTACGACACGGGACCCACTGCTTTACTTCCCTTCCGAAGGAAGCCATACTTAGGATTTTTATCCCTGAAAAAATCCATCGATCCTGGTTCAATCCATCGATTGAACCCGCGATCTTGGGTTTAGGAGGCAAATTTGGTTACCACTAGGCCACCAGGACCGAATTTTTTATGATGAAATTGCTATATTATTTAATTGTTCATCCCGTCTTACTTTCTTAAAGCTAGAGTCAGGTAGCAATAGCGGCTAACTTTAAAATAAAAATGAAACAAATTCAATTTCCTAAAAGAAAAACAACTAAGCTAACATTTCATAACTGTTTGATTTACTGTTTACAGTATATTGGGAACTACACATTGCCAGTGGAGATAATATAGACCTGGAAATAAAGTAGCGCTTAATCTAGGATACGCCCAGCCCAGCGGGTACGAGGAAGCCACCCAAGGGGATATCTAGAATTTGTAATTTATTATCAGCTCTATTAATTTTAAAGATAAATAGGACACTCTGATTATACCGTCTCTTTCTCCGCTCGCCTCCGTTGTGCCACAATACCACAATATTATTGAGAAATAACTGGTTTTGTTTTTGGAGTTAGATCGTTCTGAAATGCTTCATGAAACAACGCTTTTGGTACAACACTTCGTAAGTTATTGAAGCTTATGTTTAACGGACGGTGTTGTGTTTCTATGATCGTATAGCATTAACACATTTTAAAATTGTTCGAAGTTAGTAATAGGCCCTAAAATGGAGGATTCCTGTTGAAAGCTATGCATATGCTTCCTGATAAGGCTCGGCAACAAGAATCACCTAAACACGAAATGTTGGACACTTATCTATTTGTCTGAAGTACTGAAGAAAGATTACTTGGCGAATACGTTAGAACTGGTGCGGATGGACTGGAAGTGTGCACGCTTATGTTGCAGATCTGCGTGCCCTACTTTAATAATGATTAGCCCAGTGAATAAATTTTCCAACCAGACAAGGTCTGCAGCAGGTTGTCACCGAGGAGTTACTTGGTCAGCGCAACGGCACTCAGTCTTAATCCCGTCTTGCCAGACTCATTTAACTTCACAATACTTCATGTTTCTGTATTACATCACGATCTACTGTAGTCTAAGCCGTCAATAATATAATTTTATTTTCTGCCTTTTTCATTATAGGTTCTAATAATAAGTATACCACAGTGTCGATTAAAGGTAATTTTATGTGCTAAAATAAATTTAAAACTTTTTATAAGAAATATGAAAATATTTTGTTTCAATTTTACAAAATGTTCAGTAAGTAGATTATCATAATTATAAACATCACAAGTCTTGCATATTTCATCAAAATATTCACTGGCACACAAAGTTTCAATTTTACTAATCTCTTCTTGCCCTTGCAAAACTTTGCCAATATTACAATACTATGAAAAGATTTGTTTAAAACACACTTTTCGATTTCTGTTTAATAGCTTCTGTCTTGAATCTTTAGTTCATTAATTTTTTTCTCAATGCTAGCACTTCATTAACTCTCTCAGTCAACAAGTTGGTTAATGTTTCCAGTGACACAAAAAGCTCGAGTTTGCAAATAATTAATTTCTCAATAATTTCAATCGATTCTTATTTAATTCATTTATAGCTGTTTTAAATGTTTCTAAATTGTCTGCATAATACACTGCAGGTTTTAACCATGCCCCCAACTAGTAACTGTGGGTCTGGATGGAAGAGCAAGACGTGGATTATTTTTGACTTTGACTTGATTTTTTGCCGTTTGAAATTAATTTCTCTACATCCGTTAGTAAGAGTAAAACGTTATAAAATTGACCCCATTTCACCCTAGCAACTAAAGAAATTTATTGAATAAGCAAGTCATCATTTCTCCACTTGCTAATAGAAAATACCGATTGGAAGCTATTTCGTTATTTTCTATCACATCTCCATGTTTCCCACTTTTCTACCGTTAGAATCCAGCGATTCGTCCATGCTTGCCCATATTTTTTATTTTCACATGCCACTCTGATCTTTGCTAGCGTTTCTTCGTAACACGCACTTAATGCTGAGTTTTCTAGTATTACTGAATATATGTATTTTGCAAGGACATTTCTTACCTCTGAACTTTTCAATTAATATGAAGGATAATCAAAGTGAGAAGTTCTTTGCACAAAACTGCATAATATTCAAACTTTGTTTTTGACTTGAACGAATTTGTCTAGAGATTGCACTTAAAGCTGCGTGCTTTACTACCTGTTAAATGCCCACGACCTGAAATCGCTAATCCGCATTTACAGGTTTTTCCACATTTTGGCAAAATGTATTGTTTCTGTAACTTGTAAATGTTTTCCATTCAATTCAGCAACATATTACTGTAAACGCAAAGGAACACTTAATTTCATTTTTGTAGACTACTGTACAGTCTGAACGAATCAAAATATGCCACCAATGACTAAAGAACATTCGAGTTGCATGCATTGCTTCATAAATTTCACAAATAAAGGATTACCCCTCCAAGGCAGAAGAGGCAGAGTGCAGGCGAGATTGCGACGTGATACTGGAAAGAAACTTATTCACATTTCGTTTACATTCATGTAGATAATATTGAAACTACTTTTGATTCAATTTTAAAAATTAAAATGTAGAAAAACACAACAATTATGTACGATATTTACAGAAAAATATTTAAAATGTCTTTAAATTAAAATATTACAAAAACATTGCAGCTTGATTAATGACATAAATAATTGTAAGCCGGAATTAAGTTGCTGATCATAAGTGTCGTGACCTGTCATTTTGAGATAGTTGTACCTTGTGCAATAAAGCTAAATACCGGGTAATTGATACGCCTCTTCTCGTCCATGTCCTTTTCTTTGGTACGATTTTTCACCCAATTCTCTTGCAGATATCAGCTGAATGATGCCGTATTAGATATCACATATATGACACATAACCCTTTTTTACTTTTCTTACCTTTTATTCTATAATATTGAATATACTAGCTATGCGTCTATGTTTATTATGTTTAGGATATCATCTTAAAATGTGACTGCTAGATCTGCTGGGACCTGCAATGCAATGCTCGGGTTATCATCTGTCGGAGAGCTAATTACACAGTACACATTCACACTGAAGAGATGGTCAGTCAAATGTCTGAGCTGCTTCGAAAACATACAAACAAGGAAGGATGCAAACATATACACAAAGATGTTACCATCTGACCAATCTGATCGGTCATTCCTATATTCAGAGTTTTGCAAATTAAAAGACATGTTTCATAAACATACTTGTAGTTTCCTAACCACATATACTAAGTGCTGTTCATCAGCTTTCGCCACCTTATCATGTGTCATAGTGTGAGCAATTTGTCATATTTTCTAATGCTTTTGTTTAATAATGTAATTGACACAACTGGCTCTGTTGACCATGCTCATTGTTTCAGCTACAGCTAGGGCAAGGAATAATTTGAACGTGTTTATCCGTTTATTATGCATTACCTTGTGTTGTCTAACAGTAAACGGGACAAACACAATTTATTCAGGGTCATTGTAACCGAGTTTGGTGTAGTCAATCAGTTTAGCATCCGAAGCAAGCCTTAGTGTAATCTTTAGTTATATTAAAGTGTTCCGTCGTTTTATTAGATATTAAAACCATTGTTCTGTTTTTGTATAGGTTGTAATTGTAATAATTAATACCATTCTTTTGCTTGAACCTTTTTCAATCAAAAGGGTGATTTCGACTGTAGACAGCCGAACGCACACCATGCCGGCCGTTATTCTCGATAGCTATATACACCTTTCTTTGATACTAAACAAATGAATGACATGATATACTATGGTAATTTTGTGTGTACACTACAGTATTATATTGCGCTATCCGACGTCTGTAAGAGAACATGGAGCAAAAGACAAACAATTATCTTGCCCTAGGTCTTGCAAAATTACTTTCCTTACAGGATGAAATTAAAATGTGATCTTAAACAATTCGCAAGTATTATTGGGCGCTTTTTATTTGTACCCGCAAATATTGATATTTTATTGTTGATTTCTGATTGTGTTTTATTTATTTGCATTTTTAATAATCGCCCATATTGGTACGTACTTTTTCATAGTTTTACCTTTTATTTTTTCTATTTTTATGTTGAGAGGTATTTGTAACTGAGTCACGTATTTCACTAAAATGTTTATTGTTATAATACGACATTTCTGTTATTATATAAAACAATGGTGTATATTTAGAAAAAAATCAATTTAATTCAGACATGATTATGGTAAACTCTCCTTTTCTCTCTTCTTCCCCTCTGTGTTCTTTATACTATTTCTGCGCCCTGTCGTTAGGTTTTCTATTTAGCATTTGGATTCTGTGAAACAGTTCTCCGTTGTTAAGCATGATGTGTTGAACTCACTTTTCCATATGCGCCAGTGCTATTACAAAAGCATCCCCCTCGCAGCTAATTAGTCTGTACAATATGGGTGTAGACTACAGCTATAGGTGCGCAGGTTTCGCGTTGAACTTTGCCTATAAATCAAGTTAAGTAGCGACGGAAAGCGAGACAAATCATTGCCCGGAGCTCAAACACTTTACCGCAGCTGTTTACAATTTGACGAGTTTATTAAGCTGTCTCCAGAGCACCTACCTGTTCTCTCGATGACGCTTTGAAATTAATATCTCATCCGGGATGAAGAATTTCAGCGCAGAAGACAAGTAGCAGTTGCTCGTCTGATTAATGCTTCGCATTTAGAAACGGATTACTGCAGTGGCTTTTTTTATTTTCGTGGCTTTAATTTCGTGTCAGTTGTAATCAGTAGGAACATGAATTTACAAGTAAAGTTATGCACTGTATCATAAAAAACAACGTTCTGGACTCACTTTAATGTTTATAATATTTATAAGGAAGTTATGCTAATGGATGGCGCTGGTAGAGGAATTTCGAAATGGTTTTGGTTCAACTTTGCGATGAAGGCCAAGCGGGACTACATGGGAGGGAAAAAAAAAAAAAAAACAAACGTTGAATGCTTCCAGTAGCCAAATTACATGCTTACGATATGATGTTACAATATATCAAGTAGAAAGACTTGCCCACACTTACTTAAAACCGTGTTCAAGTTCATGCATAAAGCTGAAGAAATTAAATCTTCTAGTTTTAGGCACAATCACATCTCTACAAACTTCGAATTCATCAGCGACTTCTGGTTAGTTTCTTTCACGTTGCCCAATAAAGGTGATCTAGTGTATTTTCTACCGGCTAAATCATCATTAAACCTATCCGTGTACCCCTCCTTCCTCCCCTTCCATCTTCTTTTTCCTAATACGGAGCAGACCTCCAGAGCATGTACCATGTTTACAAGAAACTGAGTTGGCCATCTCTTCTTTAATCTGTCAATACTGCTTCGTTCTTTGACTTGATAAATATTAATTTTGTTGTTCCATCGTTTTTCATTCCTTGTACACCCTTTTTCAGCCCTTTGATAACACCGTTCTACATTAACCAGCTTTTCCTGTTTAATTTCTTCCACCCAAACTCTCTCTAATGATTACAATAATAAATTTAACACATTTGTTGTTTAATTTTTCCATCGCTTTCCTAAAGAGTATAATATCGTAAGTTTAGAAATTAGATTCTCTATCCTTTTATTTTCTTAAAACGTTCTAATTTATTTGCTAGAGCAAAGACTCTCAAAAATTTCTTCATAATAAATAAATAAATAATAATACATTTATTGATTTTACCTGGCGATATTGTCCTCCCATAAAAATCTGTCCCTGTCACCGACACCCAAAATTTAGCTAAAGTTTTTCATCAATAGTTTACCGAATTTAAACAAATAAATAAAGGCACATTTTTCAGTGTTTGCCTTTTTATTGTAGTAAATTCTTACACGATAATAATAACAATTATAATAATATTACGTTCAAAAGGGACATAAAAGACTTAAAACATTAGTATTAACAATTATTATAAATGTATGATGACATAATATTACTAGTCAATTTCAATTTTCGAATGACACGAGATGCCGCTGCATTTCCCTTACAAACTGTGATATATCGATCAAAAGGAGAAATTCATATTCTTAGTTATGATTCTAAGTTTTCCAAACAGTTTCTAGATTTGTTTTAGATAAACAAGTGAAGAGAATTATCTTTCGCACAAGATGTTAAGAAAGGCATCATATTTCCATGGCCTTCATTGATGATTCGGGAAAAATCAGAGAAGAAGGGAAGCACCAACGTACTCCACGCTTTCCATTTACTTATTTGAAAACTACAGAGAATTCCGTTGAGCTTGCTCCCAGAAAGTTGGCGGAAGGAAGCCGGTAGAGCGCGAAATAAGCATCGGCATTCTATATCCGTAATTTTCCGAGCATTCTCCTCACGAACTTACATTAATCTATGGCATGCACACAATCATAATTTGATTTCAGTAAGCTTTGCTCGAAGTGGTGTCCTTCGGCATTAACATATTCCCGACTTCTGTTGATAAAATTTGCCTTCACACGCAAAAGTTCTTCTTTTGCAGTCCTTCTCATTTATCCTCTTTTGTTGTCTTTCAGCTCGTCTACAGTGTGTGGATTATTTCTATAAATTATTTTTAAGGGTTCCTGACGCACGAGGTAAGATCTGGAAAAAGTGCGGGACATTACCATTTAGAAATAATCTCTCTTTAAATACCTTCCTAATAGCCTCCAAAGAATCACGCACAATATAGGTATTGCAATATGGCAGAATATTTTTGAAAATATGCATACCGTCTCTCATTATCAGTTAATCGTTCAAAAATGTGCGAATATTTTCGTACGATCCTTTGCGAATTTACCGTATCTTTAAAAAATATAGATCTTATTATTCGATATGTTGTTACAGCACACAACACACCAACCTTTCGTATTGCAGAGGAATTTCGTGGAATTTCTGAGCTCCAGAGTTTATTGGTCTGTGAATATACGTAACCACGTGAATAAAACTGCACTTCATCAGAGAAAATGATTAAATATGGATAAACAAACCGTCATGAATGTTCTGTGAAACCCAATTACACAACAATTCGTTGTCATGCGGCTGTAAGTGTTGTACTATTGTAAGAGTAAGGTTTCAATTTTAAAAGTTTAATAGCCGAATGGACTGATGTTTTTGAAACGCCTACTTCTTGTGCTGCACGACATAAAGAATTATTAGTAGAACGTTCCAGTGATGCCCAATGTCTACCAGCTTTTCTTCTATTAGAACCATACGTTTAGAATTTTAGAGTTCAGTTACCCCGTTTCTTTAATTCTATTAACAAGGTATCTAACTGTACCTCTATTTGCAGGTCGAACGCCAGGAAACCTGTCTACTTACCTACCACTTGTCGGCATGGAACTGTTTTAATGTAAGTACCCAACCTAAATATTCGTTAAAATATTTAGGTTGGAGTAAAAATATCACCTAGTATTTAAATTATCTAAATAATTAATTTAATATATATTCAGGTCATGCACTTTAAACATAATTCGAAAGAAGTACACAAACAAACACGTCTATTAACACTTCAAACTTGTGACAGATATCTCACCCACATTGATTGATTTATTTATGCACGCTCTTTAACATCTCAGGTCATCAGCGTCCCATTCAACTCAGGGCGTGAAATGGCCGACAAATTTTGCTCAGAGGCCTCTCTTTCAGGCTTGAGGTTATTTTTCGTGCCGTAAATGTATGACACAGGACCCACGGCTTTACTTCCCTTCCGAAGGAAGCCATACTTAGGATTCGAACCCGCGTTTTGGGTTTAGGAGGCAAGTATGGTAACCACTACACCACCAGGACCGACAACCACCCACACGTGCCTGAGAGGGAATGTATTTACATAATTTAATTAGTAATAATTATAAAATATTATATAGCTTTTAGGAACAAGCAGAAACATTAATGTATCACAAAAATATATTCGTAGTTACCTGGACGATACCTACTTGACGAGAGGGGAAAGGCTGCCTATTGTAATCTTGTACTCTCACTTACTGATAATTACTGGAGCAATGGGTCTGTCAATTGTGTCGAAGCTAAGTGCATGCAGGTGTCCGATATGAGTCGAACAATGGGTCTTTTGAATCTTTAGTTGCTGGAGATGCTCCAAATTCGTTAAAGTTAGAGAGAGAACAGTGTTAGCGATGACATAATTACATAGAATAATCATGAACTCCCCAATGAGGGGTCAAAGAGTTGATGGATTTAAAGTGATTGCGTTTGGGAACACAAGAGCTCACCAATATATATTAATATATTAAAAGCTCAGAATACGTGGGCGCTAGTCTGTGAACACCGCGAACTTTCACGACCACGTGGAGACACTTTGAATGTAGTATATAAGTGAAAGACGACGTAGTCCCAGTCACAGTGGGACAGTAGAGTACAGACAGTGGAACGCAATAAAGTCAGACAGTAGAAATCGTTACAATACAGTAATTACCAGGATGCAGTCCCAGATACGGTAAGAGAGTGAAAGACTAGAGGTACGCCATGTAGTGTTAGGGCGGTAGAGGCAATTTCAAGAAGCGTGTGTAGCTTGTTGCGTTAATGTCGAAGAAATAACGAACACTTCTAGGCGTTTAATGAAACAAATTGCCATGTGATTTGAGCCCTTCCCTTTCATCTCCCTCCTCCCGTGACTACGAGGGCACAAAAGGCGACTTCGGGCCCCTGAAAGACCCGGGGTAAGAAGTGGGACCTCCGGGTAAATATCGAACAACATCGACCAATAAAACCGCTTCAAACTGTAAAAAGCAATGACTTATAACATAGATCCCGCCGAAATACGTGTTCTGTTGCCAACAGCTCAATCTTTACTAAACATTGACCGGAAATATATGGGTTCGCACAGCACTGAAGGTAAATCTAGAATGCCGCTGTTTACTTCGCGCTGCTTCCTCCCGTCCGCTTTCTCGGATCAAAAGTGATTCGAACTCGCCGTACCTGCGTAACAAATTGTATCCTTCAATTGCAATCTATTTTATCTCAACAAATACACATCATAAGTTTATATAGTCTTTCGTTTACTCCTAATACATTATTTGTTTCCATACATTTAAGAATAATAGGCGACGCCTTGGTCGAGTTGTTGGACCACTCGCTTCCCACCAAGATGACCCGGGTTCAATCCCAGTGGTCCTAAGTGGGATTTGTGGCGGACGAAGTGGCTTCTGGGCAGGTTTCCCCTTCCACATTGCTCCATTTTCATCCACATCTGTATAATGTAGCCCGCCAATTTCTCGATTCGCATTCAAACGTTACCTACTGTCATCTAAGGGCAAATAGGAAAATTCCAATAAATCAGGCATTGAGCATCAGCATCAAATTCAGGAGTATATTCAGCTAATTGTACTCTAGCAACAAATACATTTTCTGTATGGAAGTTGATGGTGATTGGTCTCTTGTTCCTACTAAATGTAACATGAATAACTTTATCGTTCATTTTTACTATTCAACATACAGACATGGCCTGAAGAAATTTACATACCATTAATGACTTTTTACGAGGACTTTGGTAGATGTTTGTGCAATACTCGTTCTTTCTTGGTATACACTTTTGACGGAGGCAGAGTTGTATTGGTGGCGTAGTGATCGTGATAGTATAAGTACTTCTATTCTTTGGTATTTCAGGTAAAGTCTAACCATGCCCTTCACAAATGAAATTAGCCGCGGTCACATTGAGTACCCGTAAAGTATAACAACTTGAGCACCGGTGTATTAAGTGAGGTAGATTTCTTATGGCGATCTCTGTACGACATATTTATTTCTTTGCTCCTTACTTAGCCCAGTGTTTACTACTTTAAACAAGGACTACTACAATCTCTGAAAACACCTCGTTTCCCTTTTTCCAAATATGCAACAAATAAAATACAATTTTATTTATCGCTTCACAGTACAGTTTACGATTTTAATTTTACCTTTCGTTTATGCTCATTCATTTTTCTCTATTAATACAGCTCTAAAATTATCAACACCAAATATCTAACGTCTATTTTAAAGTAATACTAATATACTATTGCTTCATACGGTCCAATCCAATGTAACTATTGATTTTTCATCTGTTATAAGTAACCAATCGGAATTTAAGAGAGATTGTCTTCTGACATTTTTCCTGACCGAATGATTATGTTAAAACTTACATGTGTAACCTGAATTTCCTAATATTGAATTCTGAATTTAAAATACTCCGGAGTTGCAATTGCAATGTGCAATTTTTGGCATTTTCTAATTTTTCATCGAGAGGATCACTTTTAAATATCGTACTTAAATACACATTCTTCCTTCCTGCAAAAGAATACTTTTATATATTTTAATATGTTGATGAATGTGGAGTTCAGTTATTGATATTATAACTTATAGAACTGAAAATACTTTTAATAAATCCTTCATCGTTTGTTATCTACTAGACTTACATCGATACCTAGCTCATCTCCAACCTTATCAGGTTTCCAGTCTTATTTGCTTATCATATTTCACTCTCCTTTCCATAACTGCTGGATACAGCAAGAGGGAGAGTGTACTATGGTAATACTTAAGCCTAGCTCAACGGCTGATCGTTTGTGCCTATGTCCCCAAAGGAGGAACATCAGGGAGGAACAGTTGGGGTGTGGGAAACAGGAACCATGAGTGGTGAGGAACGTTTAGACGGGGTCCCCAACATCCAGATGGAACACCCCAATGCAGGTGGAGTCCTCCCTCCACCTTAGAAGGTTCGCTTCTATATCAAATATAGGAGCGGAAATCTTTTCCAAACCGCAAGCCGCCGTTAAGACTCTCACATCGCACCAGCCTACCTCAACCCGGCAGTTTCGCCTGTAAGAAAACCAACGGGATGAAATAGAGCGGAAAATTCATGGAAAGTGAACGTTGAAGTAAAGATTGTAAAGATATCAAATTGCCAAGAGAGGGAGCCCTGTGTTGTATTTTCCTAAACCTAACTGTGTATCTCATAATTTTAAAACTACCAAACATACTTCTAAATGTGTTGGCCACTCTGCAGGCCCCAATCGTATAGCCTCTCTTTTAAAGTTTCTCTCTTAATATTTCCCTGGAAACATATTTTGTCGAAATTCTATCAGAGTTACCCCTCATGTCCTGAAATCTAAAACTGCTAATGGCATTAGGATTCTGGAATATCCAAGAGGACCATTCCGTTAAGAGTCCATCGTATGCATGTATTTCATTTCTGATCATTTCATTAAGATTATGATATCCCATTGCTTATATAAATCAAACGCAATAAAATAATACCGAGCGTTCCTTATATTGCCGGGCCGCAGATTGCGCCTATGCGTGCTCCATGCACTGTGGGAGGGGGTTCCGTTCTTAAACTCCCGCGTTACTTGCTCATGAGTGAGAGCAGTATGCTCTATAGTCTTGTTATAGGTGCTGTGGCAAGTGGTGTTCATCTGCATTCGGACATCTTCGGATGACGTTTCCTTACCCACTTGCTGTGCAACACGTCTTAGAGACTTCTTTGAAGAGCGTCGAATGATGCACCAATCTAGTCGATTTTTTCGTCCATAAGAACATTTCTTTTCCGCTTCTTAAGTTTAGCGTTTAGTAATCCTAAACTTATTAACCAGTTACTTTATACCTGGAACTGGAATACCAGAAAATCTCTCTTCGATTGTTCCAACACCTGTCTTCAGTTTTTACGCATGTATCGCACGTCAAAATTCTTTGTTCAAGCGTGAATTTTTCGGTAGGCATTTACAGCTACAATGGCAAGAACATTAACAGTAATTACTCTTTATCATTCACTTTTTTCCTCATTTTCATGCGATTCCTGTCCATCTAATTTCCGTTCAACCGTTTGAATTTTATGTGACATTTACATCCCACGTCGCTTACTAAACACTTCGAATGCATCAACAGGTATTAAAGAATTATTTACCTATGCTTCTAATCCGTGCTTCAAAACGAGTCTATGAAAGCTAGACAATCAAAATTGTTAAGCAAAGTGTAATTTAGTTTGAAACTCATATCTCTTAAGATTTTATTTTAGAAAAAAAAATATTGTGATCAAATGTTGCTGAATTATTAAAGTTAATCAGAATAACTGAAAAGTATACCAACATTGGTGCATTTACACTTCGGAGGCCCCCTGAAATGTCCATGAAGCTATTATGAGGATCAAGGTTGGCATTTATATATGATCATCCATTTTATATAACACTTTATATGAGTTACCTAACTATCTAATTTTTATTTGCCTTTAAATGCCTTAAAATAAAAACAATAATATAATAGTTCTGGAGAACCATGACCTACTGAGTCGATTCCGGGCTTCCTAGAGCTGCATTGAGGGTCACATAGCCAGCATTAAGACTACTTGTTATTTATCCAGTCTTACAGAGACCCTAACGTCAACAAACACAATGTATCCTTCCGCAATTCGCGCCAAGAATACTGCCCAGTTGTCAGAACCACGTGGCAAGTATAAGCGACGTAATGACAAGAGAGCATGACCATTTTCCTAGTAAATTACATGTGTGTAAGTTAAGTTAACATGTGCATTATTTTGGAGTTTTTTCCCTTTCGAGCACTATTTACGCTCGCAGCCAAAATACTGTAAATTCTGAGGTTAGGTTTACTATCTCCTTTATTGCGAATACCGGATACTTTTTGCAGAACTTTGAAAAAACCAAATAATTGGTTATTTTTTCGCATCTAGTTAAAGGCTTGGCCGGTTTATACTTTATATAATATATCTCCGTTAGCGCCAGTCATGGTAACAAGTGCAAACTGCAGGTGCCTTGCCTTTTTTAAACAAGCGCTGAATCAGGCGAGATGCATCTTGGGAGTTGTAGCGCATCAATTTGTAACTTCGAGATTCAATATCATTTAGTCAGCAGTATTTAAAATTAAGTCATAAGTATTGTTTTATTGTATAGTAGATTTTATTTATTAATTAACCCATCCTCAAATTTAGACTACCAACCTGGAACTAATTTCTTTGCGCGCATTGCTGCTGTGTTGTACTTGAGTGCACACAATTATGCTAGTGACGTCAAGTTTTGATCGGGGTCATTCATAGTCTTAACTTCGGCTTACAGGACTAGTTTCGATGTTTTAAGAATTAGGGCTCTTTAATTGTTTTAACAAGGACCATCTCTTAGGAATAAATTACTGAGAAGTTTCTCCGGATCAGCGTGTACTGAACCAATGAGGCGATTTTAATTTTATTAAAACTAATTATCCTTATGGAGCAGTTTCCCAATAATTTATCTATGGATAGAATAGTTTCTTAACTTCTTGGTAACACTGTTATATAATTTGCAACAATTCACGTTTTACTAAAGTTTATGAAAACATTTGGATTATTTATTCTGGTCCCTCTGATCTACAGTCATTTAGACTGCTGGCTCTTATAAACAAAGTTGCTTGAGTGCTGCTAAAGTAGGCTTAAACTTTCTAATAGAGTAATGAGGACCGCAGCCAACGGGCTCCAGGATCTCTACCGTGTGCAGCCTTTTCTCAGTGGTAACAAGTTCACCGTTTGAATGAGTAATTTTTGTTCGTTCTCTTATTTATTTCGGGCTGTGTATGTTTTGACGACAATTTAATTAATGCCTATGAGCATGTTAAACAAGAAGAAGCTCATTGCGGATTCAAGGCATGCGTTAAAACGGACAGAGCAACAGGTAGCAGCCCCCGCTGGTACACGCCGTCCTCGTCGTGACACGCTATAGCCACAGACTGCTGTTAGTTACCTCCTCTTTTTTGCAATTATATGCTTACGTACTAAACACCTGCGATGGAGCAAAGCTGAAGAAAGGGCCAGTGCAGAAGATGATAAACGTTGCAATGCTGAGAATTTATAGAAATGTGCTACAAGTTGCTTCAGTTAATGAGGAGTTTTGGAACATTCCAAAGAGTTTGGTAAACATTTTTCTTATTAACATCAATTTAACTAAAAGGTTAAAGTGCTGAGTCTATTAAGTTTGATATCAGTTTCACTATTGGCTTCGGTTGTTCTCTTCTTTCTGCAGCTCTGTTCCTAGACACTTCCAGATACTGTGGTTCCGTGCTACGCTGGTCTACTGTGGCCCGACTGCTTTCCTGAAGGAGTCTGCCCACCTCGTTCTCGGCCTCCCTCTTTCTCTCCTACCGATACGTAGTTCCCATGTAGTGACTATATGTCCCCATCTGCTGCTTGGTAGCCTTGGCACATGACCGCCCCATTTCCACTTAATGCTGTATGCACGTTGAGCCACGTCGTTTGGTCCAGACATCTTTCTTAATTCCACAGATGATATTTTATCCACGAGGGGTTTTATCCGCTCCATTTTACGTTAGGCTCCAAGTTTGGCATCCATATGCTAGTGGACATAAAATTAAAACAAAGAATATAACAAATATTTATCAAAAGTATACGACCCCACACCCATACAGAATAAACCATTAGCTGAGGTCACTACAGAATGTAAATGCGGCAGCTCTGAGCCTTTATTAGCATACTAAAGTAAGTGTGCGACAGCGACATTTTAACGAATTGAAATAAATGCATATTAGCAGCATTGAATTTAAGATTTTATTATATATATGATATCATTTTTATGTTGTATCCTAACTTATATCACAGTTTATTTGAAAATTTAATTCTTTTCAAAAAAAAAAAAAAAAACATGTTTTAGACTAAGAACTCGAACCATGGATTTTCGACTTGCCATACCATCTTTTACCATATTTACTAACATGTTCTGCCCTACCATAGCCACAAATCTCCCCACTTTGTACCCTGAAAACCTAAAAAAGTATCTCTTTGCAGAGCGTAATTTCGATGCAATGCATCTCAAATTGTGATAGGCGGACTATCGGCTGTCAACTGTAACTAGTAAGATATCCTTTGGACGAGGAATAGTAAATAGAAAGAAAGGAAGAATAGCAAAAAAACAAACAAAAAAAAACAAAAAAAAAAAAAGAATAGAGAAGACATGGGTGCATGAAATCGGCAGATATTTATATCACGATCAAAAATCAGTCACAGGGATACATTTCCATAATATATCCTTCAATTGAAGTTAATTCTTATTTATGTTTGACTTTCACTTAAAAGCTTAATATATCTATCGACTGCCATAGTGATTTTAACAATATTGTAGATTAATATTAAACTATTATCTGGTTATATATCGAAAATTTATGCAATGTTTTAATTAGTAATAAAACTAACATAAATTTAAGAGATCAATATACTTGTATAGGTGTACACAAGCAAAACATATTGTTTAATGAAAATATTTATATCATGCCCATAACAATGATCATGACTTCACAGGTATGCAGTAACTTTAGATCAGCTACAAGTTAAAATGGATGCTTGTCAAATGTTGGTGTTTTATTCGTGTGTATGCAACTTGCAGTGAAATATCTTATATTTTAATGAGAACTGCAAGATAAATAACTTTTGTCACTTCTCAGTTTCTATATAGTTTTAGGTTATTTTAATTTTGAATGGATCCTTTTCAAGCACTGATCTTGCCAAACCTTCTATTCCTATCCTTTCCAATACTTTTTTTTTCTTCTTGGATTATTTGTGTTTTTCCCTTTGTTTTCTGAAATATTAATATCAATAATAATATTAGACATATAAATGGTTAAATTAACACATTTTATATCTCCGCCTTATATTTTCTTAGCTTACTATGACTATTTTCCTATCCTGCATTGTTCTCTCATCTCAGTCCTGAAACGCTCTGAAACCTACAAATAATATGCTGGGAAGTTTGGGGTGTGTTTGCTCCTGTTTTATTATAAACTTGTTGCTTTTGTTTCAAAACAAGGGACTGCTAATTAGTGCCTGACACGCATGCCCTATTTATATCTATTTAGTTACTGTCTACTTGAAACCTGTAAATTGCGTTTGAAAATTGTCTTTTACATTAATGTACAGAAAATTCACACTTTTTACCTGCTTCAGCGCTCTACACAGAGTAGGAACTTTCGTAAGAGAAGGCATGCTATAAGGTAAAATTGTCATATCTGCGTGGAGAAAAACTCGGAGCTCTGATGTTTCTATTATTCCAAAGGGCTTTTTATGTGGGTGTATCTCCGTATATGACTAGATCCTGTGTACTTTCTTACAGACCGAACGAAATGGTTTACAAAGTTTGCATTGAGCATATACTCCCGGGTTCCTGGAGCCCTACATCTGGCTATTCAAAGGCGCATGTGGTTTCAACACGGTGGATCACCGGCACACTTCTCAGTTGCTATTAGGATATGCCTTGTTTTACAGCATCTCGATCACAAGATATAATTATGATGGGGGCTTCTTCTGGGGTCTTCTTCATACCCTAACTTACCTTTGACCTCAAGACTAGGATCGTCGCCGTCGGTGACCAATTGTGCCAGTCTCGTGAGATTTAGATTGTTTGCGACATCCATTGTAATGGTTGTGGCGGTCAACATTTTGAATAAGTGCTGTAAAGAAAAAAAAATAAAAGTAATTTGTCTAAAGGTTAATTCAGATGTTTGTTTCTTTTCTTTTAATTTTGTTAATCATGAAATCATGACTAATGAAGCTATTATGTATCACATTTTAACAACAATAATACAATTTAGCATATTAATTTTACATTACTCCTTAATAAAGTACAGGAGACCTAAGCTCAGCTTAATATTTCTGAATAACCTTAGGAATTTTATCGATAGAGTACTATCCCCCCTAAAATGAGAAAATTGCACTTGTTTGATATTAAGATAATATATTAAGTAATAAAAATTAAATAATTATATTTTTTTTGCAGAAAAATATTCGGGCTTTCTGTTTAGAAATATTTAAATGAAATAAAACTGAATATATAATTGAGTTTTAAAAACTTTCTGGATGACAGATCTTCCAAAATAGAGAAGTTTTGCTAATTTAAAGCGTTAAAACTTATAATCTCACTATTTAATTTTCCAAATTAAGATTGCTTCATCCAAAGCAATAAATGTAATGGAGGGTAAATTTTTTTTATCTCATTCCTTTAAACTAACTATATTATCTCTCTTGATTTTTAATTTTTTATTCTTCGTAAAACTTTAAGATCCATGCTTAAAATTCTCATGGCTATTATTATTAAATCTTTTACTGTTGTTAATGTAGCACAAAGCGATCTAATAGCTCAACTTGGATTACACTCGAGCGACTCGCTTGCTCCTCCAGAAGTTAAGTCAAAATCTTCTTTTTAACAAAGGCCAAGGATACCCTAGAAGACAAGACTTGGAAAAGGGTTCGAAATGGGATTTCGAATGTTAAATCAAGTAGGATTAAGTACTACTGTTGCTACTAAATCAAATATTAATTGAAAACAGGCAGGCAAAAACAGAAAAATCCCAAAGAGGAAGAGTAGTACAATTAATTATAATATATCATAGAAAATTTAAAAATGCAAAGAAAAAATACTGGGTAGCTCTAGGTAAAGCAGATACAAACTTTTAAATGCATTTTTATAAAGCAATGTTAGCAAATTTTCCTGCGAGTATGCAAATGGGACACAGAATAATAAATATATTAAAACATTTAAAATTAAAAGATCCAAGAAACATGTAAATGATAAACCAGAAATATATTCAATTAAAAGAATCATCTCTCATGTTGCTTAAAGTTCACGAATAAAAATGTTGTCCGAAAGGGGATAAAAGGTTGCATTAAAATTGTAAAACTTTGAAGCCAGAGTAAAATACGATACAATCGTCAGCAAACTTACATCAGTACCAGGAAGTTCTTACACGTCCATAGTTGAGAGAGCAGTTTTGCATTACTCCACCGCTAGGCAGGATCCGCTCTCTTCAGCACGTGAAGGAGAGGAGAGCTATCACATATTTGATTGGTGAAAACACGAGACGTAACGAGTGATGCTTCTACACCGTCACACTGTAATGGAGTACATACATGAATAATATTGTAATGTATATTTTTGCTAAGTTAAACTTATCGTCACGAGTGGCCGAGGTCGTTAAGGCACGGACTAGTGAGCGGAAGGTCTGGGGTTCGAATCCCACCAGGACCGTCCTCCCTGACTGAGGTTTTTTCCAGATTTTCCACAGTGCTCACAAATGCCAAATGCCAGGCACGTACCCTAAACTTAGGCCTGAAACCTTTCCTTCCGAAAAAAAAAATCCTTTCCAAATATATCATTTCATCTCATTTATCACGTGTCCACCGTCTGTGGTGCCTCAGTAGTAAAAACGGACGTTAAACACTATTCATTCATTGAGTTAAGCTTATTAACACACATTTTTTCTTTTTCTGAAATTATTTATTCATAAATAAATAAGCAGTAATTTTAGGAAAATCTTAAAGCTATGAATCTTTATTTTATATGTTAATATTAAAGCAGAGTGATGCAACTTGTTTAGTTCTGATATTATTTTTTTTTAAGTTTTTTAATGACTTCAAAGTTCATAAGTTCATTAAGGAATATCTCCGATAACATTCCACCAAGAAAATGGCAAACATGATTACGTGACAGTTGAAACGCGTTATGATCTTAGGTGTAGGTGCTCTAAGATGGTAATGTCTCGATATAGGTCCTCGGGGAGTAGTTTGTTAAGTCTAGTGGCGTTAACATTTTACGCTGAGGCGCACGGTTAGGAACCTGTCTCATGCCAGTCTCCAAGTTCGGACTTGACAAATTTGTAGCTCCGCCTTCTATTCACTAATATTATCCTCTCTGAGTCCCTCTGTTGTTTCTAATATGGTGCCTACCTATTTATCTATGAAACTATCACTCCACATTAAAACTTCAGGTTCTTTCGTTTGAATTTTGGAAAATACAGCATGTCCGCATTAGAGATTTAACATACAAAACTTTAATTACTCTAAAAGTAATAAAGATATTTTTTTGCCGTTTTATTCCACATATATTGTAACTCAAAAATAATTTACTACGCAATCAGTAACTCCAAAATTTGTTATTTTACACCATGTCAATGAGAGCGCCATTATTTTCGCCACGGACATCCAATCTGTTTTCAGTCTCTGTCTTGGTGTTCCACAACATTACAGACATGACATCCCCATAGCTGCACGAATACTTGATGCACTTGAGTCTTAATAAAACCTCAGAGGAAAAATTCAAATAGACTAATATCAGGGAATCTAAGTGGTCAAGTATAACAGTGGGAATTTTCTGTTCCCCATGTTCGATAGATTTGTACATTCCCAAGAAATATATTATGCAAATAAGTTTTAGATAAAATTGTTTCCACGAAGGCTTTCCATCATGATTTGTCCATAGGTATGATTTTCTGGCGGAATCGCAATTTGTTGGCTCGTAGATGCAGATTATTGTGGGACGGAATATACATAACTCTCTGCTTGCTTGTTCTAATGGTTTTGGTAAGTTCATAAGAATGTTTTCAGAAATTTGTGTTTGGCTTGCTTACCCGAATTGAAAATCAAGGCTTCTCGTTTCTCAAAGACACTTGTTCCATTTCATGATTGATACTACCTAATGTCAACCATGCTTCGAGGAATTTTTTGGTAAATATATGTAAACTGTACACCTAATAATATCTGTTTGATTTTCATTAGAGCAAATTAAATGAATTGTACGTTGTTTATGCTATTCCCGGGTTTTAATATTTTATCAGGGAAAATAAAATAGAAATTAATTTGAACTAATAAAATAATATGAAAATGTTGAATAGTTTTCGTCTTAAAAATTACGTAGTTTAAAATTAATAAGAATTCAAACACTGTCTATCTATACGTATAAATAAAAATACAAACATATACAGAGGGTGCCAAAAATGTATAGACACTTCAAGTAAAGAAAAACCTGTGTTAACATAAAAAAACTGAATTCACACAAATAGAAAACGATGAGCACTAATCATCTTACTCTTTTACAGTTACAACAGTTGCTCAAAATACCCGTCATCGACTTCGGATACACTTCTGAGTATGTTGAACTACTGATTGAGTTACGTTTGCGAAAGTGTCCTCAGCGATTGCAGCACATGCCGTTTCAATTTCTTCCCGAAGTGCTGCCAGTGTAGCTGGTTTTCTACGGTATAGAACATCCTTAAGAGTTCTCCATAGGTCCAACGGAATTAGATCCGGAGAACGCGATGGAAACTCAACCGGACCTCTTCGTCCTATCCAGTGCCTTGGAAGATTGTCTTCAATGTACGCACGTACATATCTGTGGTAATCTTGTGAACATCGCATCGTCTCAAATTTGTCTGGAATGCGTGCAATTGTTACTCATGTTGGCGGATCTGTTCGTACACACGTCTCCATTGCCTTTGAACTTCAACAACAACATTCTCGATTTTCCAATACGACTTCAAAATTGCTTTCCGCTGTTCAAACTACAATCTTGATTGCATTTTGTTGTAGCAACGCTAGCATAAAGTAATGTGAGTCACATCCGTTTACAGAACACCATACGATAATCTTGGCTTCATTTGTTTATTGTTGATTTACCTGTCATATAGCAACGTTATCATAATGTATGTGAGTCACATCTGTTTACAGAACATCATACTACACATTACTGTTGTTTTTCGGTTTAACTTTGAAATATATTAAACAGATATCTACTGTAAAAGTGTGTATACCTTTTGGCACCCTCGGTATTTAAATGTACGATAGAAAAGAAAGCCCAGCTCTGGCACCACCTAAACCTGAGTAACAAAGAAACACTCTCCTTTGACTGTTACTTGATTTCGTCACACTGATCTATAAATTTCCCAAAAATATTTGACGTGAAAGGCGTAGGAGTCTATACTTTAAAAGCACTGTACACAACACAAATTTAATCTCGGTCAAAATCGCAGTTTCCAGAGAGAATCGTATGATATAAATCGTTGGAAATCAGGTCTACATCTTTGTCCAGGCATACCTCATTAATCTTCTCCGTGTTAGGATATATGTATGTCTAAGAGAGGACCGCCATTCCAGGTTTTTAATTAATAGCACTGTATGGGGTATATTATTGGTGCAGTGGTTAAGGCGTATGACGAATTCCATAGTACGACTCTTCGACATGACTCGCGGTTTTATTATGTTCATTGTATTTTTCAATTTACTGCAGGTACATAATTAAAAATATGAATGGATTTGCATAAAACTAATTATGTTTGTTTCTCGCTTTCCAAATTAGAAACCGTACATGCCCACTCAGACGTGGGATGAATAGGACACGTCATAAATTATAATTTTGAAGTTTTTAAAGAGCTGCAGGACAAGTAAGGTTTCATTACAATTTGTTGGTATCTAAGCTGACAATTTCTCCTTCATAACGGTTTAACGAATACCTCACATATGAACTTTAAGAAATCAAGTAACCAGAATTATAAGTTAAACTAAAATTAATAACAAAAGCGGTTAGAATAATAAGAACAAAATTAATGCAGTTCATAAACTAATAAAAAGGGGCATACTTAAAATGTTGTAAACTTGCTTTTTATGTACTTCACAAATAGCACATAACATCCAAAAGCAAAAATGAGCGTTTGATGGTAGACTAAAAACTTATAACAAATTTTCTAATTGTACAAAAATTTTAAATGTCTCCATTTTACAATGAATAGCAAGATCCTATGGAATGCAATTCCAACATATGAGAAAACTGTGTATTTTTACGGGGTTTATGGCACTAGTCATCAATGTCTTCTAATATTTAATGTATTAGAGTTGTGCTTGGAATATTTGAGAATTTAGAATCCCAAGACAGAACTTTTGCAGTATTTCTCGTGGCCATAGATCAAATGCATTCGGTTCAAGAAAAGAAAACCTTTGAGCCTGTAGTCGCGTGTAAAAATATGAATTATAGTGAAGACTAAAGCGGTTATTGTTCGCTTCTCTATCCTTAGATTGCATTCACTTATCTTTTCAGAATGTAATCGCCTATTAAGAAATAGTTTGTTTTTACGAAACAATTAGTTTCGAGATCACATATTACAAAATTATTGTTGCACACCTTTTGGGAGGTACTGTAGCTCTGTCACTAGCAAAAAAAAGCAGGCAGCAGTGAGGTAGGTACGTTTGTTACACAGTTACTACTGTGGAATAGCAAGTTACTGGAGTTTCAGACTCTGTTGCTACTGCAGGTAAACACAGGATGGTAACTTCTTTCTGCCACGCCCCGCCTAGCGCAATAAAGACGATACGCTGTTACAGATTTCTATCACCTTAATCTGCAAGCAACGGTATTCCTTCACAATGAATGCGTGCAGGTTGGAACCAAACCAATAATTAATACCACCAAGTCTATTAACTATGTCTTGTATTACTAGCCATCTTGTTTTTACTTTTATTTACAGCCAAGATAACGAGCAATTAACATGGCTCCTGTTTTTATTTGTGTAGGAGTAATAGCGTATACCGCAGATTCGCCTGCTCTAAACTTTCATCTGTTTGCTTAGCCTACTTTTCTATTTATAAATAAATAGAAAAGTTGTTTCGGAGCAATAATTCCGGATTGTGGAAACGTATGAAAGTCCTGTTCCTATTTTTGTAGAGCGTAGATACTTGTATTTATTGCTACACATAAAATACCTTTATCCACGGAAAAGGAGTTACTTTAAAAGTTTCCAGGGACAGAGATTAGAGAGATAGAGATTAGATTATATTTACAGACATTTCTCATTTTTATTTTTCTTGTACATTTGTACACAGTTTTTATCAAAGGAACTTGTCAAAAAGGGACTCTTGGATAGAAAAAGGGAATTTTTTTAACCCCATGTTAAATCTCCCCTGCTTATCCTTCGCGTTGTTGCCACTTGACAAACAATCCTAAAATTCTTACGGTACCCCATATTTTTGAAACATTAAAAATGGCATTTACCATAATTTAAAATTTAAACATATATTAGGTAGCTTATTGTAATTTTGCTCCAAAAATATTACAATTCTCATTTTAAGTTACTGGATTTCGTCCTAGGTACAGAATTCTCAGAAACTTAACACCCGAGAGTATTCGTTAAATGCTGAATTGCGTAATACTTGTTGGCCACGTGCTTATGGTTGCTTTCAGTAACAACACATTTAAGATTTGTTGGAGAGGTATTGGGATTGTCACCCATGTTATCATTTTTACCCACAAAACTCCCATTGAGATCGTAGAATTGATTTTGTAACAAATGCTGGGATTTTCTATGAACGGGCAGAGTTCATTCTATACGTCTATGCTGGGAGCTGTTAATATTTAATCTAATTAAGGCCCAACTACTTTGTGATAGAGTTTTGTCCAAGATTTTCATAATGATATTTCTAAATAAGTCCATATGTCATAAACTAATTCTACTTCCAAAATTCGAGTTCTCGATAAGATTTTACAAGCGAATATACCATGTACTTTATAGTTATTTGACACATCCACATACTATCACGCTCATCAATGAGGAAACAGAAAAATTGTGCAAAACATGGAGGAAATAGACCAAGTGACGAGAAACATTTACTGCTGCACGTTCTATTTTATGCCTAGCAAAAGCGTTGCACATACCAGATATTTCATGATTTTGTCGCCCGTTTCACAGCAATCAGTGCGGTAACTCCCTGCGAAGAGGTTGTAATATCTGCGCTGATTCAATTTCTCGCAATTACACCTACAACCACAATACAATAAGCACGTACCTTATGATAGGAGGTGTTGGAAATGTTCTGCTCTTCCGAACTTTTCGGGTGTCTTTCTAGAAGATTGTCACTCACGCACATCAGATCATCTTTCAAAATTTTAGTGAATTTAAATTTGAAAATATACAAGGTCATTGCTGTTTATGAGCTGCAGATGATAATGCCGATATTCGGGTAAATTTCTGTTACTGAACGCTAATGATAAAATAGTTATTCACACTTAATATTCTTTACTCATTGCAAAATAACAAATATTTGAGTAATAAAAAATTCCAATTTTGGACACGAAACCCCCTTGTAAATGCATACACAGTAATATTACTTATCTCATTTGAGAATACCATAAATGCATAAAGATACGGGAACTTGCATCACTTTTTTTTTTAAAAAAATTATTCATATTTGAATGCTGACCTGGGTATTTCCACTAAGACTCGACTACCAACCGTACATAATGAGTTATTAAATTTCATTCTGGAAGGCGGTTTACAAGTGGGAAGTATGGGCCGCAGGTTCCCTAAAATGACAGCATATGCTTTTTATTTATGGGGAATTTAAAATAGATTAAAGTATATAGAACAGATCTCTAGACATTAAAATAATTGAAAGAACGTGTTAGGTGAGAAATTTATTCAATTCCGGAAGATGGACTAATTAATTAAAAAGATGCTAGTAAAGTATGCATGTAGCAGAACATTTTTAATGTCTGTCATAAGGTACGTGCTATTTTCATTGTAATTGTAGCTGTAATTGCGAGAACTTGAATTAGTTGCGTTTCGCCGGGAGTTACCGCTCTGATTATCGACTCGCCAGCTGCTGTAAAACGGACGACAAAACTACGAAAGATCCTGTTGAACTACACAATATTATTATGAGTTATTTCAATTTCATTACAATGCATAAAACTTAAGTTTTTCTTTAAGTATATTCAAATTGCTAGTGAAATACGTTTATATATCTAGGGAGAAATAAGAGAGACATCCTTTGCTTTTAAATAATTGTAAGACATCACAATATATAATAAACGTAAGGGCTGTAGCTTTGTTGAGAAATATTCTAAAGTTCAAATAGTTCATCCGTTGTCTAACATAATCTTTCCAGTTGACAGGATTTTTCTGTTGGCCAAGAGTGCTCTTAATGTAAATAGAAAGTCAGGGAATAGGATTTATAATATTACCAGGAATTAAATTCGTGTGGAATTTGTGTTAGTAGGCCTCTTAGCATAATTCACGTGTCATCATCAATAATCAAGAATGGTGCACTCAATCTAGCAAACAGCTTCAATTAGAAGACTAGTATCAATGTAGAAAATTGATACAATTTTTCACACACTGACATAAGTGAGAGACATACAAAAAGTGTTGCTTATGCTATTGTTACTTAAGCTCTATGAGCTCTCGTGCTATAAAACCTCTTGATTTCATTCTTTGCCTCTCCGGTTGTATACTCATTTAAAATTTAATGCTTGAATGCATGCTAAATTTTGTAACATGTTTTGAATCTGCAGAGTTTATACTTCATGATTTATGTACGTTAAAAAGAATCTAAAACTTTTCGTTGTTTTTAGTTTTAATTATTAAGCTATTTTCTCTTATGTGCTGTTTTAAAAACTATCTATAATTTAGATTTTATTTGCCTTTTCTTTGAAATTATCGCGTATTGTTTGGCAGCTTGCTCAACATATTTTGGAAATTTAAATGTTCGACTGATAGGATCCGGTTTATCTGCAAAGATAGCCTTTATGCTGAGCGAGGTCACCCATTGTATTACAACGTCTATATTCCGTTCACTGGTGTTTCTGCACGGGCTAGAGTCGCTCGAGCATATCAGCTAGCGACAGTGACTAAAAGAAGACTTGAAGTTGGGAGAACATTATAAACTGGGATTTATTCAAATTCATGGTGTCTTTAAAAGTCTCTGATCTGTGATATTCGTTGATTCACACTGGATTCTCACTATTCAGCAGTAAACTAAATATAAGCTAAACAGAGAGTGTAATTCAATGCACTTTCATCATGTAAATAAAACAGTCCTGAATTACGACAGAGTTTACCTAAGTGTATGTTCACTTGTGTCTAAAATATTACAAGAATCTGAAAAAGTAAGGAAGCGTTGATTGCTTAGTAATTGGAGGATTGGTCATTAAGGCTTGCTCTGATGTCTCGAGCTCGTGCCCGCACACACTTTCTTAGTTTGGCAAGAAATTAACTATCGCATATAGTATAGTGTATTTGCATCATATAACGCAGGAATATACCTTGCAGAGGAATAAATGGAGCAACATGCCTAATAATCCTGAAATAATAGTGTAAAGATAAGCCCAAAAATGATAACGATGCATTTTTTTTTTCACCGCAGGTTGGCACGAACCAACTTGTCCTTGGTCATGTTCACATCTTACTCCCAGATAATATGTATATTATATATAAACTGATTAATAATGGATATCCCTACTCGTAACAGCTGACTAATAATAGCTGATCATTTTTCTCTTATAGTTCTTTATCGCGCCTTGTTATTTCATTACAGGCATTAGAGTATTATTGTGCACTTTGGTGTTAGATATTTTCCATACTGGCTTCCAGTTTCATATATAAAATGTATATGAACCAAGAGGTTTTTTCGTTTTTTGAACCTAGTTTTTGCTAATGGTTTCATAAAAGAGAATGGTGTAGGAACTGATCAGTGCAATGTTAGATCCTTCAAATGATGCTCGAAAATGCTCCAGATTGGAAAGGAAAGCAGGCTACTAATCCTACCGAGTTAAACTTTGTTGTATTTAGCGAACTCCGTTAATGGTAATCGATCTTGATTCCCCACCATGGCGTGTTCAATTTATTCCCTTCGTGAGCAATCTAGATTGGGGCGAGTGTTTTACTGTCGGCATCTAATCGTTTGTTACAACGTGATCAGCATTGGTGCAGCAGTTAAACCTGTCTAGAATGAAGACAGAAACGTTTCTCAGACTATCACCTTTTGCCGCTTCTAACGCAATGGAAGTTTGTTGCAATTATAAAGTTTTTGTGAATATAATCAACAGACTTGGGATGTGGAAGCTTAAAGATGTATTGCACCTTGCATAGCCTCAAGGATTAAGAGAATCGCAACTTCCTGGTTGAACGGTTCCGCACGTGCAAGTCGGTAAGAGACCGCTGTGTAATTGTTTGCGAGTCCATGGTTCGGTTAAATTACATTTGGAGGTTTGCGAAGCATAGAAGCCCTCAGTACACAAAATAAGAATTAATTAATTCATTTGTGTATGTCTGGTTTAGCAGTAGTTATAACATATTTCATACCCCAATATTCATATCACCATTTTTTAAACCTGCTTCCTCCAGTTATCTCCGTCATTTCTCTTTTTCAGTATTTTTTTTATCTATTCTTATTTTAGTTGCCAAGTTTCTGCACCACACTATTGCGTTGAGTTTTTTATAATGTACTATTTTCCAATAAACAGACATTTGGCCCAGTGCATACACAGACTATTTTCTGTAGTACTCCACACATTTATAGCTATGAAATGTTAAACTAAAAAAATATAAAGCATATATTAAACATCATAAAGGGAAAATAAACTAAACGAATTTTTTGCAACTGAAGATGCTTGCAGCAGTTTAGTTCTGCGAATATGCTGCTGGAAGGGGGAAAAGAAAATAATTAAGTTAAGATTACGGAAATGTCAAATAGTTAATTGATATCATTTCTTAAATGTTTCATTTGCTTAAGATACAGTTTCATGGTTTTCAAAACTGCATTTCAAATGCTTTCTCTTGTTGCCATTAAATATTATATCACTAATCAATGCTTTTTGTTAATATTTTTCTGTAGCTCCCTCCCCCTTTTATGCGTTTCGTTTTTTAAAGTATCGTGGCATACACAGTAAACGATATCCTAATATTCCCTTTTGTTACCTTATTCTCAGTTATTTCTTCCTGATTTCACTTTCTTTTCATTTTTTCAACCACCTCCTTAGTATAGCTATTTTCATCTATTGTTTATTCACTTTTTAAATTACATGCATCAATCTGAATTATAATCTATGTACCATAACTTTAATTTAAACAAAAACATGTAATTTTAGATATTGAGGGGGAACACTTAAAACTAATATTGATAAACATTTACCTTTACTATCTCAATCCCCAGCCATCCACTTTTAAATTTTAAATGCCAGTTCTGTTTAAATTAATTATTAAATTTTAAAGAGGAAGCAACTATTGCCACATGTTTTTTTTTTGGGGGGGGGGTTGACTGACAAATACTGTTTTTTTAATTCGGATCGAATAACACTTTAAAAACTATTGTGCATATAATATAGTAGCAGAGTTTTGGTAGCAAATTGTTTAAAAACGAGTACTCCCTACAAGAAAGAACATAAATAAATCATTAGTCAGAAGTCACCAAATAGGTTGCATTGCATAATATTAACAATGGAAATTTTACACAAAATATTTCTTTTCTCACCTTAAAACTAACTACGTCGGTCCTGGTGGTGTAGTTGTTACCATATTTGCTCCTACACCCAAGAACGCGGGTTCAAACCCGGCCAGGACCGATGGATTTTTTCGGGCGTAAAATCCTTAGTATGACTTCCTTCGGAAGGGAAGTAAAGCCGTGGGTCCCGTGTCGTACATTTACGGCACAAAAAAGAACCTCAAGCCTGAAAGAGAGGCCTCTGAGCAAAATTTGTCAGCCGTTTCACGCCCTGAGTTGAATGGGACGCTAATGACCTGAGATGTTGAAGACCGTCCATAAAGAAATCAATCAATCAAAAAAAACCTTAGAACTAGCTGAATGTTTTCATATTTTCTGTCCAAATTCAAATAACAGCAACAACAGTTCGCGTTGCCAGGCATAGAAATAAAACAAAAGGCGTGAGTAACACTTGCATCTTCTTAAAAGTGAAGCATCAGAAAGCCAGTTTGTCATTTGAAATTTCAAAGTGCGGGTGATTATGCGTAAGGGTGTAAAGTCTTATATTTAATACTTGATTTAAAATTCAAGCTGTTATTTGATTATAGTTTGAATTTGCACAGAATAAAAGTTGTAGAATAAAAATATTTTTGTGTAAAATTGTGATTATTAATATTACAGTTATACAGATTAATACGGAACACCTGACTAATATGCTTGCATTCTCTTTTGCTCAGTAGTTTTATAATATTATTTCCTTTAAATTCAAACAACAATAACACCTGTCCAGGTTGCCAGGTAACGATAAACTTTTTGATAACAATTGCATCCTCTTAAAATTTAAACATTAACATGTAGAGGTACCATTTGAAATTAAAGGTGTGATTTGAAAAAGGAAATAAGTCCACATTTTTGCGGAAATGAGTTGAGATACACATTTTGTTTCTCAGTCCTTAAGCTGTATATTAGTGCAAAAGATAAACATCGCCTGCATTAATTGCGAATCCAGTACAAGGTTATAACTCCCATTGATTTTAAAAAGGAAATAAGTCCCGGACTAATATCCCTTATCAAATCACAAATGACTTTATTGTTTTATTATTGTTGTGGTAGGTTGTTTTGGTTTATATACGGACGCTCTTTAACATCTCAGGTCATCAGCGTCCCATTCAATTCAGGGCGTGAAACGGCCGACAAATTTTGCTCAGAGGTCTCTTCTTTCAGGCTTGAGGTTCTTTTACATGCCGTAAATGTAGGACACGGGACCCACGGCTTTACTTCCCTTCCGAAGGAAGCCAAACTTAGGATTTTTACGCCCGAAAAAATCCATCGATCCTGGCCTAGTTTGAACCATCGATCTTGGGTTTAGGAGGCAAGTATGCTTACCACTACACGTTGTGGTAGGTGTCTATAGTACCTATTACAATCTTATTTGTCATTTTTCAGCTTATTAAAATGGGTGGTTCTGAGAGTGGATTTCTAAGGAAGAATAAGAGAAAAAGGATTCGAAATACTGAGAATTGTGCTCATGAGAAGTGAAAAAGATCTTGTTTATCTGGAACGGGTTATGCCACTAGGAAGGGTAGAGTTATGAACGCCAAGCAACCGGGTCCTTATTGCAGCTACCAGCTGAAGTGTATAAATAAATTTTCTGAAGTTAATAAAATAGTTATTCTATCACAGAGACTTAGGGGATTTATTAAAAATGAACAAGATCTCCTTTTAATAGGAATTATGTGTTTGTAAACAAGAATTTCTGAACTTGTATCCTATCTCTGCTATTTCTGGGAAAGTCACACATTAATCATAGCAATGCTTCCCTGAAGCAGCACTTCGTAACACAGATTAACAAATCAGGGCATTTCCTAGACACCAAACACATTACTTCAATAAATGTCTCACATACCTAGCCTCCAACTTAATGTTAAAAAGATGTATCAACTCTGCTGTGAAGAGAACAGATACTTAGCAAACAGTGTGAAGCATGAGTACTAACTAAAGTATTACAATGAAAACTATGGATTTAGATTTTGTCGTCATCAAGTGGTTATATGTTCGAATTGCGAGTTTAAATGTAAATATCAAGTCTGCATCACTGAACGAAAATGTTATAAGGGCTGCAGTTACAGAAACTCAAGAGAGCAGCTAAACAGTGATAGGTGCATTTTAAGAAGACACCAAAGCTATTCCTCACCTTGGCAGTTCTCAATGTTAACTCTTATAAAGTATAAGCGTCTAACACATGATAAAGAACAATTTGAACATCTCAAGGCACTTGAGTACATTGATGGCACTATCCAGCATTCTTTGAAGTTGACAAAAGGTAATGTAAATCCAGGTCTGCCTTCCCAAAAAGTAATGGTGCAGCTGGTGTTCCAATCAACAACCAAAAAATTGCAGATGTTGGAAAATAGTACAATATATCCTAGATGAACATCAGTACTTCTGTTAGAAAATTCTCTCATTGATGGCTTTTTTTTTTTGATTGATTGATTTATTTATGGACGCTCTTTAACATCTCAGGTCATCAGCGTCCCATTCAACTCAGGGCGTGAAACGGCCGACAAATTTTGCTCAGAGGCCTCTTCTTTCAGGCTTGAGGTTCTTTATCGTGCGGTAAATGTACGACACGGGACCCACGGCTTTACTTCCCTTCCGAAGGAAGCCATACTTAGGATTTTTTACGCCCGAAAAAATCCATCGGTCCTGGCCGGGTTCGGACCCGCGTTCTTGGGCGTAGGAGGCAAGTATGGTAACCACTACACCACAGGACCGACTCATTGATGGCGGTCCTGATGACTAGCTGTAATGTTATAATTTGTTGAGAGTATTTTTATAATGTCTGCCTAGCAGAATATGTTAATCAGCCTTAAGAGAAATTTCAGAGCATCATTTTTTTAATTATAATGAAACTAAAACAATGACAACAATATTTTGTTACTTTTCACAACAAGTAAGACTAATGCACACTCGAGGTCATGAATAGTTCTACGAGTTTACTGTGGAACATACCTTTGGAATTTATAAACACTTTTTGTGTTTCTTCAAAACTATAGGCCCTGTACTTGTTTCCATTTTCAAACCTGTGATTCAATTCCAACGTGAGTGATTGAAGGTGAGAGGATGAAATATAAATACCGGCACGAGTGGCCGAGGTCTTTAAGACGCGGACTAGTGAGCACGGGATTTGGGGTTCAAATCCCGCCAGGACCGTCCTCCCTGACTGAGGTTTTCCTCAATCCTCATAAACGGCAAATGCCGGGGAGGTATCCTAAACTTAAGCCTGGAACGTTTCCTTGCTTAAAAAAATACTTTCCAGATTTATCATTTCCTCTCATGTATTATCAGTGTTCACCGCCTGTGGTGCCTCAGTAGTAAAAACGGGCGTTGAAAAAATAGCCTTAAATATTAATTTTAGCCTTTTTAATTAAATTAAACGTGTGTTAAGTAGGTAGTTATTCATACTGGTAAGTTTTGAAATGTAAACGCTGTATAATCTTTTTTCTCATCTATGTTGACTAACATTCTTTGTCACTCCTCCGTGTTTCATGTCTTCTCTTTCCTTATTCTTTTTTTTTTCTCATATGCTTCTAAATGATGAGGTATAATCACTATCTCGCCACAAGATCATTTGCCAGGACATAACAAGAAAGAATGTTTCTCTAATTCAAGATGTGTCAGGATATTATGGCGGTCACTTCAAGTGCTTCAGTTTAACGTATTGCACTGCACAGGGAAGTGTCACAGAGTCTCGCTAATGATGTGCACTTTAATAAAGAAAAATCTGTGTGTGCAAGGGAACACAACCAACAAGTCCCTCCCGTGTGGGAATAAAACTATTTTGTATCGTGAATCTCTGGGATCGCAAACTCATCCTGCTCCGAGTTTATGTGAGCTGTTATCCAGGGCGGTACTGGACTTACTTGCACGTGACCAACACTTGTGTTTGTGTGTGCTTTTGCGTGCGTGCAACACAAAAAAGAGCTGTCGCAATCCGCATCTGTTTCTCCATTAAAGCGAACATTTCCTAATAGGGCAGGACTGGTGAGATACACGTATACCATTACGCATGAGAGGAAAATACACAGACACCTTCGAGTTGATTCAATCGCCGGAACGGGCCGGCGTGATCTGCAGCTGACCAAGATGTTTATAATTGTTGCCGATTGCAGGGTAATTATTATCTCTTTTATTTATGAACCGCACGAATCGTAGGAAAAAACAACTTTGTCTAAATCACTTTTATACACTGATGGGCAGGTAATTATAAAGGGCAGATATTCGGTGAACGATAAAAGAACAAATGAAAAGAAAAGCAGTCACCATGTTGTATCATGCTTTATCCATTAAATTACACATGTAGAAATGAAGTCAAATAGTTTTTATCATATAAATTAACTAGCAGATAAATAAGGCTACAGAAAAATACGATCAAAGCTTAAAAAATAACGTATTTCTGCATCAGGAACAAAGCAAAAACAAAGAAAAGGAATACACAAATACTGCTTAGATAATTTTTATATACCTCATGAAAATATGAAGAGATAAAAATTATAATATAAACCATGAATATTTTATTAAGTACTAAGTAAATTGCAAAGTAATTCTACAGATTCTGGCCCTGTATTATCTCCATTGCACCTCCCAACACATCAAACAACAGAAAAAGAAAAGGAACTAACGCGACAATCTAACTTAACAATCTTCAATTTCAATAAATCTGTTATATAATACATTTCAATACGTTCGAGTCCCGGATAATCAGTATAATTCTATTTATCGTGAGGAAACAGCAACTTACTTTTAGGCAAATAGTACAGGCACGGTACGCTCCGCGCCAATTCGTTTTGATTGGCAGATTGGTGCAGCAGAACAGCAGAACTTCCAGAATATGTCCTTACCGCTAGTATAGGCCACATCTTATGTGTCTTGTGCTAATCGTACACCAAGCTCTAATTTCCTATCATAAATAGGAGTTTCTTGTACACAAGTTGGATTTTCACACCATTTCTTTCATTTTGTATCATGTCTTTCATTTTGTTCTGGTGTATCAGCTTTATATCTTCCTTAAAATTGATAACATAGTATTTGTTGAATGATTTTTTTCTTATATAATTCTTTGTCCATTAAACTTGATACAACATTTTAATTCAAGGCACTTTCACACTCACTTCAGGGCATGAAACTGCCGATAAAATTTGCTCAGGGGCCTCTTCTTTCAGGCTTTAGGTTCTTTTACGTGCTGTAAATCTACGACATAGGACCAGGGAATTTACTCTTCTGGAGGAAAACATACTTAAGATTTTTACGCCTCCCGAAAAATTCCATCGACCCTGACTGGGATCATGGGTGTAAACATTAAATATAATTACCAGGACTGACACCTGGTAGTGTAAATAACCAGTACCATTACCACTTTAATAATAATAATAATAATAATAATATAATTGTAATTAAATCCTAAAATATCAGCATTACAATGTTGTAATCGTAGAAATTTAAGGATATTTCATATCCTTTTAAATTTATAAAGTTCTTGGTGTAAAACTCATTTGCTCATTTCTGGGAAATGAAGGATGTATGTTTTCATGAATATACATTTTACTAGCAATTATCACAATGTTCCTGCATAAATATTGTATATTAAAGCTCATTGATTTAATTATAAACCATATATTTAGATTTTAAATATTTCATACATATTTTTCGAGCTGCAATTAGAGTATTGGAAGAATTTCGGTACAACAATAAAGAGGCACCATTCCTCTACTTAGCAAAGAATATGGTGCATAAAAAGATAATTTGTCACTATTTGTCATATAACTGACTATAACTAGTTACATAGTGTGCCAAAAGTATATACACACTTCAAGCAAAGAAAAAACAGCGTTGACATAACAAAACTGAATTCACACAAATAGAAAATGATGAGCACTAATCATCTTAGACTTTTACAGTTACAACAGTTGCTCAAAATGTCCACCATCGGCGTCGATACACTTCTGAGTACATTGAACTACTGATTGAGCAACTGTGAAATTGTCCTCAGCGATTGCAGCACATGCCGTTTCAGTTTCTTCCCGAAGTGCTGCCAGTGTAGCTGGTTTTCTACGGTATACAGTATGAGTTTATGAATGACGAGTAAGACGAAATTGTTACTTGCGTTGGCGTTCTGTTCTTTACAATGTCTCCATTGTCTTTGAACTTCAACAGCATTCTCGGTTTTATCAAATAAATTAACTTGCAGATAAATAAGGCTAAAAAAAAAAATACTATCTGTTTGCAGAACATCATACGATGATCTGGGATTTATTTGTTCATTGTTTATTTACCTGTCACGTAGCAACGCTATCATAATGTATGTGAGTCACATATGTTTACAGAACATTATACTACACATTACTGTTGTTTTTCGGTTTAACTTTGAAATATATTAAAGATATACATCTACTGTGAAAGTGTGTATACATTTTTTGGCACCCACAATATATTCATGCAAAGGGGGGGGGGGAACACAATCTTTCAATGATTGTTTTAAAAAAATAAAAGAAAAAGTGTAATTGTAAAGATTTTTCTTTTCGAATTATAAAGAAATTAATTGTACAATCCCGCAAACAGGAGCGTTTTCATTCTTCACAAAATTTACGGAAAATATTATAAAGTTAAAGTTATATTAAGCTTGAGCAACATAATGGGTAGGAACACACAAAAGAAAAGAAAACAGTTGTGTAATGCCTCATTCCTAGTGACGTACTTTAACATGGATTATTATTACTTTATTCACAGGTAGTTTACACACTAACGAAAGAATAGAATAATACAAATATTTTGAGTAATGCTAATTATCGTGGAAATGGTCTCCATAAAAAGATCATAAATTTCTAAAGGACGGGAACTGAGTGATGTTCAATTAAAACGTGAGTTGTGACTAATTTTTATTTTATTTTATTTTATTTTATTTTATTTGTTACACAGCTACAATGTAAACATATTTGATTCCTTAGGTATTTTTGCTTATTAAGAATTGCTGATGCATACACTTAAGCGTGCTTCTCGTCTAATGAAGCATTTAAAGATGCTCTAATAGCCAGCCAGACTTTTCTGAATATAGTACTCCCATAAAGGAGTACTATATTCAGAACCCCAACTATAAAACACGGGTTTAAGGTGCTTTTAAAGAAAGATGAGGATATAAAGTCCGCGCCTTGTGAAGTCTAACTTTTAGAATTGCTAAAGATAAACGAAATCGATGTTATCGGAGCAGTATTTATTTGCTGTCGTTCCGCGAGAGAGACAGAGCGAACACAACGATAGAAAAGAGAATTTTTTGCAGTGAGATCACATTCTACGCGATACTCAGCGTAGGTTGCAGTAATGAATCACTCCACGTGCAACGTCTCATCGCTGTGATTGGTTGGCAGCTAACATCAGGTGCGCAGAATATCTGTCAAGTGGTAACATTGGCGTCACGCTGTTTTGGCACCATTTGTACCTCCACAAGCAACACAACAAACTGTTCATTATGGTTCGCCTAGCTATAGAAGATGTATTTATAGTTCACTGTTGTTGATGGTATTCTTGCTAATATCAAGTTAATCGTAACTTTGAGATGTATGAACAAAGTGTTAAATATAAGCGTTTTATCTACAATTACTGGCTATCAGGTACATTTATTTGTTTATTTGGTTTATTTACGGACGCTCTTTACCTATTCGCTTCAGGGCGTGAAACTGCCGATATAATTTGCTTTGAGGCCTCTTTTTCAGCCTTGAGTTTATATTACGTAGTAAATCCTATGTTGACGAAATCCTATTGTTGCGTGCTACTTGCGAGAGGAGTTATGGAAGGATGTACGCCATAGACGTCAAGTGATGGCACCGAATGCCCACCCTCGGCTCTTCCTCAGCGAAATAGCTCACAAGGCATGGGCTGGGTTTGTCATACGGACGAAAAATGTCAGTGGTTGGGCCAATACCGGCAAGGCTCCACTTGAGAAGTGCGCATTCACTGTTCGGGAGCATCAAGCCGGTATGAACAGCCGGTATGCCGGAGGAAGTAAAGCAAGTAGTGACGGGAGTGTAGCCAAAAATTAGACATTCGTAGTGTTTCAATAGTTCACTCGATAGTATGTGCTAATGAGGCTGACTGGTTCCCGGTTTTTTCCTGCCTCCGCCTGCTGACAATCATCTGAAGTGGATTACATTTGTCTCCCTTACTATGCACTAAGACTATGCTACAGGATGGATGCAAGGTGAGGTAACGTCAGGTACCGCCGAAGCACCTGGAGTTAGTGGGTATTCACTATAAAGACGCCCGACATACAAGGGAGTATGTCAGACTAGAATAGGGCTAGGTTACTGACCCAGGGTAGGACCTAGGTCTTAGTGGAGGTGTTACGTTGCACATGCTTGTGGGATCTGAGATGAAGGTATCATGCTAAAGATATTATCGTTTACGACGGGGTGTTCTACTCCTGACCCCGTTGAGTTGAAGGCGAGTCGAAGTCCTTGGGTGCTTGTGGCTCACTGTCGCTGGAACATATAGGAGGAAATTGCGGTTTGCGAGGCAGTTACTACTCTTCACTGAGTAATGAGTTAATGGGTGCAATGTTAAGGGTTAATATATAAGATAGCCATTGGCGTTAGTCAGAGTTAGTATTATCATAGCATGTAATTAAGGAGAGTGCCCGCCGTAGGCGTTTGTCCTTGTGGAACAAACGATTTTAAGATAACACTTGAACAACGCCTATACACATAACTTTGATTGAATTTGCTCTATCACATGAAGTGGCATATGGGGGACTTGCTGTTGTTAATAATTCGGGAGGAGGCTCATAATAATGTGAGGGTATATTATTGACCATGTAGAACAGGCGGTAGGCTCGTTGTTACATGTGAGAATTGCATATTTGAACTTGGGGGGAGGGGGACAATCTCTATGCAAGCGCATAATGTCGATGTGTTGAGCTTGAAAGGTTTTTCGGAGGGTATAGCTTGGGAGGTCATAGAGAGGACACTACACCATCACTCCAAGGACGGACCATTTTGACGACAGCCAACACGAGTGTAGGTAATTATTATTTATGTTATTAAATATAATAATTGAATTTAAGAGGGTTTACGTTTCCAGAGTCCATTATTTAGTGCTTTTCATTTCATTTTTGGTAGGTATTTTTATTTTATAAATGGATTTAGTTAGCTGTATATCCAGGCACTTGGGGATGAAAAACGAGAAATAAGCTGGTAACATTAATAGGCAGCGACATGCCTATTATATTGAGATGACTATAATCTACAGAAACAACATACATATGAATTAAATAGTATATGCAATGTTTTCCATGTCGAAATATAAGTTGATTTCGTAAGAATCACAATAGCAATAATAAATAATGGAATTGATAGATAAAAATGTAATTTTTATAAGTTATTGTATGATACATTGTACAAATAGACTTAAAACAAATATATAAAATGGATATATTTAATATATAATTTTATATTAAATTATACACGAGGACACTAAGGAATAGAAAGACAAGAAGGTTCGCTAAGGCGATACGATTGGGAGGTTCGTATTCGGGTGGCCCGGTTTCAAATTACTTGCGGACGGACACCTTGATCTTTGTTTTTTTCGTGGTTTCTCCTGGTTACTTAGGCGAATACTAGAACAGATATCTTCTTTCAACTAAATTTCCACTCTTCCATTTCATATCATTTCATTTCAATGGTTCTGTTGCAGGATCGAAAGTTTCAGGGCAAGGTGGGCTTGTGCGGTGTGACAGTGGCTTGCGCTTTTTTCGGTGTCTGGTGTGGAAGTGGGCCTTTTGAGGGGGTCGAACTCCTTCGACCCTCTAGAAACTATGCTAGGAATCCCGTTTACATTCGTGTCTCGCCACCCTTAGGTCCTGGTTTCGGGGGGTCTCATTCACCATCCCTTCCTCTTGAAGTTGTCCTTACTGGGGAAGTAGACACAGACGGCTGCCGTGAGCAATGCTAAAGTACCGAAAAATCCTCCTCCATCCTTATGGATTCAATCCAAGAAATATAAGAGACTTTGATCAAAATTCTTAGACTTTCGGTGAACCTTAAAAGCAACATAAACTAAGATACTCTATGAAATGTGCCTTTGAAACAGGAAAGGCAGTGTCAGTCGTAAGTTATAATTTAATTAACTCAACCTAAAACGTTCAGTGTACTCAAATGCTGAATATTTCTTCTCATCATTATCATCCCTTTCGCTGAATCACAAAGTTAGGTCAAGTGTTCCCTAAATTATTTAAGTGATATTAACACTTGCACTAGTTTTAATATCACCTATAATTCTACACTTATAGAGAAACTATACAAATGACAAGAGCCGAGTAATACTAGTACTTCTATGGAACAAAACAAAAAATCACTTGTACACTTGTGAGTATATTAAGCTATAATAAACGGTGCAAAAGAAATATTCATGCTTTCTACTATTAATTACAATGAAGTCATTTGAGTTAGGAGCTTACGCCGACTGCGGAAGTTTATATTTCTATTGAAATAAAGTAATACTTCACCTGTTTAAAACTGTTAATACCAAGTGATAACTTGTATTATATAAGATGTTGAAAATGATGCCCCTCACTGGCAATACATTGCCGGACTCTGCAAAGGAAATTCGTTTATTTCATCTAACTTTTCTTCCGCAAGAACAATGCAGCACGGAACATGTTTCTTATCCTGAAAGAATCTGTTCCTCGTAATTTTTTAACAGTTCCTTTACCCTGAACACGATTACCAAGATATTTTCTTGCAAATCGCCTTAACACTTCTCTGCAAGAATAATTTTCATATATATATATATATATATATATATATATATATATATATTGCATATAAAATATTTCTTTGGTTTAGCAAATGAGGAGCAATTAGCATACAATTTAAACCCAATAAAATCACCAAATAATACACGAATGCCAACTGCTGACTGACAAAAACTTTCTTAACTGCAAACTGCTACCTGTATGTGCATTATTTTATAGTGTTAACTGGCTTCTCCCAGTTGCAGCCGCACTCTCTTCGCCCATAACGCAAATAATTTCAAGTTACAAGTCCATACATTTATATTGTATTAGTTCACACTTTTGTGGAATAAGGCCCAGTGCAAACTTTTAAGCTATGCATGCTTACTCTTTACTAATAAGAAATATCTCAGAAACCAATAGAGGAATGTGACTGAAATGAGTACAACCTTCGCTCTTCGATTAGTCCAGAATATAATATGCACATGAAGTCACGCGCAAATATTTTAGAACCAAAGATTAATATATTTTTTTTACTTCAGATTGCAAAGATAGCTTATACTGACTTTTTAAATTTGTGTTTACCCCAAAACTTTTATTTTTTAATTTTTTTAAAGTTTATAATCTTTTGTACAAAAATAATTCATGACAAACATAAGAATTTTATTCCTTAAATGGAATTGGACCAAATTTGGATTTATCTTTAATCTATTAAACTTTGTTTTAAATTCAGAAAAAGAGCACTCTCTTTTCTTAAAATTTGAAAAGTCAAGAAATAGTCACATTTTAAGCACTTTTATGGTGTTATAACGGATATGGTGTTAATAACGGATAAGTAAACCGGAGATAAACGGATGTCTCTAAACTTTAACTGGTTTATGATGTAAAAAATAACCCGAGAATCAACATCGTGATATGGTAGCAGTTGTCACTAATCAACTTTTCCACACCCATCCTCGATATCTCTTTCCGAATGTTCCTGTCACGAGGCGGATCTCAGAAAACAAGAAACAGAACATTTACTGGCCCATCAAAGGGTCACGACAAGAGTTTCAGGATCTTACTTGAGGAACGGCTTGTAATCTCCTTGAGGTAGACAGCTGAGTGCAGAGATAGCAAAAAGCTATTAAGGGTAGGGTTGACAGCATCACTTTGGTTGAGCCACGCGCCAACCATGCTGCTGAATGACAAACAGCACGTCTCGACGTGCACCAGAAATAAATGCTGTACGGCACAGCCTGTCGGCTCCACCCTCATACTTCAAGAGGAGGTGAGAAGGAGTAGGCGGTGCATCGCCTTACACCTGAGGAATAAGATGGCACTGATTTTATTGGAACGTATCGCCCCCATGTCTTTGCAAGTGCTGCTGGCACAGACCCTGGTGCGGTATTAGAAAGCTGGTAGTACAAAGAAAGATTAAAACAGCATGTCCCAGATAACACTCGTCCAAGTAAGGGAATTATTCTTCCAGCATTCCACAGAATAACGCCTACACATTTTGAGACATTCACTCTAATGATGTCTCAATAAAAGTTGTAATTTTAGTCAATTGCATACGATAATCAGAAGAAATTACATCGCAAGAGAAAAATAAATGAATACAGACATAATTGTTGAAGAATCAAAAAATGGAGAAGTTAGGTGCACTGGATAAAACGACGCTTTCTTCCCATTTATAGTTTCATTACTTTTCTGATACTGTCCCATAAAGTTTATCGGGTGTTCGACCTATCGTCCAACCGTCAAATACAGGGTTTTCAAAGCCTCCATCAGCAGTTTCAAAGGTGTTGAATAATAAACCAATATTTTCCTTTTGAACATTGCAAACAAGAAACATACGCACGATGGCAGGCCGGGCAGACGAATTATTTATACATTTACAATGCTTATATACGTCTGCAAATATACACTGTGTCAATCACCACATACTTTCCGACTCATGGCACTTGGTCCTCTTTCGATGTCGAAAACAGGATTTGATCGATTTTGTCTTAGTTTTTTAATAGTGGCACTTCATCTTTTTCTGAAATAGTAAAAAAGAAGTGGAATCTACTGCCTCAACTCTCAACACCGAGATAATTATATCTTTTGTGTTGCATTCATTTGGAAGTGAAAGATATCTGAATATTGACGCGGCATAGGTTTTTATTAGATTTTTATTGTTTTTGTTGTTTGTCTTTCATTTTACAAACAAATACACAAATAACTTTTTATTAAAAATTGTACAGTCATTCAACTGATACAGAGTGGCCCACGAAAAACCAGCATCTCTCCTCGTAAACAAAAGTGGCCATTGTACCTACTGCCTGCTTTTACGTGTCGACTTAATAAGACTTCTGAGCACTCGTTCTTGAAAATATGGGACAACAGCAAGTGTAAAATTGGTTAGGGTTTAATTTGTTTATTTGTTTCTTTCGTGCATTCATAACCGATCACGTAATCCTTTTTTCACCAAATATTGTTTACTTTTTGATGAAACAGCAAAACCAGAATATTATGCTACAAAATTCTCTCGCGTTTCCTTAATGAAATCGGTACACAGGTGCACTTCCAATATTGCAATTCTGTGTAACAGAGAATTCATCTCGCAATGTACGGCTGTGAACACTTCCTCGTGGCACGAACTCCTTCACATTGAAATAGCCATCATCTATGCGTTGCGATAACACAACTTCCTCCTCCTCCTCCTCCTTTCTCTAAGCCTCTTTCATTATCTGGCTCGCCGTAGCACTGGCTCTATGCTGAAGTCTGGTTCGCCATAACCGAACGGGTGTTTGCGTGTTACTTATTATATTTTCTACCATGTTCAATCATTTAACGTAGAGTATTTATCTATGATTAAAATTCCCAAACCATTTATTGAAACTGTTATTGTTAATCCTTAATCTTCAATGCACTATGTCGGCATGTTAAAAAAAAAGCATCACTCTTCATTCTCATTGACCTCGGTCCACTATACATACGAATGCATTATTAGACGGGAAACTTAAGGGACAAGTAATAGATTGCGTTATACATTTTAAAAGGGCAACTAAAAACCTTGGGAAGAAGATCATTATTAAAAACAGAAGAAATAGATAAAATGGATTGGCAATCTGCAATAAACTGACAATATATTTTCATAACTTTCGATTTCAAAACATTATATTTGTTACAATTATGCCATTAACGCTGACAGCGCTTTTTCTGCTATTCTTTTTATAACGTATGTATATGAATCATTAGAAATGAAGATCATTGAAATGTACATAATAGACTGACTCGCGAGTCATAAGCGTAGTTCTAGAGATCATTGCTCATTACTTCATTACTTATGATCAGATATGGACCGAAATAGACCCTTTGAGTATGCTACCTGAAGGTTTGTGATGTAAAAGCGCACATTATCTTTGTAATTCAATGAAAAAATGTAACCTCTAGCGTACCGAATTCTCTACTGTGCAAGACAACTCAGATAAATCAGTACCAGAAAAATAATCTAGAAGAGCGGACTTTGTCACATGATAAGACCCCATAAATATGCCTTAAAATTATTATACAAACAATTGAAATTTAAATCTATTAAAATAGCTACAAAGTTGAGCGCATATCAAAGCGGGGCTGATATTATCAATAAAAAAGAGATAATATATGTTTATTTATTTAACAACTCTTAGTCATTAGGTCCCATTCAATTCAGGGCCTAAAGCGACCGGTTAAATTTAATCAGACACGTTTCTTTCAACACTTGAGGTTCTTTTACAAGTCGACACGGGTCAGCGACTCTACTTCCCTTCCAAAGGAAGTCATACTTAGGATTTTTACGTTTGAACCTTCGACAAAGCAAATGTGGTTACCATTAGACCACCAGAATCGTCGAATAAAGAGACCTAATTTACATATTTAAAAATGAAAATGATTAAATAGGTTATTGAGATAAAAATACAGTAGTACAATTATAAATACATACCAACCTCAAATACCCTGCCATCCATTTGTCTGAGCCTTGACGGACGCAGCAGAGACGGCCGAGCGTGACCCACAACAGCCGAGGTACTATCAACTAGGCAGACTACACATCCACAAATTCTACCCAAACAAGAAAATGCGAAATAAATCATAACATAAAGGAATAAACGGACAGCATTAAATTACTGGTATATTTTTCAGTATAAAAATTATGTACGACTCTGTTCAAGGAATATGTTTAAAATATTGACAGTTTGTTTATAGCGACTAAGCAAACTGCAATTCCGTGCAAATTTGCAAACACCATATAAAGTGCAAAACGAGGGGAGAGGAACGCATAACGTTTTGGGAATATATGTTAAGCTCTGGAAGCCCGTGTTTCAGTTGAAAACTTCCACATATGGCTAAAAGAATCTTCTCGTAGTTGATTTCCATTCAATTCAAATAGTTAAATTTCCTTTAAATATTTACAGCATTATGCTGCTCACATGTAACAATGTTTTATTAGAACTATTTACCCATGCATAATTCTCTTGAGGCGTGAACTGTGTTAAGTCTTGTCAGAATGCCGCCTACGCAATCAAATGCCAAGAAAATATCTCAAGAGTCCACCTCCCAGGCAAGCAGTTCAACATCCTCTCGGTATTGCACATACAGGTTCTAAAACAAGAACGCATTATTCCTACCCACATTACGCTTAGCATGAAACACAGTGCATTATCTGATAGTGGAAATTGCCATTAGAACACCTGCATTAAATAAGAATTTCAGAAATCTTAATTTGTTTCAACTTTCATTTCATATCTTAAAATATCAATTTACATTATGTTACTGCTATAACAGCAGCAGCAACAACAACTACTACAATAATAATAATAATAATAATAATAATAATAATAATAATAATAATAATAATAATAACCAACAGCAATAATAATGGTCCACTAACATTTATTTTTTTTTGTCATCATCTACTTACAAGAATTAGACCTAAGTTTTGTTTCAGGTCTTAAGGGAACATGGGCAATTCGGAGTTAACTAATAAAAATCTCATTTTCCAAAAATTAACCCATAGTACGTATATCGTTTAATGGTCAGATTATTATTCAAAATGGATTTTACAATTTAAAGAACCAAGTCTATGCCACGCCACCTTTCACAAAATAGTTTATCCTAGCTTCATTTCTTCTGTTTTCGACGTGCAAATGCTGGGAACTGGCATCGTTTAGTTAGAAAACTGTGCGCAGGTACACCAACATTGTTTTCCGCGGCTAACTACTGTTTTTTACTTTGTTTATAGGAGAAATACATGGTATAATTGAAAGTTGTTTTCTGTGTCTGTAGTGAATATTCCTTCTTTATATATTGCTAAGTTCTCATTTCTTCGTATTCAAAAAATTGAAGATAAACATTATAAAAGAACTAAAAAGGAACCTGTGCATATAGAGGTTAGGAATGAACTTTCTACTTATGCCACAGATGTGCATGTAGAGGTTAGGAACGAACTTTCTACTTCTGCCACGCAGGAAGACCTCCTGAATAGTTCCAGAAGAAAACTGGGAAGGACGATTCATCCATTCTTTTTTGTGCAATAAGTAGTGCTTGTTGTGCATCATGTGACTCAAAAAGCTTGGAAGCGTATGATAATGGAAACATGGCATGGTGTTGTGTGTGCATTGTGTATAAACTGTGTCAATTGTGGATTTACATCAGAGTTTGAAACTTCAGGTATCAACAGTGATGGCATTTGAATGAAGCCTGACTTTTCTTCTCTCCATGGAGTGTCAACTGTTGTGAACTAGATACAGGCCAAGTATTAGATGCTCAAGTAATGAACAAACATGCTCAACAATAATCCAAATTAACAAGAAGTGTACAATGATAGCAACAATGAAAGAATTAAAACTCTCAAAGAACTTAGATCATTTACAAGAAGATACTTCAAGATATTGACAGGAAGCGAATTGACAATCCTGGTCGTGCACTTCAAACACTTCTGAAAAAGGCAAGGCAGCAGAGATCACTGAAAAGGAAAAGCTGAAGACCAACAGGAGGACCAGGAGTATGGTGCTGGGGATTTTTAAAGGTATCTAGGCAAAATTCGTGTAAGTTCACAAACTTTGCAGTTCGTTTTTCTGAGTTTAAATTTTTCTGTATGTAAGGAACATTTTCTTAAAAAGGATTACAGCTAAAAAAATTAAACTTAGTATTCTTCTTTCTTATTAATTAATGAAAAATAACCTGCAGAAAGTTTTTTATTAACTGTTCATCTAAAGTTTTTTACTTATATACAGGAGTGATTTGTTTTATTTTTATTAAATAAATGTTTTTAAGAAATAAATAATTATTGTAATAAACTTTCATCTGCAGGGAATTGCTAGATATAATGAAAAGCAATTGTACACAAAATATCAAATCCATATCATTGAGGAAATGTTCCTTATGTTCTGCACTGTCAGGTTAGGTTATTATTTAAAATCATATAAGCTCAGGATGCTTTAATAAGCATGGCAATTGCAAACTATAGTATTTTATAGCTTTAGCATATTTTCAATTATTGGCTGCAATTATTTAAAATCTGTGGCTAGTTTACTATTGCAGTGCATTTTGACCCACCTGTCCCCTTAACATCTGCTAGAGATGTCAAAAGGATAGGTGGTCAGCCCATCTCTTCAAGCGCCATCTAGTATGACACAAAGGTATCACTTGGACATGAAATGACCAGGTAATTTGGTCCAGAGACTTGTTTTTCCAAGTACAGAATACTTTAACAGGTCGAAAATCTACAACGCGCTTTAATTCTCTCCCTCTTATTTGTATACTCAGTAAATTCCCGGTTCTGTTAGTAGTTCACCGTGATTGTAAAATGAGACATATTTTCTTTATATCTTTCACATTTCAAGTCTTTTATGGTATAGCGTGATATGAAAATTTTACAGGATGCTACTTAAAACATGAGAAATCTCTGAATAATTTTAGGGAACTTAAAAGAGGAAATAATTCACTAAACACACATAGTAAATTTCCCTACGCTTTTATTTAGTATTTTACATACCCATTATTACCTCCCTTATCTAATTTATTCTTAATTAGTTTAGGAAAGGTTAACAAGTTAAACAGTTTTACAGCAAATACTCAAATTGGCCACTCTAATGTAGGATTTCGTGCACCGCACTCTGAGCCATTTTATTCTCCATATTCCAGGTATCTGATGGCATCCTTATTTAATAGGGTGGTGAATGATTTTCATGTCCATAGTCGGGAATACACATTGGCCTTGAAATAATCCTATATGTAGAAATCCATGTATGGAGATCAGAACGAGCAGGCCAAGATGTCGGTCGGTTCCCTACCATTTATCCATTTAGTGCGAATCACTGACCTAGAATCGCTCTAGAGGCACAAGAGAAATGAGGTGGTCCCACATCATGCATGAACTAAATAACGCATATAAAACTTTTAGTGGAGTACCTTTCAACAAATATGGTCAATATTCCAGGTAAATAAAATAATCGATTAATGTGCCATCGATTATTCCAGTCAATGCATTAATGCTAACTAATATTAGTGTCTTACTTCCAAAACTGTTTGGGTATTTTTGTCATTCTACACATGAATGATGAAAAAAATTGTGTGCTCCATGCTTTCTTAACTTTATGGAAATTGTGATAGATGACAAACGTTTCTACTTACTTGCCATAACATAGCACACATCTGTCCCTCAGTCCTCTGTCGCGAAAGAAATGTACTTGAAATTCTCTTTGGTAATTAGACGCAATGTGCATGACATAGTATCAATTTGTAAAGGAATAAAATGCCTGTGATATAGAGAGAGAGAAAGAGAGATTAAAAACTGACATTGAACATCTATTTATATGAACTTTTTCTTTTGATCTTCTTATCAATTTTCTAGAGTTTTTCTTTTGTTAAATAATACAAATAACATTTCTCAGCTATTTTCGGGCAGCATCACAACATATCGCATACATACTGCTATTGTTCAGGCATAATCATAAAGCATCCACAAGAATTTATATTACTAAAGCACCGCTCCTTCAATTGCTAGTCTAGCCGATGAAGTTCACGTACAGTCTGGTAATCAGAAGAAGGCGAGTGCAGGTTGAAGTGCGAGCGAGTGGGGGGAGGTGCTTTAGTACGAAAGAGGACCTCTCAGACTCAGATCTGTACACTTGCTGAGCTTCTAGCCATAGGCATCTGACAACACTGTTTATTTCATCGGCATTAGCGTGCGTGATTATAGTGAGCTAGGTAGAAAATGTTTAGGTAGCACATTCCTTCTGATCGCCAAACAGTACAGCGAGATTATTGAGTTTCGAGGCCGCTTACTGGGGTTGTGCAACCACTACAGCCGGAATAAGGAGAGAGAGTCGCTGCACTTGAAGTTATATTTTTACTGAAAGCATAAAACGTAGGTGTATTTTATAACTGATAGTAATAAGTAATATTGAAAATGATGCCTCTTAGCGGCAGTGTATTGCTGGCACCTGCGTAGAAAATCCATGTATTTGAACAGTTCCTCTACTCGAAACACGATTGCCATTATATATTTTCTTGCGGATTGCCTTTCCACTTCACTACAATGTCCGTTTTCACATAAGTATGGCACATAAATTTTCAAGAATATATTTACATAGTGTCACAACTAATTAAGCACAATTAACACACAATGAAAGCGCCGATTAATACACGAACGCACAACTACTGTCTTCACCCAATATTTATCCGGCCCATAACTCAAATAATCTCACTGTATTTTCTGACATTCCAATGGGGAGAAAAGGACGATAGCTCTATACTCTTTGTACCTCAATTTGAAGGAACGTGAACAGAGATAAACTTTCATTAAAATTTGCAGTGGTAAACTGATGTAATATGTTAGCATCTCCTGTTGTAGAATATTAATAGCAATTTCTGCAGATGTTCTTCAGAAAGCTGCATATAGCCAGCTGCGCTAAAATGTAATCATACCTCGCATGGACGAAAGCATTAAATGTCATTTCTAGGCTTGTAGTTAATTATGTAGATAACGACTGAATCACTCTCCTGCATTACAGAACATGCAACATACATTATTATTTTATTATAGTTCCGTGCTCTGCAGAATGGAAACTAATAGCATGTGCTCAACTCACGCTATTTACTTAACTGTGCCATGTTCGCTTTTTCCTTGGGTTTACTGTAATTAATAGCTAAAGTCTCCGATATTCTAATTTGTGAAAATTAATTACATTATTACCTATGAAATTAGTTTCCAAATTTCCAAATGAACTGTATTATTTAACTGTATTATTTAATTGTTTAATTATTTTATTACTGTTATTAATTGCTGCATTGCTTTTATAGTAAATTCATAACACTTTTTTTTTAACTTGATCCGAAATGTTATACTATCTATCATCCTCTCCTCCGAATCACGTGACTTTTTACAAATATAGCCACCAAATATTTATGCTCGACATTATAATTAAGATCTTAATTTTCCATCCCCTTCTTTCCTGGATCTACTAAGACAATAATAGCCATTGTACTCCAAGGTAAATATGCCATCAATACGTATAGCGGTATTGAAGTGGGTGGTGTATTTATTTCAGTGACACCATTACAATAAAGCTTCAACACGTGTTTTTATAATACTCTAAATAAACTTCATTTAATACGATATCAGATTGTATATTCCATGCTAAGTATAACATAAAATATATATTTCATAATAAAATAAAAATAAAAATGTTAAGATAAGAAAAAGATATCAGTATGAATGTCACACAGTAGTTGAATTCGCTCAATTTGTTTTCCTTTCCTCTGTTATCAGACTATTCAGACCTGGGATTTCTCACTTTCATCAGAAATGTACCTATTCTCTCCTTTTTCTTGCCTACCAGCAGATTTCAGCATGATCTCTGTTCGATTCAGTAAAGCATCGCGGTAGATACTCCTCAATTCTTCTTCCTCATATTTTCATTCGGCCAATATAAGTATCCACGAATTTTCACATCGCAAAGGGGACAGACTCTCAATGATCTGGGTACTTATGAGGCACGCGAGCTCTAACTAGTGAATTTGCCCCGTTTTGGTGTACTTCTTCATCCTCCATTAAATTTTTTAGCTTCGATTGTACTTGTAGTGGAATCATCTTTCTGTATTATGCAATTGCTTTTGCCTATCCATATCCCTTGAATGGTCTTAACTTTCCTCTATGCACTCCCTTTCCGCAATCCCACTATCCAAAGGGAGCCGAGCCCTATCGTTTGCAGTATCTTTCTTAATTTAGATGCTCATTGATGAAAGAAAAGACATACATTTATGACCCAAAAAGTAGACATATATAGCACTCTGGAAACCAGAAGAAGAAACTCAATTCGATTTTTTTTTAACTTTCCACTTTATTGTGTGATAATTAAACCTTTATTAATACTAAACACTGCAATTGCACAACAGTGATTTCAGTAAAAGGATACACAATACGCGATCGTCTACGAAGTGAAAATATTAGAAAACAAGTTTAAGTTGCTTCAGTAACAATTTTCATTGATGACTACAGGAAGAGATGAGAATGCGCTTTAAGAATAGGCCAGCTGACTTTCTTATTTCTTACAAACGAATCGGAATACCCAAGGTACTCATTCTTGAAGTTAGACAATGATTATAACTTTTCTTAGATGTATTAATTATGCCTCTAGTTTTTTTCCTTTATATGTTCTTGTTTTTATATTCAGTTTAAATTATCTAGGGCAGTGCTGCTGGGATATATTTCCTTTATCAGATTGAATTCTTATATATTGTGATAATGCACATATTTCTCTGTTGAATAAAACTAGAAATTACTTAAAATATCCCATTGTTAAACCTAAGGAACAACAGAGATTGTTCAGGATCAAACAGTCAGGTCTTTCTTTTAGAATGAAAGCTAGTTTTACATTATTACCAAGTTGTTATTTTCAAGTTAGTTTTTATTTTGAAGTCATAGAAGACAGTATGTGTCATGATCTACATTTTTCGGATAATATAAATGAAATTTGGAAATATTTTTAAGTTCTAACAACACTAACAATCTAAAAAAGTTTTTCAATCCAATTCATAATATTTTTACCAAACATTCCAACGCGATAAGTAAGCAAATTCATGTGTACTTTTTGATATATTAATTCTCTAAAAATAATAATACAAGATCCTTGATTTTATCGTGTTTAAAATAAAATAAATATTTAAAATAAAATATTGAATATAGAGAAAATTTGATATCGACACATCTCTTATCTGTAACGCTTCCTTTGTTTTCCCCGAAAATGTTTCTTTCTCAATTTATCATTTCATGTCTTGCACCCTGTTACAAGAACAGGTGTTATCTATTAGATATAGGAGAAATTACTTTTTTCCCTCTATTCGGAATACTTAAAAACGTTTAAACCTCGTATTGTTTTTGTTGTTTCTATACAAGGCACACATTTGAGGTAAAACTGTTTGGCAGACAGTGAACACCTGTCAGTAGCACATCTAGTTGCGTCATTCTCCTTAGCGATGCACATGGCGCAAGTCTGACTGCGGAACCGGAAATGAAGACACGGATAAACCGTGCACCCCCACCCTTCATCTGCAGCATCACGTGCAGCGGCTGTATGAAGGGGAGAATTGACCCAGGAAATGGGGTGCCGCCTGTCATGCACTTGATCCCCGTGGGGTATGAAGAGATAGCTACCGGAAGGAAGATGCAACCCGTACCAAATCAGAGGTGGCTCAGTTCTCCTGGGCCTGTCCTGAAATGTGTGGCATTCTGCATAGTACCTGAGGAACATGCATAAGCTCCGAACACCTTCGATTTGTGTTTTGTTGTTGATCTGGTTTATTTAGGACGCGCTTTAACAGCGTCTCGTTCAAATCAGGGCATGAAACGGCCGACAAATTTTGCTCACAGGTCTCTTCTTTTAGGATTGAGGTTCTTTTACTTGCCGTAAATGTGCGACACGGGACCCAGGGCTTTATTTCCCTTCCGAAGTAATCCATACTTCGGATTTTTACGCCCGAAAAAATACATCGGCCTTGGTCGGGATTGAACCCGATCTTGGGTCTACAAGACAAGATTTGTGTTTAATATTAAAACCAACTTTTTGGACTCTGTTACAATAAAAAACAAGTATGCATTTTCACTATTCAAAGTAAATTTTCATTGTTTTTAGAATTAAATGTAAAATTTTAGAAAATATAATCTGGATATGAAGATTTTTAAGAACAGTTTAACTCTTGTTAGTGAGCTTAAAACAAATTTGTTTTAACTTAGAATTAGTACCAAAATAAGTGTTTATTAATGTTTAATACATATCTATAAAATATCATATATTATTATACACATATTGAAGCGCTGGTTTCCGAATGCTCTTTACGCAAGCAGAGTGGTAGTTGACGACAGTTGGCATTTTTGTACTGTTAAATAAATGAAGGTACACTAAAAGCGATTAAACATCACTTCTGAAGCCTCTACGTTCCAAGTTCGCTGACTATTCACTCATGTGACATATTTTCTATCAGTGAAATGTAACGAAATGTTGATTTTCAACCAATCACAGCCGCATATTGCTGTAAATTTGCCGTAATTTTTAACGCTATAACTAATCTTTGGCTGTAACTTTATCGCATTGATGTGCACTTGTCTTCTCGGTGTTACCAACTCTTTGTTTTCCCACACATCCGAATCAAGAATAGATTAATCGCAACAACTAACAATACTGCCAAAAATGCTAAAAGCAGAAAAATAACCAACCACTGCAGTTGATCGGCTCTCGTATCACACATGGCCAAGCTGGAATGCAGAAATAAGACTTTATCGAATGCATCTTCTCTTAAACTGTACCTACAGATAAATATTAAGCAAATTGCGAAACTATGTTTTCACGTCTTTTATCTCTAATTACAAGCGCATTGTATCTAATGAAAATCGATCTCCTTCATTGTTTTGATAATTACGTTTTAATAATTATCCATTTAGTTAAAGGGCACCCAATGCATAAAACCTGTAATTGTCAAATATAAATAATATTGTTAATGTTATTCCTTTAAATTAACGATTTAAGATTATGAAAATGTATTCCTAAAATAATAGAAGAAAACCCCAGTACATGCCATCAGCATTGTTAATTCTCTTGTTTTGTTTTTGTTAGTTGGTATCAGTGAGCACATAAATCCAATTGTATTAATGGACTTGAGTCTATTAAATACTACCGATTTCTGAATGTTAGTTGAAAGATTTTATACCTCTATTAATATTTCATGCAAGAATTTTAAAAATATATTATTTTTAATCTTAATAAATATCATATGATTACCTGAGCTTCCTAATAATCTGAGAACATCTTATGATGACATCGCCGTCATTCATCTTCATTCATTTCTTTTCAAGTATAGCCGTCACTGGTTATGTTTGTGACTGGTTTGCTTACTACACTTATATCAAAATTCGGTTTGAAAGTCAATTCTGTAATAGTAATAATACTATTTTCATTGCAGATAGGCTAACCAAGCATATTATTTTGCACATAACTATGGATATCGTCACGCATTCTGTGAAAAAACATCAATAAAGATTGCTTGTACTAGTACATTATTTGAATCCTCTTTGATATTTTTACTACCTATGTATATGAATCTCTGTTACTTATTACCTTGATTTATATATTTTTTTTTCATGAACATGCAATCCATAAATATATAAACAAGGAAAAGATACACAATTTTATTAAAATTTATACTGTTATCTGTCTACAGGAGATGGCTGGTCAGCATGAAAGCCTGGAGAGATACAATTAGATCTGACTTAGTGAGATTTCTACTCCCTTGCTTGGAATTACAAATGGAGGACATATAAGGTAAGAACACATTCAATATGGCCTAGTTCAAAGAGAGTGAACATCTGCTATAAATGGAAAGAATGTCCACCCAGATCGATTATAACTTACGAACCTACAAATGAAATATCTGCCAGAAATAGAAGGAATAAAGTATCTTATCTCCTACTGACAAGAAAGCATGTGGCTCAACTTTCATTGTTAATTTTATCAATGTTCAATATAACTTCCGTTATTTGTGTCTCTGCGCGGTGAAAATCAGAATTGTCATCAATTGTTACCCGAAGATCAGCACGAACGATATCATCGACTCGTTACATGTTCCACAGTGGTCAATGTGGATTGTCTTTCAGCTCCCGTACAGCGTCTAACAGAACTGACATCCACTTTTGCGAATCTGCGTTTCACCTTCCTCATTCAGGAATGCTAACATGGTTGGTTATCTCATACGCAGGTCAGTGTAAGTCATTTTCTAAAACAATGCAGTACTGCCATTTGTTGTCTTGTTTAAGCTGTTATTGCTAAGAATGGGGGAAGAGGGTTTCGGGAATCGCACCATATTTAAAGATAGCTTCAGGGCAGTTTTAGCTGCATATGTTAACTCTATTCAACTGGTTCCCAATACACAATTGTTGTTACACAGAATTTATGATAAAATAATATCTTGCCCCCCTTGCCATGGATAGCCGAACAACAATTGCAAGTCACGAAGTTTGATGTGGCATTATAAAACCATTATATATACTATTTTACCAAGTTCAGTAGCATAAACAATGTTGCTTTCAATTTTGTAGTTTAGTTTTATATGATTTACCCTTATTTTATATAAAGTAAAAATGCGACCTGAGTGGGAACTCGTATTCCATTATATTTTGACAATATTCTTTAATAAGATTTTTTCACAAAATTTTTCTTTGAAATATGATAAATTTGGAGTCTGATTCATTTCTTGTAATAAGAGCAGCGACCTCATAATTCTTTGTTGTTTATGGGTATGTATAATTTACATCTATTTTTTCACTTTGTAGTATGGTTTTTATTGTAATTGTGTGTAGCGGCTATTCACAATTACTTCTAGCAGCATGCAGGTAATCGCCGTTTAGCTAAGTTTGTGTGCGCTCTTGCTTCATCTTCCTCTCGAATCTTAGACAATTTGCTTTCCTCTCTTACCAATAGGTACCGCCATAGTTTCCATACTCCAATCTCTTTATCGTTCTACTTGCCGCACACAGCAATCTGCTCTCGTCTTTGGCATGAGTAACCACGTTTGGATTGCAGAATTGTACTGGTTTGAGGCTATCCTCTGGTTGGGTGAGAATTCGTGATCCACCGTTCTGCTACGATGTCCTTCAGCAAGGCCCACTCACAAAATTCATATTTGAAATTTGATACATTGGGAGTCAGAATAATTTTCTGTCAATGAGAATAGTGATCTGGGCAAACAATTAATTATTTATTTATGTATAATATTATTTACATTTTTTTTCATTATCTAGCAGTAAAGTTTTGGTTGTAATTGTGTATAGGTTTTTAGAGTGATTTACTCTTATTATGCTCCATATTGCATGGGTTTCCGTAACAAGTGCTTACACTATGGTTTAGTTAAATGTGAAAAATGTGTAAGAGAAATTGGCATGTTAAATATTCGTTGTTAAGAGTATGATTGTTTTTAACCTACTTAAATCAGTTAGTTTATTCGTAACATTAAATTAATGCTTCATTTATTTGAAATTTAAATTAAGAATATAATATTCCAAGTGCGCAGTTTGCAATAATTAATATTTTATTAATAGGTAAAATATTTATGTTTTTAAAATCCACGTATAAGGGCCATGCCCATATTCATTCCCTGTTATGCCGCTTTTTACATATAATCGTGCCAATCGATACTGTTCATGGTGGTCATTTTGAAACCAAGCTTAACCTGAACAAATGAAAATTTCATAATGACTTTCTAGGGCATTACCAAAGAGTATAAACGGCGTTGAAAGTTTTTTTTTCTCTCTTTTACTAAAAAGAGAATAATGATCATCTATAGATTAAATATTAAAATCCTCCCGTTCATTTCTTCCAAATAGCAAATAATTATCATATTGGGTGAAATATAATTGGGAATCACTCTCGCAGATTTACAAGCCGCCACTGAAAGAAAGAATCACAGAATTGAAAAGAATGAGGAAAGAGTGAAGACGTGGTGAGATTCCGGAAAGATGGTGCACACTTGTGTTTCGTCTGGGAGAAGAAGAAATATCTTTAAAATAGTTTCTCAAGATTATATGGAAGAACAAAAACAGGAAAAAGAAAAAATACATAAGCCCGTGAGATACTAGATGTGCCTTCTTTTGATTTATGTGACAGTGAACCTGTTACAGGAAGGGCAAACGAAAGAAGTTAGTGGACGGAAATCTATCATTACCATAAAACATAAAGCATAGAAACCATCAACTGGGCCGTCGTAAAGCGACTCCTATAAATTTTATTACAACCCTCCGCCCACATTCCTCAATTTACAAACGATACTCCACAACAGATTATTATATTTAGGACAAGAAACTACGTCTTGTTAAATGACCAAACTTTGGCTTGTATCACCGCCCCGATTTTCTTGTAAAACCAAGTCCGGAACGATTACTGTCACTGCATTGTTTAGCATCGTTGTACCACCCTATCAAAATAGCAAAGGTGTTATTCGCTTCGACTCTTCGTCGTTTGTTAAGTTTTTCGAAGAAGGGCTGTATCTCGAATCTTTTTGGTGTCTGAAAGGGAAGAGAAACTTCCAAAGGCAAAAGGTGTCGAAGTTTTTGGAATTATGCTAGTCATGCTGTCTGTTTCAGCAAATAAATATATTCTCTGTTGTTCTTTTAGTTTTGTTAGCTTTGTATTGAGAGTTATTTGTCTGTTATTATTCATTCCATATGCTTTCTGAGATATATTAAACTAGTTTACATCTTTTTGCTTTATATTTATTTGCAGTAAAATCTGTTCTTTACACTTTCCCTCCTCAAACAATTTATCTTATTAATGATAGAAGTGTTATTATATATAATATAAATGAAAAATAAAAATAAAGTAACACTATTGACAATGTAACATATTAACAGTAATAATAAAAGTAGATAAGGATAAAACACTGAGAAAAAGTCACACTTGAAATTGCTATATTTCGAACTACTGCGAGTTCTTCAATGGCAAGAAGCTAGACAAGTTGTTCTTGCCACTGAAGAACTCGTAGTAGTTCGAAATACAGCAATTTCAAGTGTGACTTTTTCTCACTGTTTAATCCTTATCTACTTTTATTTTATATATATTAATAATCATCATATTAAACTAAAGTTAGTAGCACAGGAGGGATATAACAATTCCATTGCATGGAATGTTGCAAGACGCAGACTCTAGTTTGAGTGCCTTTGTGTTAAAAGAACATCTTTTGAGTATGAAATGTCTAAAAATGTCATTATCTTATCAAAACTTTCTTATTGTTTGCATTCTTTATTTAAAAGTTTCTTTTTATATACGGCCTAGTTGATTCCTAGTTGTACATCGAGATCAGAGATAAAACATTTTTAATATTTTACAATTTGATAATCAGAAAGTTTACTTGAGTTATTCGATTCCAAAACTCACCATCTCATAAAGAAGCATTTTTTTAGGAATAGCAAAAAACTGTTTTGTTTAAATATGAACCTTTAAGTTCCAGTTTTTCTGTTTGTACTTTCAAGGAAGCATAAAAATTTTACAAACTAAGGAAAAATAAGGATAAAAATAAAGGTTCGTGTCAGGAACGAGGATTTGGTGAGTTTAGAAAAGCATATTCTGGATTTAGATAATTTTGTTGCAAATTATTTTAAAAATTAGTTTCATAACCAGACTTTTTAGACGCGTTTATTTGGAAAGTAATAGTTCACAATAAAGTAGCATTAAAGTTTTGGATGATCAAGGTCGTTAAGGCATAGACTCGTAAGCGGAAGGCAGGAATTCGATTCCGCAAGAACCTTCCTCTCCGACTGAGGTTTTTACTCAGTCCTCATAAATGGAAAATGCCTGTAACATACCCTAAATAATTTCCTTTAAAAATCCTTTCCTAATTTATAATTTTTGCTCATGTATCAACAGTGTCAACCGCCCGTTGTGCCTCAGCATTTACCTCTGTGTGACAATAATATGGAAATGAGATATTGCATTGATACATTTTCTAAACCTCTTAAAAACATATTATTGTTACTAAGAATGTTCTGAAATTTAAAACCAAGTTTATTTTCTGTATTTTCATATGAATATTTTCCGGAAAATCTGAGATATAACTACAAGTTTAATAAAGGTTCCAAATGGGGTTAACTAGCATTTCATATTACAACCAATAGCATACCGTTCATTAGATAAAGGTGGAACAATAAAAGCTTGAAGTTCATGGAAGATCGAGTAGAAATAAATAGCACGTAATATTCAGTGCTTTCTTTTTCATAGCCTCTGAAAATCAGTTACTTTGATATTTCTCTGGTATTCTAATTTGATAGTCCACTATAACAGGAAAACTATTCTGAATGCTTAACACATGTGGTTTAACATAGACTCACCTGCGTAACAAATTATTGCAAACATTTTTATTGTTTTAAATGAAAAATTAAAGACTACATTAATATTTTAGAACAATTTCTCACATTTAAGTAAAGTTATTTTTTTATCTTTTCTTTCTTTCTTTCTTTCTTTTCTTTTCTTTCTTTTTTTTTTTTTTTACTTAAAATCAGTACATTTTTCTTCGTCAAGGTTTTCTTTGCAACTAAAACTACAGTTAACACTTGTAAATATGTACATTATGCTATATAATATTCGACAATGTACAAAAATATAGGTAAAAATTTATAATCTGTATTGTTATTAGTAAGGCCGCATTTCAAGTTTTTTTATAAATAACATACTATCCTGTTGTCTCTATGGCTACTTTTTTAGATTTTAACTAAATTATTTTTCCTTTATACCTTTTTAATGGAAAAATGCACAACCAACACTCTTGTAAACATAGAAAATGGAATTTATTTACGTATTGACACAACATTATTATAATATTTGATTGCAATTTATTTTTATACAGTGACAACTAACACATACCCTCGAGCCACCTAAACTATGACAACTATTTTAATGTTTTGTGAAAGTTATACTAGCACTAGGTTAACATAAACGCAGAAACGTTCAAATTCACATTTTGGCAATACTGCTCTTAGCAACATTTTTATTTGGAATGAAAATATTTATGTTCTATCTTTTGTGTTTTACATACATCATAAAAGTTATCAGCCTTCCACAGTTCATTGCGAATCGGTTTATTTTTTTCAGATTTTCTTTAGATATCTCAAATTATGTTTAATTTGTTAAAGCAACGAAGACAATATACCACGCAGTAGTAACATTTTTCAGTATTTACTTCGCGGCGAGGTGGCATTCATAGAAAGGTCGACTTGATAGACGTCGTCATGTTGGCAGTATGCACACCCATTGTAATACAGACAAGCAACAATGCACTATACACAAATGTAGTTCTCTGTTTATCAACATGAACATACTGAAGCCTTCCACGACCAAAATGAAATTATTCTGGCATGTTATTTCTTAAAAGTGGAAAGTTTACTAGTTCATTTTTATTCTCGTGAATTCGCGTAATTTTATATACACAGAGTGAGGCATTTATAGTGTCGCGGCCATTTTCCTCCGAAACGAAGGGGAAAATGAAAAAATGCTTCACACAAAATTTGAAGTGCTCTTAGAGGAACATAAGATAGTGGCCAAACTCGTCCTTGATATGCCATTCTCAAGGTCATTTAAGGTCAAATTGTTATTTTCAAGTGTATGGGTGTATTTTCTTTTCCGGGAAAGGAAGAAGCACTTACTTTTCACTTCTAATATATTTATCAGCTAGGGGTGGTACATGATTCTGATATTGGACTCATAATATAGCAAATGTTTTCCATTTCTCTCTCTTTTATTTTGTTGTTGCCATGAAGGAAACTAATTTGTTTGCACAGACCCCGTTTGTTGACATCGGTACACAAACGAGAGCTCACCATTTCCAATTCCAACCTCAAAGGACATTATTCTTATCCAATTCCACTTCGTTTTTCAATCATGGATATTCGATTCACGATCTCAAAGCAGAGATTCCCGAAGATTAAGCGTGACAAATATCATCCATATCACATTAGCGTACCTTAAGCCCTTCATGGGGATGATTTTCAGAAGCGTGTTGAATTTTGCCAATGGGTCTACTACAATTGAGAATGGCATTTTAAGGACGGTTAAGGTCGCTATCTTATGTTCCCGTAAGAGTACTTCAAAAATTTTGTCTGAAGCATTTTTTTATTTTCCCCTTCTTTTGGGAGGAAAATGGCTGCGGCACTATAAATATCTCATATATATGAATGTCAATAAAATAAAATAGCCTTTTTATATTCATTTAGAAATTCTATTATGTCATTTATGTTTTTAGTTCTATTTAGCTCCTTTTAGGTTTACTAAGATTCACATATTTGAATGCAATGCACAGGAAACTGAAAAGTGTTTTACTTTTCTAATTATTAAGCAAGGGGAAAAGGCTAAAACGTAATATCCTAATAATTATATTACTATTCGTTCTTCAGAAAAACACGGATTGACATTAGATTGGATTAATACTGCCTGCTTTAGGTTTCACAAAAGCCAGCTAGAGGACGTTGAAACAGAAAAGAAGAAAATTACAAGCCTACTTTCATATATAATAAAAACAAGTGTATGTTAGGATAAATGTTATAGGATTAATGATTGAGGCGCAAGGCATCATATCCAAATTGTTAGCGCATTTTTGGACCTCGCAGGTCTTCGAAAGCCATGTCTCCCAAAATTTGCCGCCGTCGCTCCTATGAACTCAGTTTCAATATTACGAAATCGTTTTTTCTCTCTGTTAGTTATAAATCTTAATTTTTGTGTAAAAGAAAATATTATTTGTTGTAATATGCAGTTCGTTAATTCTATTCTTTTAACAATTTATTATTATATTATATTATATGTTAAACTTAATCATGTTATGTTTTAATATGTTATATTTAATTTATCCATGGCACAGCCCCTAATTGAGCAAAATTATTGTAAATAAATAACATATCAAGTTATTTCATTTGTAGTTCTACTTTTCTGTTTATTATTCGCAATAATAACCTTTCCATTATTTATATTTTTTCGCTCTAACATAATATTTAATGTCTTCAATAAACATATAATTACTGCGTTTATTTATACTCATTTGAAAATCTACTGTTATACCGGATCAGAAAAAACTTAAATAAATTTGTAAGTTTTTACAGAAAGGTCTTAAAAATCACGAATTTACAATAATTACCTCCAAGGATGAATCGCCATCTTGTTCTAGTGTTCAAAATTACTGGCTGCTATCCGAAAGGCGCGGTACCTTTAGAAGTTCTCTAAGTTAGGGAGTTTAGTAGGGAGAGGATAATTGGGGAGCTGCCTGATAGAGGTAGGGCGTACTTCGAACTCGGAAGCCCGTGTTTAGACAACCGGGAGGGTGTCGTGCTGTTTACATACCCTCTGCCTATTATGTCGTAAGATGGAGCTAGAGGATGTTTCAGTAGTTACGGCCGGCCAAGGCCCTACTAGGCCTGTTGCGCCAAGAGGAGGAGATACAAGGATGAATAAAATACCTGTGGGGCAGCTTTAACGTTACTAATATAGATCTGTGGAGCTTCAAAGAATGTATTTGTTCTCAGTTAATAATTTTTTTAAATTGATTAATTTTTGGACGCTCTTGAACAGCTCAGGTCATCAGCGTCCTATTCTATTCAGGGCGTGAGACGGCCGACAAATTTTGCTCAGAAGCCTCTTCTTTCCGGTTTGAGGTTCTTTTTCGTGCCGTGAATGTACGACACGGGACCCACGGCTTTACTTCCCTTCCGAAGGAAGCCATACTTAGGATTTTTACACCCGAAAAAATCCTGGCCGGGTTTGAACCCGCGATCTTGGGTTTAGAATGCAAGTATGGTTACCACTACACCACCAGAACCGACAATTTTCAGTTAGGAAAACCTGTTTATGGTATTAACTAATATGCACTTATATCATCTAGGAGAAAAGTATTGGGAAAAATAAGTATTGGTTTCTTTGTTTAGTTGTGTAACATTTAGTTGTGGCTCATTTTCTCAAGATTCTCACATTCAGAGACGTTGCTGTTTTTCTTGGAGTCTCAACAAATTCTAGGATATGTCGTCTGTAATTCAGGAAACGTTTAGACATCGACTCCGCAGTTTTCGTTATGGAAGAAAGTAAAAGCACCACTAAGCTTAACTCACAAATAAGAAAACTGCCTGCTTACTTCTGGTTCTTCTCTCGTGAATGCCTGTCAAGAGAGATCGAGAGTGAGCAAAAAATGTTTAATCATTATCAACTTCAAGCATTAGGAAAATAAATCCTTAAATTGATCAATCCATTGTTTCAGCTTTCGACCACAATCTCTCTAGTACCGTTAAATTTATATTTTAAAGCCACAAATGGAATCCTCCGTTTTAAGTATTACCTTCAGTTTTCCCTGCAAATATAATATTGTTGAAGTTATTTACTTAGAAATCATTTTCTATTTTTTTGTCGCGTTATTCTTTTCATTGCTTTTAAACCTGAATTCTGCTTTTTGTCTTCTCGGTGAGTGTCCAATTTTTATAAACAACTGTCTACAGTCATTGCTGTAAAATTTGAAATGGGTTTTAATTCTAGTTGTCTTTAAGGTCCTTTATTAAGTCTGATTAAGTTTCTGTGTTTTATATCAAACATCTCTTTCAATTAGATACGATATTTAGCAGCCGATAAATTAAGCCCCGACACTTTTTTTATTACGTGATCAATCAATTCCAATTTTGACTTCACTAGTCATTCTCCTTTGAAAGCGATAATTTAAGTTTTTGTTTCCCTCCCTTCTGAGATCGTGAAATTATAGCACTTAATAATGGGGTTCAGTTTATAAAGAACCCTTTGATGATTATTTCCATACCTGTCCTGGTGGTCTAGCGGTAGCCATACTTTCCTCGACGACTCAAGATTGCGGGTTCAAACTCGTCCAGGGTCAATGGAATTTTTACACCATAAAAAACAAGGAAAATAAAACCGTTGGTACCATGACAATGGTAAGCCTGAAAGAGGTCTCTTAAGTAAAATTAATCGGCCGTTTCACGCCCTTATTTAAAGGGTCGGAAAAATCAAAGAAGTTGAGGAGCGTCCTTAAACTTCAACCATTTCCATAATCTTAGGTTTCAGTTCAGAAGTTTATACACTTCGCAGTCTTAAGTGAAACCGATTTTTTTAAAAAAATATATCATTCGATAAATTATCCAACTGGTTCCTCTTGAATTCTTAAAAATTCTGCTATTGTTTGAGAACACATGGGATCAAATTTTAACTTCTGTTGTTGTCTTAGATCATATTCTTGTTTAATAATACTAGGCCAATAACACATTTATTATGTACCGTTTTAGCGCAAATGCATTGTCCACGATCAATATTTCAATCTGTGTGTCTTTTCCTTAACTCTTCCTTCTTCACTCTTTGAGCTATTAAAGCTATAGCCTGATCACCCATTGGCTGTAGTACTTTGCTTTGTAATGAAAATAAGGAAAATGCCTGTGCTGCGTGGTTAGTTCTCATACTCTTGCTTTCTTCTCTTCACTTCAGACGCAGCCAAAAACTCCGGGAGATTGGCATCTTTCGGCTCTCATAATTAAAAATATTTTTATGAAATTCTTGACTGTGTGCACCCAGTGACCCAGGTATTTTGGATTAGTAAAACTGATTTTATTATAAACGCTGTTTAACTACTAAGACTATATTTACTTCCCAGGATTTTTAGGTGTATTGTCATATTGTATTGCCAATAAATGTGCACTGTTAGAGAATTTGGAAAATCATGTAACTCCTGACACTTTTACGGTTTACTGTGCGTGCCTTTGTATTTTAAGGTTTGCTTTTTAAAACTTGTATTATCTCAATGCAGTATTGCTATTATGCATTTTCTTTTAATGTAAGCTAAATGCTTTGTGTATGTGTTATGTACATAAGTCCGGGTGTTTAAAGAAATATATTTAAATGTCATTGCTGAACCAGATGTGTTATTCTTCTCCTCCTTTATTGTTCATTCATCTTTTCATGCACACGTCTTGGAGAGTTTCTTTCTGCAACATTCTAATAGGAAAGCTTGCACACATCAGCAGAAGATGTAATTTTCAAATTGTTGGTATTCGTGAAATTAAAATTAATAGTTATAATCAGATGTATCTCTCATTTCATACACGATGTTGCTACCACGATTCATAAGCAACTTGTACACATTCGAAAAATAAACAGATGCACGTGCTCAATTCACCCACACCACATTGCTGCATTCTTAACTGGAGGATATGTTTGTTGTACTTCGGAACAATTTTATCATAAAGTCCACAGCTTGCTAATAGCTCGCATTCTGGCCGAGTATGAAACGAAGTTAATTTGCTGAGTAAATCATGTGTAATATACTTCTTTCGGTCTAGCAGTACTTGAACGTAGTGTATAGTATTATTTAGTGCTAGTAACTTTTTTATATCAAGTTTATATTTCACATTTTCTGATTAGATAATTGCAGTGCTTCTAAATTATGTGGGTACATGAAGATATCTTTAGATCCAATAGGGAATGAGGAATTGTTTCGAAAACTGTTAGGAGTGTAGGTATGGGTACCATTATATTTTAATTTTATATTACTGCACAGATAGAAAATTATACAAAGGGGGGTGGGGTTGATGGTAAATAAATTGTTTACAAAACAAAATACATGAAGAAATAATGGAGATAAAAGAAGAGACAGAATAGGTTTGCAAAGGAAATTACCATCCCACGCGTTTATGCTTGTATTGGGAACAAAAGCAACCGACTTTGGTACTTTTGTTATTTGGCAAGTTGAAAAGGTTAAATCGAACTGAGTAGGCGCTATAAAATGTGGGGAACAGTTAAAAGCATGTTGACGAATGGCTTTGAAAGTAAGACAGTTGTATAATATCTTTACAATACTACACCATTAGCACGACTGTAAATCAAGAGGTTTGAAGTAAAAAACTGTCACTAGCCAAATTATTAAGTCAGCACATATAAATAATATGAAATCTTGTTCATCTTTTATTTTTCATTATTTTTTGTGGCTTGTCTTCTTGTTAGTTTTTACAATAGAGCTCGTTAGGTGTGGCTTATGTTGGCTTTGCAAGCAATTTCCTTGCGGTTCTGCGCTATTACTTTTCACCAAGTGCAGTTACTTTCATTAAATTTAACAACTTTTGAGTTGTGTAAACTTGTAGACATGAAATTAAATGAAAACAGGCCGTGCTGTTCTACTCCCTCAAGCGGTAGTAAGGAGATTCACATTTGAGCAAAAGATTCGTTAAACCACAGACAACTACCCATGAAAATTGTGAAATAAAATACATGTTAAATTTATCCCCAAATTTGGTGAAATATACTCTGAAGGCAAAGAGTGATTCGTTTCCAATTTCGATTAACATCGGCAATACTTGGAAACAAATTTGTTTACGTTCGGCACAAAAGCGCACACGTACCCATCAAAGCTTATCTATCATACTACAATCTATTGTGGCCGAAGTCGTTAAGGCACGGCCTCGTGAGTGGGAGGTCTGATGTTCGAATCCCACCAGGACTGTCCTCCCTGGGTGAGGTTTTTTCCAGGTTTTCCTCAGTCCTCATAAATGGCAAATGCCGGGGAGGTACCCTAAACTTAGACCTGAAACGCTTTCTTCCTTAAAAAATAAAAATCCTTTCCCAATGTATCATTTCATCCCATGTATCATCAGTGTCTACCGCCTGTGGTGCCTCAACAATAAAAACGGGGTTAAACGCTATTAAAAAAACTACAATCTAGTAATTAAGCGGTTATCCAGGGAATTTAGGTTCTTAAGGTTCGCTTGCTGCCTAAGTTGTTGTTTATTTGCATTATTTAATAGTGTGTGAATGGACTATATATATTAACAGCAGGTTCTGCACTCTCATATACATATACATGTTACAAGAACTCAAGCCAACTACTAATCTGTGGCTTTTTCTTAAGTGTTTTTTTTTATCCTTTTCTGCTTTTCTAGTTATTGTTATTTTAGTTACATTGTTAATAGTGTTACATTATTTTATATATATAATCGTTTTAGACAGTCAAGCTCTCGCAAAGGAATAAAGCAACTCTAGTACTATGTGAAAATGGACTTGGCAACTTTCAGGCGTTAAGAGTTAAACCATTATATTTCTTTTCTTAATGTGTGCAGTGCTGGAAAAAATTGATTGATCGCACTCTGAGAAAAGGAAATATTCTGTCATCACCTCGTTTTCTAATGCGGTTCACTTACAATTCGATATCGCCAATACGTCGCTTGTCTTGTTGCTCTACATTGGACGTAAAAACAGAAATATTTACATGTAAAGAGGCATGACTGCGCACGCGCTTTGTGTTGGCGAAACAAGCTCAATTCTCGGCATGACACTTCCCCTGGTGTTAATTATGGCTTCTAGAGTGTAGCGGATAAATATGTTTCTCGCCCCTACTTCGCATTCTTATGTAAAACTAGCATGTATTTTCCACAATTTTTGGTTAAAGATTGCAAATTAGGTGTAGTACGTGTATACTGTGGGACATATATCATAGCCAAGGCCATCAAACATTAGCGTTAAATGCCAATTCCTCTGTAAACATTTTTTTCTATTCTTATTTTTGTCATTTTTACAGATTTATGTTCAGTTATATTTATTGCCGATATAAGTGCAGCTATTCTTACTATTATTTCACAAAGTCTTATGCCACCAAAGCAGGTAGCATTTGTGGCGTTCCATGTCCACTGCAAGGAGGTAAGAGAAACTTTATTGAGAAATGTGGCGAGCTGCTGCAAGTATAGGTTTATTGTGTGTCTCTACTGAGGACGCATGCAGAACACTCTTGGTGGATGTCCATCGTCCCTGAGTACAGAGCTTGAGTAGTGTACAGATTGTTAGCAACCATTGCAAGGATGCCGAACATTCATTAGACGGTTAAGGCGATTTCCACATAATTCACAGTTTAGCATTTGCTCAATAGGAACTTCGTATAGGGAGAAGAAATTTTCTCTGACGAAACTATTTTCAGCCCCCTGTACTTTTTTTTTTTTTTTTTTTTTTTTTGCAGGCCGAGTAGAATTTCCTATCTCGGGATAGAACAGCATGCTGGAACGTGTTCATGTAAGGCTTATCAATAAAGCTTATACTCATCTCCAAATAGATACCCTGGCCTGTTTCGCCAATTTTGGGCGAAAATCAAGAGGGGGATTTTTCGAAATTCACAAATGCTGAGCAGCAAATGCCATGGAAGACACTTGGAAGTCCCAGCAGAAAACACAATTGTTTAGAAAGTTAGTGAATTCCATGCCCCGAAGATTGAAGAAAGGGATGGAAATGCACAACAGCTTTTGTTTTCTTCCTTTTTTGTGCGGCTTTTATAAAGATGGGGAAGGAACCAGGTCACTGTGTTTAATTTTCTTTCTTTTTTTTTCCCCTTATTTTGACGTTGTTGATTTGTTTTATATACGGAAGCTCTTTAACATCTCAGGTCATCAGCGTCCCATTCAAACCAGGGCGTGAAATGGCCGACAAAATTTGCTCAGAGGCCTCTCTTTCAGGCTTGAGGCTTTTATCGTACCGTAAATGTACGACACGGGACCCACGGCTTTATTTTCCTTCCTAAGGAAGCCATACTTAGGATTTTTACGCCCGAAAAATCTATCAGTCTGGTCGTGATCGAACCCGCAATCTTGGTTTTACGAGGCAAATATTGCTACTATTACACCACTAAATCAATTTTTCTTTTTATTTCTTTTCTTTTCTTTTCTTTTTTTCTTTTTTTATTTCTTTCTTTCTTTCTTTCTTTTGGGGGGGGGGGAACGGCGAATAAACTTCACATACACTGTACAGTATATTATCCCAGTATATACACATAGTTACATAAAATACAAGCTTTTTGATTATACAGAATGATTACAGGAATGGTTAATAATAAAAATAATTCACAGAATGCCGGCTTCTCGGTTATTACACTGATTTTCTATATCGATACCTACCTTGACTCATTTCTATAAAGATAATTGTCCTTCTGTGTTCATATAAGCATACAAGCAATGTTAATAAATACGTTACATAATGTGATTACGAGTAGTGTTGACATCAATCAACATGCAAAGATACATTTACTTCTTTATTAAAAAACCAGGGAAGTTGACCATTTTCTTATTTGAATGTAAAGAATTATTGGATCTTCAATGATTAACGGATTACATTCCGCAGCTGTTTTCTATTATGAAAGTGTATCGAAAAGAACAGCTTTGATGTTCCAACCCCAAAGTGTTCGAGCGGATTCAGGCATTCTTTGATAGATTAAAGTATGAGATAATGCGGGTTTTAATCTCGCACACTTTCTACACCTTTAACTTTTAATGTTTTCGTTATTTGCATTACCAGAAGATCATTATACAGCTAATTTTTAAATATAAGAGAAAGTTTTAATACTTGTAGCTTTAAAAATGTATATTGCTGCCTTAAGACCTTTCCACTATGGCCTTAAAAATAAATGTTTACATTTGAGACCCATTTCGGTTTCTATTGAAAATTCAAATAAACAAACAAAATATAAGATAACTTAAAATACTTAATGCCTAATCCAATATCCTTCATGCTCGAATAACATGTTAATTTTTCTCGACCTGGAGTTTATCAGCCGCTGAAAATAATTTGGCCTTTCTGCGAGGGAACTCCAAGCGTCTTGGAACCCTGCGCCATAGCTCGACAGACGTCATGGGAGGTGAGAAATAGGACTTTCGTAGAGTCTCCTTTATTTCTGCCCAAACGGTTTTTTATTAGTGTTTAATGTCCGTTTTTATTACTGAGTCACTACAGACGGTAGACACTTAGGACACATGAAATGAAATGCTAAACTGGGAAAGAAATTTTTATAGGGAAGGAAGCGTTCCAGGCCTAAGTTTATAGTACCTCCCCGGCATTTGCCATTTATGAGGACTGAGGAAAACCTGAAAAAACCTCGGTCAGGGAGGACGTCCTGGTGAGAATCGAACCCCAGACCTGCCGTTTACGAGTCCGCATCCTAACGACGTCGGCAACCCGTAGCGGTTCCCAAACGTCTCAATGGGGTTTAGATCATGTGATTTGGTAGGATGAGATATCAGCGAGATATCCTCTTGCCACATTAAACCAACGCTGAACTATCCCAGACTTGTGAGCGTTATGCAGGAAAAGGATTGTTCCATCGGGATACCTTTCTCTGGCTGATGGGGCTAAAATGATTTTCAAAAAGTCAGGATAGGTCAAGGTGTTTAACCTTCCACGTATTCGAAGGTGTTCAGCATTTTTGAACGAAAACCAGGCCCAACATGAGAAGCTTGCATATGGACACATAACGTTCCATTATAAAACGGAGACACTACAACTTCCTCCGCGACGATTACTCTTCCTAGCGTAGCAAGACGGTCCATGGCGTGTTCATCATACAGGAACTCATGCGCAGCTAAGTTAGCCAAATTCTCTACAGTGACTTCTTACTCTCTGTAAAGAACCGGGAAAGTGACAACCAGCCTTCCGTTGGACAGCAGATGAAAAAGTTCTCTTTCTACCTCTGCTCGAAGACGATCACCATCCTCCCAAGTATAAAGTATTTTACAATCTGTGCAATGTCGCTTTTCTACTTGTCGATCTTCTCTATATCCAACGCCTTCCAGTTCGTTCTGGTATGCCAAGTTTACGAGCAGCCTTTGACGGTGAAAACCCCGCCTTAATCAAAGATAATATGGCGGTAAGTTTGTCCACCCAGGCAGACATATCGCAATTGAAAGAAAAAATGTCATAGTAAATGGTCCTGAGAGTCAAAATAAGTATCCTTTAGGCTGGGCAGTCGCCGAGAATGCCCATACACCCAGGACGGAAACCACTGGCGCAACTCTTGCCGCTAGTGCTGCAGCAGCTAGAATTGCATTATGCGTGTGCGTGGCAGCTTGTAACGGTAAATATTCGATGTATTTTTTTGTTAAAAATAATGTAACCTATGCGTGATACTTCGTAACTGTTAAATAAAAACTGATCGGGCATCGTTAGGCGGGTAAAATATTGCAACGGTTGGAAATATGCTTTTATTCGAATTCGCAATTAATTCATATGTATACACACTAACCCTAACCTTGGATAAATCCTAGAAACCGGTGGACCCAGTAGTTTGCTACGCCTCGCTACGGCCTGGCGGCCTGCGCTTACCTCTTTCCCTAAATATAAATGGATCGGGGCGGGTAAATCACTGTAATTATGGTAAACCCCCTTTGATTCCAGCAGAAAAAAAATTGTAAATATCAATTTATACGGCATTCTGTGCATGGCACTCAGTTACCGAGTACAATCATATTGTGGCAAATCTACTTTAAATCCGGCAAAAAATAAACAAAGCTTTTTTAAAAAAAAAATCGTGGATTTGAGGGTAGCATGATGCTGAAAGCGTCTGAGCTATCATGCCGTTGTTCTTAGAAGTCTTATTATCTAGCTATATCTGTGCGTCACTACCTTCGGCTCTCCCCGCTGTCGCTCGGGACTGCAGCCAGCAGCAACAGGAGTTGCGCTAGTGATTTCTGTCCTACGTGTATGGACAATTGTCACCAAGAAGGATAGTAGGGCCGAGTGACTCGCTTCAGAGTACAATAACAGGCATATTACGAGGATTGGTAGCATTGAACTAAACCTTCTCGTCGTTTAAATACTGTGATAGCAAGTATTATAAGTATCATTATTACACAGTAAAATATGCAAGACTTATTAAATAGTTACATAGTAATATTTGGTATATAATAGAATACATTTATTATATAGTAAGACATGTGTATTTATTAAATGACTACATAGATATATTTTGTTTTAATGAAACGACTATCACACATGTTTATCTCTTAATCAGTGGAAGGATGTTAGGATTGAAAGAAAAATGATAATCGGTTAGGTATAAATTATTTCAAAAGTACTCTTAATATTTACTTTTGAACAAAATATATTCTCAAAAATAATGAAAGTAGAAAAATACATTAAACATGTGAAGTTCAAGAGTAAAAAAGAAGATGCGAGATTAGAACTTGCACAGATTGCATTTAAGTCATGATTTTTTTTTTTTTTTGCTTGATTTATTTATGGACGCTCTTTAACAGCTCAGGTCATCAGCGTCCCATTCAATTCAGGGTGTGAAACGGCCGACAAATTTTGCTCTCTTTCAGGCTTGAGGTTCTTTTTCGTGCCGTAAATGTACGACACGGGACCCACGGCTTTACTTCCCTTCCGAAGGAAGCTATACTTAGGATTTTACGCCCCGAAAAAATCCATCGGTCCTGGCCGGGTTCGAACCCGCGATCTTGGGTGTAGGAGGCAAGTATGGTAACCACTACACCACCAGGACCGACTTTAAGTCATGACGCCACTCAGTCACAGCTGCATTCTATCTGTAGGGAGTAATAGGGACTTCTTTAAAATATACTACACTCATACTCTTAAATCCGTCATCATCTGTAAGGGCCTCGATTCGAAGAGGTCTTCTCATATTTTGCCATCCAAAAACGTGCCAATTCTCTCTTTAATAAGTGTACAAGCTCTGGTGAACGAAAAATTAAGTAACAGAATAAAAAAGGGGGGGGGATGATATAGGAATAATAAAAACAACATTAATATAAAAACGTATTATTTTGTGGTACATTTTTGAATATGATTGCGCCATATGCAGTCAATACAATCATATAACTGCTAAATTCTTATGGAAAAAGTGCTAAAAACTCGCATTTTGTGAATTTAACTTGTGGCATAGGATGCAGTATACTTCATAAGCTTTTGATTTATGCAACATTGTTATAGTCATTACTGAATCTAGAAAAAAATGCCAAATACTTCTGTAAGTAGTATTAATTTAAATAGAATTAGAATTATAATGCCGGATACCACAAATTTCTAGGGAAGATGGCTAAAAAGATCTCGTCATTAAAGATTTAAATTTAGATATATCCATATATCAGCTAGTCATAACTTTCCTTCAGTTTTGACTTCACAAACGACAAGGAGTATATGTTGTATTCTCAGGTAAATGTAAAAACCTTTAGGATACTTAAAATATATATTTGTTTTCACTTATACATTGTGAAATTATCAACGCAGTTCATAATTAATATCTAGCAATGTTATATTCTAATTACAGTAGCGGTATGATAAGACTTAAGGAGAGCGGCAGGGTTTCATTTGACAGTATTTATATCCCACCATTTTTTGGGAAGTTGTTATTGTGTAATGTATCAAAACCGCAGGTATTGAACTTTTTAACACAATCTTTGCTTAATTATAAGCGTTTGAATTGAAATTTTAGAGTTTCTTGAGTTACATTCTATATTTAGTCAATCGTATCTAAAATAATTACCAACGTGGTTTCAAGGTCACTGGGAGGACTCGTGAGCGGGAGGTCTGCGATTCGACTCCCACCAGGTTTGACAGGCTTTTTGGGGGGGATTTTCTTTAGTTATCATTAATACTAAATACTGGGGGCTAATCTAAACTTATGACTGAAACGCTTCCCTCCTCAAAAAAGATTTTCTTATTTTATCACTTCATCTCATGTATCATCAATGTCAACCACATGTCATGTCTCAGTAGTAAAAACGGGCGTTGAACACTATTAAAAAATAAAAAATATATTATAATCTTTTTGTTAATTTTATTTTTATTTAGTAATTTCTGAATAGAAAATGTTATATCCGAATTTTAGAAATGACAAAAAAAAAATTACAATTTCAATAAACGCGTCTAAAAGTACAGAAGGATAATTGCTACTCCAGATTCTTTTTTCCCTCGTTAATGTTTGCCTTATAGCGAGTGAAATTTGTCAGGTACTTTATGAATACGGCGTATATCTTTCAATGTGTATTAAGATTTGCAAGATGTGAATTATAATTTTGACAAAAAAAAAACTTAAGCATTATCAGTGAACAGAAAAGGCAGGTAAATATCATCGTCTTCGCCGTGGTAGCGATAAAGTATGAGCATCATTGCATACTTTGAATTATAATACTCGTAACTATGAAAATGTTCACAAGTAGCGTCCAGGAGTAGGGGCTATAAAGCATTTGTGCAAACCAAATATTTCATGATATTCTCTAGTAACGAAATATTTAAAAAGTGTGATCTACGGTGCCCAATTGCGTTAAATAATGAATATACAAAGCAGTGCCTGTGTCAATGAGGACGCGAAGAGCAAGCTTCTTAGACAAGGTTTCCGCCGCGTGGAAATCTCATATTAAATGGGCGTAGATGTCGATGAATAAGAAGGCGGTGAGCATGGGGAAGAGCGGCTTCTAGAACTTGAACAAGGCCTTTCCCATGAAGAAGGCGGTGTTCCAGCACGTCAAACAATAGATGAATTTCCATGTCGCCACCTATCCTTCCTTTTATAAAAAGTCCTAAAGTCAAAGATCAACAGAATGTAGTTTTAATTATGGGCCAAGCATAAAGCTGTCTGGGATCAAAATAACTTTATAGTCCTGTTAACAAACACCGACTTTCAAAAATGCAGTAAAAGTCAAACCTTTATGCTCTCAAAAACGCTTCTGTTTCTGATATAAATAGAAGATATTATATTTTGTGTCATTAATTTAGTATTTAGGTCTCAAAGTGATCAGATTTTGTTTAACACCATGCCTTAGAATCAACTAGTTTATTACAATTACTTTTTCAAAAAAATGAATTGGATAATATGTTAAATTCTTATGAGATACCCCATGAATTATGCCTTGCGTTATTGTTAGTTAAATGTTCAAAAATGTTTGGCGTAAACAGAACTCAAAGCCTATTATTATTGTTCTTATTCAGTTTTTGCTGTGGTTCTGAACCGTTCTAGGGACAAAAGGGAATAGACGAAAGGTTATGAGGAAAGAAGAAGTAAAAACGGTAGACAGAAAAAATATATGTATTGAAACAAATATGTTCAAGTTAAAACCTCTATAATGGTAATTCTCAATTAAAAATCAAAACAATTTATGTATATAAGGCGAGTGCTTTTACCATCGGTTATTCATTTTTCAACTTGTAAATGTGGCTTTGAAAAGCTTAAAAAGTAAGCTTCTAAAATCTGAAGGTAAAATAAGCAGAAAATTACAATATAAACTCCTAAGCAGTAAACTCCAAAACTTCTATTTTCCTTCAATGGTTCATAAACCTTTAAATTTACTTACTTTTAATCATTTTGCATTTACTTTCAGGGACCTACTTGTAAATAATATGGGGTCCATATACTCTAAAGGAACAATTCGACAGTCAACTTGGTTCTACAACTTTTATAAGTGAGGTTATTGCAGTTATAGGCTGCCTACTGGGAAAGTGTAGCCTCCGCAACTGAAAAAATGGAGATAAAGTCGCCGCTTGTAAAATTAGTATTCGTATTTTTAAAGATACTGCATTTAAAACAGATAATAAGAAGTAAAAACCTCTGTTATAAGAGATACCAAAATGATGCTTCTCAGCGGCAATACATTGCTGGCATGTATAGCAAATTCCTGTATTTCATTTAATTTTTCTTGGAGGTTTGGAACACGTTTCTTGTTGCCGAGATATCCTGTTTCTCGTAATTTTTTAAAAAGTTGGAGCACAGTTTCTCTACCTGGAAAATGGTGCTAAGAATTTCCTTGCGCATCGCATTACCCTTTCTCTGCAGGAATCCATTTTCGCATACTCGTATGCATTGTACATAAATACCATTCTTCAAGACTAAGGACAATTGGCATACAATAAAGGCACCGAGCAATATACCTATGCACAACCATTCAATGACAGCCTTCCTCTAACTAATAACTAAATAACTATAGTCTATACATTTACAAACAGAAGAAATAAAAGAGTTAATACGAACTTGTTTATGTAACAAAAATAATTATATTTAACCAAAAATATACCAGCAAATATCTGGACTGACTTTCGAAAACCCACTTTATTTCTGGCAGACAGATTTCACACATAAAACGCTTTTCCATTAATTTTTGAAATTGGTAAAAATATGAAGATGATGTACTTGCAATAATACCAAAAAATATTCGTCAGCTGCTCTAAAATTCATACGGTCTTGAAGTGTGGCTTCTCCCAGTATGGCACAACGTTCTGGTGGCCCGTAATTGAAACAATCTCACTGTATTATTATATACATATAAATATAAATCCTCGCATTATAGCAAATGTGTAAGAGATACAAAATATATATTCATAAGGATGAACAAAGTTTAGTTTTACAAATTCTTTGGGTGACCTTTGCACCTTTGTGCATTTGATAGCTTTTTCATATTAGACAGAGCAAAGTCGTAAATTGTAAAATATTTTTTCCTGGAATGTAGTTCACTATAAGAAAGAGGAGATTCCTTTATGACAGTGATACGTTAAAGTAGTGGCGCGGAGTCGGCAGACAGCAAACCTTCGCCAAAGGATTGCTTCGTGACAGATCTGACAGATTCTCTCCGTCTCGATGAGAAATGATACAGATCATCTGGGCGCCACCTTCCTTCATCTGTAGTCATCAATCATGCAGCGTTTATTACTTCAAAACACATTCAAGCTCTTTGATAGCCACCTGTGGAGTTGAGAAAATAGTGGACGAAATAGAATGAGCGAACTTTATATTTATTCAAGAAATGTTAGTAACAATTCCAAAGTTGATGCATTAAAGTTCATTCATTTCAATGCAGTGTTTATTTAATTAAACTAGCATTTAAATAAATTTAGAAACATTATTATACAAATAAGAAAGATAAGTAATACGTCATGGCAACTATTTTTTGTTCTCGCGAACTAGGGACAACGAAAAATCGAAGATATACCATTGAAAGTGCATGACATTTACTGCCGAGTGGTGCCACCATCGGAAGGAATGCAGATGGCCCTCATAGAGAAGAAGCAAACACAAGCAATCGGACAACATTGTTTTATTGTTTTATGAGTAAAACTCGACATTCTACCCCGTTTGACGGGCTCTATGCACCTCACCACTTTTTGATACGGAAGGGCACGCGCACCCAGTGCTTTCCGTAGTTCGTTTGCATTCTCGTGATTCTTGCTGTGGAGGAATATATTTTAATATACACACGTTCAATTTTCATAGTTTGATTATATGGCCACTGCCTCTCACCTACTGAACTTCGGGCCGTACTGAGACGCGCAGCTCTACTCACATACACAATCTAGTGGCGTCTATCAAAACTACAATCCATACACTTTCAATGTATATATTAGATTTTACGTATTTCCTTTGTTCGCGAGAAAAAATAGTTGCCATGACTTATGATTTAAACTCTGTAATGTGTATAACTACTAAATAGACAGAATTATTTAAAATCTCATTTAAACGCATTGTTTTATAAAAGAGATAAACATAAAGTATAGAAATCTGGGATTGTGTTCCAAGCGCTGGTTCATATGAGGCTATAACTTTCTCTGTTCCTTGTACTATTATCAATCACACAGTGTGTATCAAAGTCGTAGTGGTATATTGCTGTATGTTATTGATATGGCTCTAAGGGTAAAAATATCACTTGAAAAGCGTAATGCGATTATAACATTAACGAAGGTAGATTTGTGGACTCTTTAAAAACGTGCCTTGTCTTGGGAGATACAATCTTATAGCTACTAAGACTTACCACGCATCAGAAAACTGCAAAAAGTGACGATAAATTTATTAGGACGAGTAAAAATAAGTTTAAAACTGCACCACAAATAAATGCAGAAATAGTAAATATAAACAAGAAAACTATGTCTGTTACAACAGTAAAAAAGTAAAACTTTACTGTAAAAGCTGATCTGAAGGGTCATGTGGTAGAAAGGAAAGCATTGGTTAAACTATCAATATAAAGAAGAGACTCTAGCTAGTATCCACACTGGACACCTTCATGCTTTTATGGATTTTTGGGGGCGTAAAAATCCTAAGTGTGGCTACTTTTGGAAGGAAAGTAAAAGCCGTGGGCCCCGTGTCGTACATTTACGGCACGAAAAAGAACCTCAAGTATGAAAGAAGAGGTCTCTGAGCAAAATTTGTCGGCCGTTTCACGCCCTGAATTGAATGGGACGTTGATGACCTGAGCGCCCGTAAATAAACCAAATCATTCGGAAACGGATGAATCCAAATATGAGAAGAATACAAGTCCGCCAATGTAAAAGGGAAAAAATTCTAAACATCGATCTGGAAGAAAAGTAGAATTTGTGTACCCCCAAAGCACGGACAGAAGCTCCCTAATATTGTTATGGGATAAAGGAAATAAAGAAGAACATTTAAAGAGCTGAAACCACCTCTGGAAAATTGTCCAATAAGCATGGAAAGGTGTAGGATATTTTGATGATGAAAAGGAGCATTAATTTTATTCTTTTGAAATGAATATATTTTGACTCTGTTATTGTATTTTGACCAAATAAGCAAATTTCCATGTATATTTATATGAGGAAATTATATGGTGCATTAATATTAATAAACGGCAATGTGGTACTGCAGAATCAGCAATAAATTGAGGAGGAAACTTGTGAACACGGAAGAATGCATATTACTCTGTAGATATAATATTTAATGAACCTGGAGCAGCAATATATTCACCTCTCTATGTTCCGCAACTCCTAGAACTGTCTCATAAACTTGAATTTACATTCTCGCTATCCGATTTTAAAATCAAATGTTCTAAAAAAAAATAAGAACACTTTAAGAATCATTGTGCATCTTTCATCGGCGGTTCCAAGAATCACAGGCAATTACGCAAGATTTTGTAAATAATATCAACACATAAAATTATTCAAATAACCTATACCAAACCAGTGTATGATTTTATTGATTCATATTAATGTATTGTGTATGCTATTCGGTTCAAATATTAGAAAAATGATTTCTATTATTAAAATTTCTCATTAAACTTAAAAATCAAATGTACATAGAAAATCTGTGTCGTTTTTACACTTCCCACCTTCCTTATCTGTTGTGTGTACATAGCCTTATTTTGGAAGCGATCGTCTGTTGGTTAAAACATCTTGCCTGCTAACGTAATTGAGAGTCTATAGCTATGCTACGTTTTGAGTAGAGCAGACACTCTTGCTTTCTTCCACGAAGACACACTTAGAAGCTCCGGGATGTGGAGTATTTTTGGCATTTTAATCAGTAATTTTCTACGGCGTTTATTTATGTTTGTATCCAGTAACCCAGGTATTTTAGTGTTAGGCAATGGTATTGTATCTATAATGTTTTTCCTTTGAGGTTATATTTTGTAATTATTTGCTAGGTAGCTTCAAGGGCACTTGCAGTGTTTTGAAAGTAAACGTGTTCTGGTAGTGAAGTAGAAAAATCTACTATTCCTGGCAAAGTATTATTAACTTGTTTCTTTGTATAATTGGAAGTTTTAATGTATGTTAGATATTTATCATTGTTTTGTCCAAGAGTTCATGTAATGATGCGCCAACTCTTTCATAAATTATGCAAACCTTTGTTTGAAAAGTTATTTTGAAAGTATTGTTCAACGTTTACAATTTACGACTCTTTTTTTTTTTCCTCCTGTGCGCTTAGTTCGTATTATATCAAGGATTATCATGCTGCATTTATTATTACCATTTTTTCAATTTTAACCAATTATTTGCGGTTTATAATAAGTGCTTATGCTCTACAAAATTTTAAATGTTTATTTTTTAATTTTGTGAACTTGCCCTGCTTCTTCCATACTACTGAATTATCTTTCCAGAGATACCTGTAGAGGTTTCTACAGCAGCAAATTCCTCAAGAGGAAAGTTGCATATATCAACGGGAGGATGTTATTTAAATTTTAATAAATTAAGGTGCAGTGTTTCATTGAAATGGGCAATAATTAAGAAATGCGTCTAAATAATGGTATTTAAAAAGTAAATTCTCTTGTGCTTTCTAGTTCATTATGTCCAGTATAAAAGTTAGAGAAAATTTTAGACACTGCCGCATAAGCAAGATAGTTATAATTTTATTTCATTATTTATTTTTATCATTTTTATAAAGTTGGCAATGAAAACGCTAGCTAGCGGCAAAGCACTAAGCAATTTCTTATGTTAAGGATGCGTATTGAATCCTCCAATAGTATACAAAGAGTTTAAAACGTAAATGTCATGTCCTTCGGCGAGTGACCAGTCCTAGTAATCTTTACAGTCAATCGTTGGCGGACGTCGAAATGCGAAAGCTTTGCCGTCGATTGCCCCTGCGGCTGATCTGCTACGGTCGCCGCGGGACGGATGTGGGAACATTAATACCTGTCTCGGTAATGGAGATTGGCCAGAACAGGCGAAATGCGCCATGAGCACCCCAAGATGGCCTTCATAGTTAAAGGTGATGGACGGTGGTAACGCCCTCCAGGTTCCGAAGAGGTTATAGAGCTGTAGGATCTTACCACACACCGAGCGCGCGCACGGAGTTCCCGGAAGCTAAGCACCTACGCTCTGCAGCTACCATGGCGAGTTACTCCTGGAGGTCATTCTGGACAATAGGGTCACAGACCACCGGCGTGAGATTGATCGACCTCCTTGGTCCGCGGTTATGTCTTCACTCAGGAGAAGCGAATGGATTCTCAATGCTGAAGTTGAAACTGGACACGCTTCATGCAGGTCCAGTGGCGGATACCAAAGCGTGTATTTCTGAATTTAAACGTAAAAGAAACAATTTCATTTGTCACGTATTTTTAATATGAAATGAAATTTTTTGTGTATATCGTAATTAATATTTTCAAGTCTCACTCGAAGATCAAGTTGGCAAGAATATTACTTCTTTTTATATTTTGAAAATATGTGTATCTTTTGTGATACCTTTTTATATTCACATATTTTGTAGTATCTGCATTTATTATGCCATGCTCCTTTTTCAAAGATGTTTCATAAACAAAAATATAAGCTGATATTCAAAATATGTTTTGCTATTTAAATATAACATGAAGAAAATGCAGAAAATTTAAGGAAATTACGTTACCCATGTGATGATGCAAGTGAGGCACTTGAATGGATAAAATAAAATTTAAACATACTCTAAATTATACACTCATAGGAAAGCTAAATATTTCATATTTGGGCAAAGAAATGCAACATTTCTAATACAGTGATAAAGGTAAGTTTATAATTGTTCACAAGGATATATTGTTGCTGCCCAAGTGTAGAGCCTACAGGTTAAATATTATTCTATAATCATTCATCGCTCATGGGCCGGACAACTGCAACACTATCCAAGAGAATACTACCCATCCCTAATCAAACTTAAATAAAAACAAAGATGATAATGAGTCAAGGTATACTATACAACTGTAAACATTTCTCTAATTTAAATTATACTTTTATTACTGTGTGTAAAGTTTCTATGAATGGTTTCGTAATGGTGATCATCTCGGGACCGAAGGTGCAACGTCCTCTCTCTTCAAACTTACATCTTTCTTCCTCAGAAAGCTGTTAAAAATGTTATCGCTGGCATGCACAGACTCTTATTTTCCTCATATGCAATCTTTTCCAATCGTCATTTCTGCCTCTTAACGAACTTAATCTTACAATGCATTTTTCCACATTGTCTTCGACATTGTGTTCTTTTCTTACACTATGGTAAATTCTTCATTTTCTAAAAGTGTTCTGTATTCAACTTCTTGAACTATTTCATTGTCCGTTCATTCTCTGTCGTAAATAAATAATTATTGTGTAAAAATGATCATTTTCAAGTTTTGGCCATTCCAATTCCAACAGTGTTTTATCATTGTCTTTCTCTCTGAAAATATCATATTTGTTTGGGAATTTTGTATTTTGAAATTTTTTAATGATGTTTAACGCCCGTTTTTACTATAGAGGCACCACCACAGGTGGTGGACACTGATGAGACATGAAAGGAAATGATACATTAGGAAAGGATTTTTTTTAAGGAAGGAAATGTTCCAGGCCAAAGTTTAGAGTACCTCCCCGGCATTTGCCATTTATGAGGACTTAGGAAAATCTGGAAAACACTCCAGTTAGGGAAGGGAGGACGGTCCTGGCGGGATTCAATATTTCAAATGCGAGATGAATCTTTTGTGTTTTACATTTTTCAGTGGGTTAAATTTCTCTCGTTTTTTGCAAATATTTTAATGTCACTTTCATGTTTATACAATTGCGACAAAGGTGTGTGTGCAACAAATATTACTTTTATACAGTTTGCATTAAAGTTATGTATAGAAATTATTCTTTCACACAGTCCTATGTACTTAGTGGTTAAACTAGAAAAGCCTGGGCTAAAATCACTCATAGCAATCTCTCAGATTAGAGAAAGCCTTAGGTAGGCCTAAATGAGAGAGGTTCGTGGTTCCATGCTTGGATACGGTAGCTTTAGTTCATCAGAGCATCAGCACGGAAGGCTGAGCATCCGTGGCTCAAATCCCGGGCTTCACTCGAATTTTTCTTTCCAGCATACTGGAAACAGTTATTTTAACACAAAGCATTGGAACTAGGAACTGCACTTTGTACTATTCAGTACTATAAATTTTTATAAATTTTTAAAATACTCCAGGGTTAGCACCTTTAGTTTATTACGTAATGTGGTGATTAGTCATATATTTTAACAAACAGTAATTATATATTTTATGGTTATATAATTGTTAATGTTTACATTCCTCACAGCAGTTTTGAAATTTGATAATAGTACAGTTATGAATTTACATAAATTTATTTCTAAGATGTTTTTATATATGTAATAAAGTTGAAAAAGCTGTTATTATGTGAGAGTAGAAGGTAATTAACAACAGTTATGTTGGTCCTGGTGGTCTAGGGTAACCATAGTTGCCTCGTAGGCCCAAGATCGCGAGTTCAATCCCGGCCAGGATAAATGGATTATTTCGGGCGTAAAAATCCAAAGTGTGACTTCCTTCGGAAGAGATGTTTCGTAGATTAAGGCATGTAAAAGAACCTCAAGCCTGAAAGAAGAAACCTCTGAGCAAAAGTTATCGGCCATTTCACGTTCTGAATTGAAAGGGATGCTGATGACCTGCGATGTTAAAGAGCGTCCGCAATAAACCACAACACAACATCAACATATAATCTCATAATTGCGCATGCATAGCTTCTTTCACCTCGAAAAAATTACATTTTTATACAGCAACTTTTCATAAGGTACGAGGTAATAAAATGTAATAATAATAATAATAATAATAATAATAATAATAATAATAATAATAATTTGTAATTATACTCCATAAAAATACGTTTAATAAACCTCTAATTACTGCGATATTGCCAACATTACCCAGAGATTTAAATAATGATGCTTCTATGCTCCTCCTAGTGAGAAATGAAATTTAATGCGTGACTACTAATTCATTTATAATTATTAAAGTTAACTTGAAAACATTGCATGATATACGTGTAAAATATGACTACTGTGTTGTAGGTTTGCTCGTAAAATAAAATTCCACCTTCAGCACTTGCACAGTTATATAATTCGTGATACACATACATCACAAATAATAATAATAATAATAATAATAATAATAATAATAATAACGACTCAATTTTATCTTGAAAAGTCATATTTTTAAGCCACAGTTTATAAATATGAATACATTTCTGAAGAAATCTGTGCATTTCCTTTTTCAGCTTGGTGTCGATTTAGGTTTAAAAGATTGAGTAGTTTGATTCAATAACTTGTTATATATCGATTTATGAAGGCGATTATATATCTAAGCAAGGACTGATACAATCTTCAGGTTATTGTTTCAAGCAAGTATTACGAATGTTTAGAATGTTTAATATGTTTTGTTACAAGTGAACAAGAACTACATTACATCTGATGCGAATTTCTGGATCCGATATTACGTTCCTTAACACACCTACTTCGGAGCATATCGAATGTTCGTGTTCAGGTGATAACTTTTATTGTTTGATTTTTTGCAACTTCCTTTTATTATTTTGCCCATGAATGCATTATAAGCGTTTAAATTTTTCATGCTCAACCCTTTTCACTTTTTTTATCACTCCTATGCGTCCTATTAGGGTTTTTTTTTTTTTTTTTTTTTTTTTTTGGCTATTGCACCTACCATGGCGCCTCTTTATGTCTTCATCTTCTTATTGCACCTACCTTGGCGCCTCTTTCTGTCTTCATCTTCTTTTACGTGAGGAGGTTCTCCGCCAGTGACCTCCCTCCCTCTCTCCCCCCAATTTTAGCCTTTCTAGTTCGACCATAGGGAGTAGTTTAAAGGAAGTTTCACTTTCAAAGTAATACTTTCTGGCCATTATTTGCACTAGGTATGAAATGTTGTTCATAAAACTATTTACGCATTCCACTGTGTGTTCATTGTTCGTACAGGCTTAGGTGGTCTTAACCTTTTAATACATATAGTCTTAAAAAGTTTGTAGCGATTACAACTTCCTTTATCTTACCAGAACCTTTATATAGATCAGCTCTCAAGTTCTATGTGCTTCTAGGCTTAATTTCGGTAAAGTATAATATGTTAGTTGAATATGTGTATGGAAATAGGTACTTGACCTGCTTGCTGTAGAACATTTGACTTTAAAACGACCTCACTCATCCCATATACCTGTTGGCTAGACACAAATTCTTCTTTCATGTTATCCATTTCAGTATTTTATGTTTGTAGTATTAAAACCCCAATTGTCTGAAATACAAGAAAGTACCTCAAATCCAAAATATTAATATTAGCTATTCACAGCATTTCAATAATACTTTAATTTGAATAATATTCTTTAGAATTTTAAGTCAAAAAAGCTCTGCCACTTTTCAAGGTTAGCAGTTTTACATCAAATATGTAAATCTAATAGGAAATAGTACTGCATTATAAGTTTTTCTACATGACTGACGTTTTTAAAATGTATATATAGAAAATATGTCTGGATATTTACACCTCAAATGCATTTGTTGTGCAACGACTTCCGTAACGGTTACGAATGCGTAAGAGTGAATTACCTCGTTTACATGTCGGACTCAAATCGATTAATATATTGAATTCCAACTTAGTGCGATTCCCGTTTATATGCTACTGTTACATATTTCTAAATGTTTTCATGTTGGTTAACCTGATTTATTTTATATTCTATAACATGACGAATTAATTAATGATTAAAGTTGTAAGATTTGGAAAGAAAAACTGGTACAGAAAGATAAATTAATAAAACAATTGGCATGCGTATTTTATGAGTAAATACCATACTCGATTTCGGTGCGATCCCTGTTCTCTTGCATCTCAGTCCGCATTCAATCCCATTCCATCCCAGCTTTTAGTAGGCTCGAACTTGGATCTTGAATCCCCGTTTACATGTAGATTTTCAATTCATAATGAGTATATTAAATTGACATCATAGAAATGTTGATCAAGACAAAGTAAAGTAGTTTTGAATAATTCTGGTAAACGGGCAATAGATGCGTAGTTGTTTATGGTCCAGTTCATTTTCTGTTTATGCATTTATAGGGGAATCAGGTTAGTATATCTCATAATTTCGTACGGAACACATTATAGGAACGATTTATTGCACAGCTGTACTACCGCTCTCATCTTTCCCGCTTTCAATTGTTTGTTACATTTATGCAGTTCAGAAGTTACAGCCCCACCACAAATTTCTTAGAAATGACTTGGGCGGATGTTTTTTTGTTGTTGTTATTTGTTTGTTGTTTATTTATGAACCATGTTTAACATCTTAGGTCATCCTGATTCTTGATGTGTTCCATTCAATTCAAGGTGTGAAACGGCCGACAAATTCTGCTCAGAGGCCTCTTTTTGCAGGCTTTGGGTTCTTTATTGTGCCGTAAATGTACGACACGAGACCCACAACGTTACTTCCAAGCCATACTTGGGATTTTTACGCCCGAAAAAAATCCGTCAGTCCTGGCTGGGATCGAACCCGCGATCTTGTGTTTAGGAAGCAAGTATGTTACCACTATGCCATCAGGACAGACTCGCGCAGATCGATATAAGGTTATTCGGCAGAACTATTCAAAACTACAGTACTTCCCTCATCCTCTATTTCCTGGTATCTGTATGTCCGAGGTGACAGTGCGTTCCTTTCACTAATGAAAGTTCTTACTATTTAAAGAGCTTAAGTGAATGGGTTCAAGAGAAAGTTTTGACTGAAAAGAAATACATTTATAACAAGATTCTCAATAGATGTTTTTGAGGTGATCGTACCTTTTAAATTCTTGAAGTTCTTTATGTACTTTTTAAAATGCGTAAGTAAACGAAGAAAAAATCCATAATCATCCAAGAAAAGGTTTTAAATATTAAAATAGGCAACAGGAACCAAAATAGGCAAACACGGAGAAATAAAAACTGACCTTACTAACCCCAAATGTAGGAAACATGTTCATTTCTGTCTGACTTAAATATACCCATACAGATAGAATATGTATTTTGCCTAACTTCCGGGCTCTGGTCAAGTGTATTAACAATTTCTGTAAATGTAAAAATGTACGCTTTTAATGAATAAAACATTTAGGTAAAAAGTGCGCTCTTATTGAATTTTAACATTTGCGCTTTTAAAAGACCGATGTGCGTTTATAGTACACATCCAGCTTTTGCAAACAAAGCTCAGCATTGCCAAGTTTTCTTTCAGTTCTTCAGTATATTTTGTCATTTGTTGCGTCATCTCCTATTTTAACCTTAGCCATCATATATAATTGTGAAGGAGATCTCATAAATTAAAATAGAACATCGACAACAAAAGAAAAGCAAATTCTTTTTTGAGATTTAACATTTTGATTTATCTTTGAAATCGTTAAATTAAATGCAGAGAAAGGCCGCTATTCTTTTGTCTTTGCATTGTTATCTCAAGTTCTTGTATTCCTACGTGGTTCATTGTTCCTCGAAAGCCTAGTTACCTAATTGATTGCCGTGAGCTGGTTCTAATGTTGTTAGATGCAACCGTCCCCGATGGCTCCGAACACCTTGCTCCCTTTCCCAACTACCCGAAGGGGCAGACCTATAAACATTTATTATTTGTCCTGGAAGGACGGAAGAAAGAATCGAAACAAAAAAACGTCGTAGCTTTTGATGCGGGTGCAATCGGCAGGAATTAAAGAAAGTCATGGTTTTAATTATAAGATTTTACAGTTGTGTTGCAACATGCTCCTCTGTGGTATAGTCCTAATAGGTCTGGCGGCCATTAGGCCATTATTTATACCTACCCCGACGGCATATGGCACGTGCAACCCTCTTCCCACCCTCCCATTGTGAGGGTAGGTCTGGTCACCTGTCTCTCATATATTTCATTGGCACACGAAAATAAAACAAAAGTCGGGGAGGAAATAGTTGATTTTCTATTTCCGCTTTTGGGTTTTCTTCCACTCCGCTAACTTTGCGAAGTCAAGGAAAACTTTATTTAGAAAATCTCGCTGTAGTTTATTTTGAAGAATTTCAAAATTATTTATATGTATATATACACAGTTAGTTATAAATAATTCAATATTTAATTCAAACTATTTAAAATATATATTTTTGCTGTATAAATTTTAAATTCAAAAATAATTACTCTTCCTGCTGATGGATATTTCATTGAAATGATGTTTCCAATGGTCTTACTTAAGGCTAACGGTAAATGAGAAATTATACATTGAGAAGTTGATAATTTATGAAAACACGGCACTTATATTAAAGCAATGGCTATTTCTGTACCAGATTCCAGTCATAAATTCCAATAAAACTACATTAACCTTCCGTTTTCACATAGTACTCCAATTTTTGTCTAAGAGGTTTACAGGGTATGCAACTTGGCCTAGTTCTCTCATCAAAAAGCGATGAGAGTTGTATAAAATGGATTTGCAAGTTCTATAAAGAAAATTTGGAGAGAAAGTTATGTTGGCATTCCTCCGAAAGAGCTATATATTCCGCAAGAATGAACACGAAAGTTTTACTTATAATTGTTTTCAGATGCAAAATTGCCAATATAGGAGTCATAAAGTTACTGGAATTATATTTTTTCTCTTGGCTTCCAAAATACATGTTTATTATACACTACGTTTAATTCTGTCACATACTTATTAAAATAAATACTATTTTTAATATTTTTAGAATATGTTTTGTTTAATAGCAAATAAAAACCTTTTAGATTTTATGTGTTTTCAAGGTTTGGCCTTACACAAGCAAGCTTTACACTTCACAGTCTAATATGTAAATTTGTATTTTGTTGGTATTAATTCATATTCTTCTATGAAATAGTGGCATTCTCATTTTAATCAGAAATTAGTTATAAATGCTTCTATAAAAATTGATAGAGAGATGGATGAAGATGGTAAGATCTCAAATAGATGTTACATCCTTGCCACTGCACACATCATGAATTAAGCAAGACAAAGGAAATGGCGTATTTATAATGTGAAGGAACTACATTCATCCGCATTTACCTATGCATTTCAAAAATGATTTTTGGAACTGATCTTTGAAATTACTTTTTCAACACCTAAAATAATTAAAATGATTGTGTGATTCTTTGTTTATGTTTTATCTGTTATGAAAGTACTGTGTGCTAGTGCTAACTATTGCTATGGTAGAGCACATTTCAAAATGCAACAAACCATGATATTAAAAACATATTCTAGTTTACGATGCGGGATTACAAAAACTATTGCCCCATTATAACATGAGCGTTACTAACAGTAACGTAATGATAAGAAAATATTTCGCAGTGTATAGAATCCAACGGAAGGTGTTGTAAAATGTAAAAGCTAGTTCTTTTTTTTTTATTACCTTTAACATCCAATCGAAACCTACTTTTTGTATAAAATTCGATCGGAACCTACTTTTTGGATATGCCTCACTAAAAACTAAATTAAAATGAAATTGAAATTTATTTTGGAAAATATCTTTATATGCTTCTCAAATTTGTAGTTCTTAATCTTAATACACAAAGATCAGAATTAAAAAATAAATGTAATCAAGCTTTTTGTGGTGTTTGTGGGCCTATTAACTTCAGTATTACATATACGGATTGTTTGGGCGTGTGCACGTTAATAATAATAATAATAATAATAATAATAATAATAATAATAATATAATAATAATAATAATAATAATAATAAGTTATTAAATTCATATATGCAAAAACGTTTATAATTATTCGCCTGAGATACTGCAGGATAGAAAACCTACAAACTTACACACGGTTTATCTCATCGTGCACGCAGGGAGCATACTAGTTGGCTATTTTAAAGGGTGATGAAATGATGGTTAATAAACATAACATGTAATGGTAATGATAATCATTAATGTCGCCCAGATTGATGCACTTCTCTCACGCGTACGTGACATTAAAGATTATGAATATGGATGCAGTCTCTTCTACATGCGAAGTAGAGAAAGCCTTTTATCTCTGTGCCTCCATTGCCTGATGAATTAAAATATCTTTAGGTCATGATGTAGAATCCCAAACTGAAAAATGAGCATATCTGTACAATAAATGTTAAATAAACGTGGAGATAAAATAATAAACAGAATATTACGTAATCAATCGTATTCTTACTGGTTTATAGATTTTATAGAAAGCCTGCAAAAATATTTTCCATTATGTACTCATTGAAGCGATTGAAGTGCTTTCTTTAAGATAAATTAAAATGTTTTGTAATACAAACACTGATAATGCCATACTTTGACTAATGTGATGTTCTGTTAACTAACCTTGTGCAAAACAGAACGTGTGTGTTTGACTTCTTCTTCTATCACGGATTAGAGATCGTGCCTGTTCCGATCTCACATTTTTGTTTCTATCTCTCTCACGTCTTCCCATTGATCTTCCTTTCGACGTATATGTCAACATATTTTTTGGCATTTTATCTTCTGTCATACCTTCTAAGTGTTTTATTCGTACTTTTCTGTAATTCCCCAATTGATGTAATATGGTTGCACTTCTAATTCTTTTATTATATCCTTATTTCTTAGATGATCTTTTGTGCAACCTTTGATAGAGCGTAAAAAGTGCAATTCTGCTGATTGAATTATATTCCTTTCCTTTTTCTTTTTCTTTTTTAAATGTCCAAGCCTCACTTTCATTTAAAAATAAAACTGGTAAGGCCGTGGCTGTGTATAAACTTAACTGCGTATTCTTTTCTCATTTTGTTGTTGAAAGTATTTCTAATTGTTCCACACACACACACACACAGCTTGGATTTTTATATTAATATCTTGATTTTCTTCATGTATGACATCACATATGTGAAAGTGAGAATATTGTTCTATTTTTTTCTTCTATCACAATTTTAGTTCTTATGGGGTATTTCCTGGGAACTCCATTATTTTTTTGTTTGTTTTAGTATTTGAAATTGTCATATTATATTCTTTATTTACTTTATTAAATTAGTATGTTGGTTTTTGTAGTCTATCTTCCTTGATAAAAATTAATTCTTTCTCATCTGCTAATATCAGAATATTAGCTTATCTATTCTATTTGTCGGCCGTTTCACGCCCTGAGTTGAATGGGACGCTGATGACCTGAGATGTTAAAGAGCGTCCATAAACAAATCAATCAAAAAAAATTATCGATTCTGTCCTAGCTCTATATTCCTCCCTTATATGCAATCTATTGTCATTCTTTAGGAATGTCGTTCTATATATAATGGGTTATTTAAATATGCAGTATTTGTAAATATGATCATATTTTGAGACTGCCCTATTTAAAACTAAATAATCGACGAGTTTAGCATTCTCTTAATGCTCTTTCCCAATTTCTGCATATTTAGTTAGCATTTTCAAAATTTATCTGCTGATCAACATTTAGGCATTAGGTCTCACCATGATGAGTGTTCCTTATACCTTCTTTATCGTATATTACTTCCATTTCTGAGAGTTATTGCTCCGGTTTTCGGAGAGTGTCATTGTTTAAAATTAAACTTCAACACCTCTTGCATAATAGGTAGAGTTTCATTTAAATTAAAATTTTAATTAATATTTAATGAAAATAATTTTAGCTGATTACCACAGTACTTATTTTATCTCTTCTTGATTCCTTTAGGTAGCTTTGTTATTTATATCTTCATGTATTACATTAATTTATTCTGCTTATGCATATAATTTAATTTACAACTATAACTTTTGTTTACTTAAACTAGGCTAAAATTGAAATGCTATATACGCTTGAATTCAAAATTTAAGTAATACAAATTTAATCACTAATTCTATATTTTGTAACAGAAAACGGTTTTCACTAGTTTTCATGCTTCATTCAGGAGTGTGTTAAATAAGTAATCTCATATTGTGTGTATTAATTGTTCAGTGTGTGACATAAACTCAACTATGTAAATGTTATATTTTAGGTATTTATTTCGTTTTTTTGTCTATTTGTGCTGTAACAATTAAGACTTGTTGAGTAGAAGAGAAGATCTTGTATCTTAACTCTGCCAGTTAAAATAAAACATTTAATTACATTAAACACTACAGTATACTTGATGTTGTATAAAATAATGTTTGGAATGAACATTTAAACATGATAATTATATCTCTCAATCTTTAAAAAAAATTGCTGTATTCACCACTTCAACACAGTTTTGGGAACACCCCGATTTGGTTTTGTACATATTCTGTAATAAACAACTCTGAAAAGAAATGAATGTTCCAAAATACATTATGTTTACAGATTACAAAACTGCCTTCCACAAAGACTTTCGAAATATGCTCCATATGGCAAAGTGAGTCTTTATACGGGGAAATCAGATCATATTCCCGCCGCAAACCGTAAGCTCTGCCCTCCGTTGGCTAGTGTCTTCGGGCAATACAAACTTGTTCAGTACGGTCCACGTATTTCTGAATCAGTGTGTTCGTGAAAGCTTGAAGAGATATACAGATACAGTATTGATCAATGAGCTATTATATGCGAAAATTATGGTTAATAAGCATTGCTCGTAAAGCTTGAATACTGTTTCTGGAATGATATTTTAAATGCATATTATTTAATATAAAATATATTCGGACATGAATTTACCCCCCATGTATATTTTTTATTTTATTTTTTTAAATGGTTCCACAGTAGCATTTACATTAATGCATTCTATGAAAGGGAATAAACGTTTCAGCAAGGGCGTGTGAAAACTTCCAACTTAAACCTTTGTGATTTTTACTCTGGCAAGAATTAAAAGGTTGTATGTACAAAACTAGTCCATATATCATATAAAAGCGATAAATGTCCATAAAATATACATTAACTTTTTTAAAGGGAGCCACATGGTTAGAGTAAGAAAAACTCCCAACATCTCTTATCTAATAAGATGAGTAAATGTTGTTTTAACTACTTAACATTTAATAATATTTTATCTTGGCTTTCATTGTATCCCATCTGATAATGTAGTGACACAGCTTGCACGCCAATAGGTAGTTAACTGGCCGTTTATGAGGTGGGAATACAGCTCTAATAGTGCAAGAATATTGATGCACTTAGCAAGCACGACTAATAATAAGGAAGTAGTGACCGACCTGTCATTTATATAAGGCTTTTAATTTCTAAACTACTCGGTTTGAATATATAATAAAACAAAAAATTAAACACATTAATATTAAGGGTGAAGTTTAAAACCCAGGTTTTACCTTCTCACCTCCAACTACGACGCTCTGAAATTTCAAATGGCACCCCTAAGTCATGATTATTAAAATTTAAAGAGAAAATCAGGTTTACATATCACCTGATTGACGCTTTTGTTGTTTGAATTTGAATCGAATAAAAAATAAGTCAGTTATATGATGAAACAATTTTTGAGTAATATCACAATTATAAATATCACAACAATATCTCCCATTTTATAGCTCTTCATTCATCCACTTATATTTTTTTTCTTTCAGAGAATAATATATACATCATGTTGAAACAATTTATTACCAAAACTATAACATTTAATGCTCAGTTGCTTTTACAGATTTATTACGTCCAAATTCAAAAACGATACCATCACTACTGAAATTGATCATTACCGGGCTATTTTCCCTTGTTGGTTTATTTAAATGAATTTAAAAATCGGTGATTTCATGATGCTACGATCAGCATCATCAACCATTAGGCAAAGGTACAGAACCATTAGAAGTGGGAAGGGATAGGAGTGTTGTAGGAGTTGTGGCGCAGACGTTGTTTGTTGATGAATTGAAAACATTGTCTTAGTTATGTTATCTAGATGCTGCACTGTTTCTAAGGTCTCCCTTATAGCCAAATTAAAATATCACATTCTCGTTGCAATTACTTCTGTCCCCCCCATTTTATTCCATGGAATTTTAAATGACAGTAATCGAAGATTATTTTGGAAGGCGTGAATGTCGCTTATGTTCCACAAGCAGAGCTATAATAGATCTTCCAGTCATGCCAACTCAGCTCGTAGAAAGCATTTATTCTTTAATCAGCCAGAAATATCTGCGATTGCGGAACATGAAATTCAAAATTGCCATGGAATACTTTTACAATAGAAATAATTCCAACAACAAGATATTTTCATCTGGCTAGAAGAGATGCCTTAGAAACAAATAACAAAGACAGAGGTTTTCAAATAAGCAGTCTTGTCAACAAATAATCTGCGCCACAATTCCCCCAATGCTACCACCTCCTGCCACTTCTAACAGTCTGTACCACTACACCTCCAGTCAGCCAACTAATGATGCCGATCATAGCGTCAGCGAAAGTTCTGGTTTTGAAATTAATTTAAACTAATGATCAAAGCACCCGGTAATTGTCAATTTCAGTAATAACAACGCTTGCCCTGAATACTAAAGAATGTTATAACCAGAGCTCGGAAGTTCAAGCATTTATTTTGGTTAAAATAGGTAGGCAAAAAGTCACTTAAATTACTGAAAGTGGGCAGTGATATAATAAAATAGGCATTTATTAAAAGTGAAAACAGAGAGTAATATCAGTAATTATTAATGGAAATGGACATTTAGGGTAATTAATACTTTCTTCATCACACAATTAAAGTACTTAAGTACTTTTCTTGGTTACAAGAACAAGAAGATATTTTTTCAAAGTATCAAGTGTCATAGTCAGTCGCTTGTCAGAGAGAATATTTTTCATCCTAGAAAAAGAACCTTTTACTTACACTGAAGTGATTGGAACATATATAAAACATGTTATATCGGAAGGACTCATAACGGTTATAACAGATATTCACATTTCAGGACATGGAAATGTTGATCAAGACAAAGTAAAGTAGCTCTGAATAGTCTTGGCGAATAAGCGAAAGATTTCTATTCAAGCTTCTGGTTGAGTTCATTTTCTATTTACGCATTTATAGGGGAATCACGTTAGTATCTCACTTTCTTCCGTACTGAACACATTGTAGGGACGGTTTATTGCACAGCTGTACCGCTCTCAGCTTTCTCGCTTGTAACTGTTTGTTACATTTATGCTGTCGAAAAGTTATGCCCACCATAAATTTCCTAGAATTGTCTCACAGAGATCTATACAGGATCATTCGCCAGGAGTATTCAAAACTACTGTACTTCCTCTCTATTTCCTGGTATTCGTATGCCCGAGGTACTCTTGCGTTCTATTCACTAACAAAAGTTCTGCTACTTAAAGAGATTAAGTGAATGGGTTGGGGAGAAATTTTTTACTCGTAGAAAAGAAAAAAATGTAAAAAAGTACTCTCAATTGATATTTTTATGAGGTGAACATACTATTTAACTTTTATAAGATATTGAAATTATTTATGTGCTTTTTAAAATACGCAAATAATCGCAGAAAAAATCCATAACGATCCAAAACGCAAAAAAGTTTGAATCTTAAAATAGGCAACAAACCAAAATATTCAAAAAGACAAAATAACTACCTATATCTGTAAGCATTTAACTTATTATACCCAAAATTATTATGAAGGCATTTTAATAGTTACCAAAAATTCAATGGTCAGGAGAAAAAAATGAATAACAATAACAAAGTTCTGTGCCTATGATGGAACAGTCGGCTACTATGCTATTCGTACATTTTATTTCAGGTTTTAGAGGGAAATAACTACAAAAATAACATTAATGGTTAGCAGGAATTTATATTGTAACGTTATAAGCACAAAATATGTTATCAAGAGCAAAAGTATTAAAATGTATTATGAAACATGTACAGTCTTCATATTTTCTCCTCACAACTGATAGGAAGAGTTTAGTTTTTCATTTTTACATATGGATAGAAATTGACGTCTCACAAAACTCCGTGTACTTTTCAGGAAGGAATAGCAACATGGATAAGAGGTCTTTTTTTTTTAAACGATAAACGTGGTTGATCTTTCAGATGAAACACAGGTCCTGTATATCAACCACTGATTTTCCTTTTTTAAAACTTCAAAAACCCTGCACTCTTCTAATGAGAAAGCTCTTTTAATAGCTATTTTCAGATGGATGAGATCGAGATACTTTAAACATTGTGCATTTTGAAATGTTGCACTTATTTAATGATAACAGCGAATCAGCAATATTCTTAAAATCAAAGAAATCATTTGAATGCATTAGAACTCATAAAAAGGATTTATAGTTTAAGGTTAATCTACAATCCAATGTAAATCTTGAGACGCGAAGGCCATATAGGCGTTCTTCTTTTCTCTATAATAGCGAAATCTCTATCGCAACTCAGAAAACTATGGCTCTTTACTAAATATTTTTGTGCTATAAATATTTACCTTAAAAACTAATAATATCATGGCATGGCACTTAACAAGACCATATGGCAGCATAGAATGGCATTTAGAACTGCATTTCTGTTGACAAGCACGACTAGAAATGTGCATTCGGGCACATAGAGAGCGTACTATTGAAATAAAAAGACTACATTAAAATAGCACATAGAACGTTTGTCATATGCACTCTACAATTATTGTTATAGACATTTTCAGACAACATAAACTTGAAGACGGAAGTGACGCATAAAAGAAGAAGAGAGTTGGTTGTGTTTTATGCTGTCACAGCAGAACAATTATCAATTTAGCACCAGCAAAGGGTAATAATTAGTTAGAGCTCAATTTGCCAACGAGGAAATGAGAAAAAGAGAAGGGGCTAAACTGCTGAGTAATACTAGCTGCCAAGACAAGGGTCTGAATATATCCAGTGTGAACTGAATAAAGAGTTAGAAGCAGATAGTGAGGATAAAGGTCATAGGTACCCATAAGCTGATCTTTGGTGACTTAAAACTGCCCTTTATGAACTGGACTTCCTAGCTGCACGTTGGGTAGCGAAACAATAACGGTGACCCGCACCATTAATTGTGGGAAGAGCCACCTTGCAAGTGTGTGTGTGTGTGTGAGATGCTGAGCACGTGTCCTGCCCCGGGCTACGGCAACCTGTGGTGCGGCTTTTCCTCTAGCTTCTGTCCACGTCATGCACGGAAGACTTTGTAAACCGCAAACCAAAAGTTGGCACAATGTGTGAACATGGAAAGCGCGTGTTATAACTTGTAGTATGTTGCTGATTTTCTGTTGTTAATCATTTTCACCTGAGTTGAAATCTACTCAGACGATCTGTTGGTTTATCTAATCCCAGATTCCAAGTATGATATATCACATTAGCCTTAAAAGCTACAACAAATACAAGCTAATTGAACACTGTAACTAAAATAACGTGGATATGTAGAAGCATGGTGAAAATATTCGTGAAATTAAATTAAAACAATACTTTTCTGAAATTTATTGTTTCTATTTTGATGTCGCCTTTCAAAGGTAGCACGAAATTTACATAAGCATTTATTGAAGACGTTACAGGAAACTTTTATTTAGTGTACTACAGTCTGAAAAATCAATATTTTATAATTTTTAATAATTATCTGAATTGTTTATCTTTCAAGTAAATTACTCGGTATTTATCGCTTAACATTTCCATTGTAAATGCAACATTTTTCACATCTGCACTGTTATATTGATTAAGATTGCCTTTGTTAATATTTTACATTGGCACGAAAGTAAACGAGTTTATGTGAATAACTGCTCAGTTTTAACATATTTTACTTCACTCCGTCCATGCATGAGAGAAAATTACGGAGAACTATTCAGTGACACAGAATACCATGGCCTTCTTCACCAATTATCAAATACCAATAACTTCAACAGTTCATATTATTGTCATACTTTCATAGATATTGATAAATTCTGGATCATATTTAGAAGTTTTACAATTAAAACATAGACCTACCTGCTCATCTGGCAACTTATAAGGTCATGGCATTGAATTGAGTATTGTTAGGAACGAATCAATCTTGCTCAAGATTGGCCGTTTATGCCGAGGCTCCCAGTTGGTGCACCTTTGGGACTAAGAATGGGATGAGGAGTGGTCAAGAAATACGGACTGTGCAGCTAACAATGTTTTCAGATAGAAAAGCACGCGCAGGCAGAGCCTCCCATCCAAGGAATCGAACCCCTCAGAAGAGCCGTTTACACATCAGAAACCTTTCTGTGGCGCAAGCCACCGTAAAACCGCACCAACCCCCTCTCCTTCGCATTTTCGACTCCGTAACAGAACCAATACCAGAGGAATCACGAAAACACAAGAAAAGGATGGCAGGCTCAATGAAGTTGAACTCAGGACCTCCCATATGCGAATCCCAAGCATTACGTGCTAAGCCACCTCGCTTGGTGGTCATGATATTACCAAAGCAAGAATTCACCGCATAACTTTAAATTGTTTAAATTCAAAGTTAATATCCTAGAATTGATTTACCGGAAAGAACCAATTCAGTTTCCGCCGCAACCTAATGTAATAAACATTTAAACTTCCCGTCCAAGTGTAGAAAGCCATACCGAGCATTTAAAACATAAAAAAGAAAACATACTAGATACTTTAAAATGTACCATCTACAATAACAAGTCCTTTCTGACCAAATGTCAGTGTCAGTGTGTTTTACCAAGATATATGCAGCTGCGAAAGATTAAATATAAATTATTTTAATTATTTATTAATGCATTATTTTCAGCTCTTTAAAAATGCAGCAAATAAAGTTGTAAACTATATTTTTATGCGCATTAGTTTATAACTGATGCCGCTGAGATAAATATTTGCAAAGATGTTATTGTCATATCTATGACAATTTCTCCACCCTCAATTCCTTGGATCCATTCGTACCTCTCAATGTCTTCAAGTGATATACCCACCCGACTGAATCGTGAGACACCCCAGGCACAGGAAATGGGATAAACGCTGTTGTTTCTTGAGTAACACTGAAACTTGGTGTCACAGCTCAGCTCGAAGGTGCGAGCTGTGGCAAGTAATGACATCAACATCGTATAATTAAGCTGACAAACACAAGGCACGTTCACTTTCCAAGCCCCAAGCTTTGCTACGCCTTTCAGCCATCAAGACCCAACTGTCCGGTATGGCACAATCCGAGCCTTTGTGCCATTTCTTTCTGAGTGACCATGAAGAAAACACATTCTAATTTCTCTAAGTCCGCATTATGAACGGTTATACTGGAGACAGAGGCAATTTTCGTGACATCTGAGCGTGCAGGAAACGTCTTTCTGAGATATATCCGCATTCACTGCTATAGAAAACAAATGAAGCATTGCTTCGAGTCAATGTATGGTAACAGATTTTTCCATGCAGGGCTACGAAAGAGAATGAAACAGTTTATGCATAATGGTACCATTTGTGTATTCTTCATGCAATACTTCAGTTACTATTTCAGATCTCTCGTGTGATATTCCAAATTACATGCAAATTGTTAAAGAAGGTTATATTTAGCTACTATTTTGACAAACATTAATAAAACTAAGTAAAGTTACTGTCAAGAGCTCTAATATAAATAATGAACAACAGTACCGCCATGACAAGTACTTGATTATAAAATAACATCTTTGGTTCATCTTTCATAATGTTCCACTAAACCATTGCTTCTCTTTCAATTTGCTTATTAATGGTTGCCTTGCGAAGTGTTTCAGGTGATATTTATTTAAAAAGACAACGTTTTGACGGTTGTTTCTTATGTAATTTTCATAATAGCGTAAGGTTGGACAAGAATTGATAGCTGCACTGTGGCTCCCATTGTATAATAAGACATTGTTAAGAAACAGCATTTTAAGTTTCAGTAGTCATCAAATCCATCAACGATATCTTTCAAATGCTGAAAAGTTATTGTGGCGTAACCAGATAATTAAAAGGGGCTTTTCTTTTCCTCAGTTTTTTCATGGAATTAAAATTCAACAGAGCATCAGAACATTTCTGAAACTTAAAAAGTTGTGCAATATTTTCCCAGTTCTTATTAGTTGCATGCCAATATAGGTGATGCATTTCATAAGGTTTCAAATGATCGAAACGTTCCTCATAGCCAATGTTTACTCAGCATAGACCTAACGGGGTAGCTCAGGCGTAACGCTTGAGACTCACATTCGGGTGGTCATAAGTTCTTGGGTTTTATCGCCGTTTCTATTATTTATTTCTGTTACAGGATCGAAAGTGTCAGGCTAGGTGAACTAGAGCTGTGTGCGGTGTGGCAGTTGCTTGCGCTTTGGAAATGTTTGTGCTCCGGCAGTGCTTTTATGAAGCTCGAACTCTTTGGAGGCGGGGGGGGGGCGGCATAGGCAGAAATTATCATTTCTTAAGTAAGGCTAAGTACCGAAATATCCTCCGCCTATATCAATCCAATTCAGTCATTCGCTATAGTTTGCCCATAAAGTGATGTTGGATGGTTTTTATTGGTCTCTTACAAAATATACAACATTAGTACCAAACTTTCTTTCTCTACTGTAGTATGAGCTGTATAAAATAACATTTTGAGACGTGAAGGAAATTAATAGGTTTAAGAATAATTTTACGTATTAAAACCAAAATATTTATTTGTATAGCATAGCTTTTCGTCTTAACATGACCTGAGCCTAAAATATATATAAACTTGTTATTAATAAAATAAAAATAAAAGTAAAATAGAGATATGAATATTAACAGAAGGCATTTTAACTTTCAGGACTTAAGCTTGAGTAAATTTGGAGAATGAAATATATGTGAGCAAACGCAGTACATTACAAATGAATGCTATTCCCGTAAACATTTTGGAAAATACACAGGGTTGAATGTAATGATAGCTATGAGAGGAGGCCCCATCGTGCTGGTACCACAGTTCAACCTGAGCAGCTTCAGGCAGAAGGATGCTTCTGTAGACAAATGCGATAAGCACACTTTTTTCTCTCTTTTCAGATGATTAACTTTGACTTGCCAAAATCGGTGATACAGTTTACTCCACTCCTGGTGGTTCTGGGAGAAGCTTATAGAAGATGCCACCTTGAGGCTCTGTCAGAACACTTAAATGTTTTATCCCTAGTTAATTTTGCTATCTGAGATGACCTTACAATTAAATAAACTTCTAAATAGTAGTTTTTTTAGTTCACTTATTCGTTTTCGTCACTTACTCCGTAGAAAACCCGTCTAATGTAACACTCAGACTGTATCCAAGCAGTTGCATCTAATGTTGCAACTGTGCGTGGGTGTAACCCAAGTTTTACGTGGTTTTATATCGCCACGAGCCCCACCCTATCCAAGTCGTTCTCGCAACAGTTGCGTATCAATTAACGGAGCCAGTCCATATGGTTCCAAACGGACACATGAAGAGGCACCTTCATTTCATAAAAACAATTAAAAACGGCAGCGTAGACCTGTGTTAAGTCACGCCCTATAAAGCTATGGCTATCCTTTTTATAACAGGGATGGTCAAAATGGTAACCTTAACTCTAACCGCAACTAATTCAATACAAACTAAATTGATGCAAATAATTTACAGTTTTTGTTAAAAGTGAAATATAAAAATAATTTAATTGAATAATAATACATTTAAATAACCTACATCTTTCTCAAGATTAATGGTCTAATTTCCAGCAATTAATTATTCATTTTGTAAAATTGTGCTAAGCATATATGTTTATATTTCCTTGTTCACATTTTTTAATAAAATGGCAAACAATATTAAAAACACTTATTAAAACAATAATTCTATTATAACCACAAAAATATCAAATGTGATATTGGCCAACTATTATGCAAACATTTTAAACTTGTTGTGTTCATGATGAACATGATTGGAACTCTTATAGAAACGAAAAGAATATAGAAAAAAGGAGCTCGCTCTATTGTTTATTAATTTTTTTTGTTATCCTCTACCACCACGGGTAGCCGAGGTCGTTATGGCGCGGACTCGTGAGCGGGAGGTCTGGTATTCAAATCCCACCAGGATCGTCCTCCCTGACTGGGGGTTTTTCCAGGTTTTCCTCAGTCCTCATAAATGCCGGAGAGCTACCCTAAACTTAGGCCTGGAACGTTTACTTCCTTAAAATAATTGCTTTCCCAATTTATCATTTCATCTCATGTATCATCAGTGTCCACCGATTATGGTACCTCTGTAGTAAAACCCGGCGTTAAACACCATTTATACTTTTTTCATTCGTCATTCTGAAATTTAAATATTCAAACTATGTTTAGTTATCTAAAATAGGCAAATAGAAATAGTAGTTCCATACAAAAAAAATGTAAAAAGTTTCAAAAGTCACATCATATTTTAAAATGTTATAACAACTGAGGGGGGGAGGGTCAACCAATGGAATTTGATTTTACAAAATATTGAGAACATATCTGTCATTCTCTCGTTCAACATACACCATTCTTTCTGCTACGTCAAGCAAAGAATTTTGCAAACACGATGTCTTAGAACATTCCAAATTTCTTGCTAGTTAAATTTAAGTTGCTGCAGAGTTCTGACTTGTCAGAAAAACTCTTTTTTTTTAGGGTAATCCCATAACCAAAATTCGGTCATGTTGAGATGTGGAGATAGTTGTTGGAAAGTACCTGCTGATGTTACAATAACCAAAATCCGGGTAATTAATTGTTTTGCAAGGGCGTGCGCCATCTTGGTGTTGGTTTAAAATTTGTTTAGATTTCGATAAAGATTTCTCTTGCAGTTCATAATAATATTGAGCCAACTTAAATTTAACATAAAACCATGGTCTGGGTCTTATAATTCCTGTAGCAGTGCTGGTAAAATATTAACGTTTTGATCAACAAAACTATAAAATGCGAGAGAGAAAATGAAATAACGAAAAGATATTTCATTTTTATTTTTATTTTTTAAATTTTTTAATTTTTTATCTTTTGGCTCAATACAGAGATATGTCATTTCCTATCTCCTTAAAGTGCGAAATACTTTTTGAAAGATAGGGTGTTTAAAATATCTGCAATGATTTACAAAATGACGGAAGGAGCTGCACACCTTTTAGAAGAATTCCAATGAATAAAATTATTATACTGAAATATATGAGTTATTTTCTACAAGATGAAACGTTTTCTATACTTTTATGAATGGTTATATTATTTTAGTCCATATGCTTTCAATGTACCATTTTTCTTATAATACACTTTGATATTTTAGCGTCATAGTTTTGTTTTTCCATTATCTGACAACAGTTCTTACAAGAAAAGGGATAGATTTGCATTCTAGTGCATCCCATAAATAGTAAGAATTCAAAACGTATACAGCTAAAATTATTTTATAATAATACAGTATAGCTAACTGAAGTGCGGATTGCTGATCAAGTAATTTTGAAGTGAAAAAAAATTTTAATAAACTATAAAAATCAATTTGAGTAAACCATCACATAAAATTATATACATTAATAATAGCAATAAGACATGTTGATGTTCCTATACTTCTGTTATTGTAAGCTGATATTAATATACTAAAAAGTATAGAAATAGTGTTAACATTTTTGTTTATAGAAAGGCAATAAAGTGTATTGAGTAAAAATCCCGTGGAAGAAGAAGCTTTATATTCAGTTATACATTAATCTTTTGTAATTGTTTTATTTCAACTTTTTTGTAACTATATTTCTTAATTTTTCCCCATCAGCTGCTCTGAAATTCCGAAAATTTGTATTCATATCACATTCAGTTTTTGCATTTGAAGCTTTTATAGTGGCTATACTGCTGATAAATGTTCTTGTGTTTCAATTGAAGAAAGACTTTTAAGCAAATTAGTTTTCTCATAGATTGTTTACCTATCCCTGTAGAGCAGCGGGTATTTTCTGTTCCTCACCCATGTTCCATTGGTTGCTACCATCTGTCGCAAGAAAACTTCCTCTCCTTCCCTTTCCCTAAACCCGGATATTTTTACTGGCTCTAATTGTATTACGGCGTCGCCTTTGAAAACCTGCGGAAATGTAGTTTGGGTAAAAATTAGCCGTAGATAATGGTCTGGCCCAAGGGGACGACTAAAATTACAACACAATGAACTCTCTGTCTTTCCTTTGTGAAACAAATCACTGAATGAAACATGGCTGACCGTGAAATCGCACCGTAAACTCTCTCTTTATGCGGAAAGTGCTTAAATGAGAAAACCGAACGGGTTTTTAAATGCCTGCATGGTATTTTGGTTCTAGAAGAATACCGTAGCTGAAGCACCTCCCATTTTGTGGATCCAATTGCAAAGTTCTCAGCATAGAATGCTATTGGTAAAATGAACATATAAAAACTAAATGCTACTAAAATTGAAACAAGAGTGAACATGAACTCAAATTCCATGTTTATTTTAACGCAATACACATGTATGTATTTTTAGCACATTAAATCACGCTGGTTTCGCGCAAAATCAAAAGCGTTCTTAATCATCAACCCGTTTTCTTGAACTGCCAAGAAAATTACATGACATTAACGCTAAAAAAATGCTAAATCAATATATTTTTTAATTTAAACGAAAAGAAAAAAAAATAAAGAAAACAATGAGTGGAAACTTTAAGAGGATCTGTGCAGATTTTTGCAAACATTTAAAAACATTTAAACATTTCGACATTTTAAACAAAATGCACACTTTAATATATTCTTTTATTTACCCTTTTTTCTAGATTGAGTACATCTGCAATGGTTCTTTCATTTTAAAGCGTTTTGTCTGAATAAATACATATTTAAATAATAAAATGTCAATTTAGTTGTTGAAGAAAGCCCAGAACAAATATTGATTACAATTACCCCGTCACTCCCAACTCCCCACTTCCAAATTTCAAATTGCACTCCTAAGTTTCGACGCCTAAATTTTGAAGCCGTACCAGTAAAACATATATACACGCATACAGAGGGTGTCAAAAAGTATACACACTTCAAACAAAGAAAACGCTGTGTTAACATAACAAAACTGAATTCACACAAACAGAAAATGATGAGCACTAATCATCTTAGACTTTTACAGTTACAACAGTTGCTCAAAATGCCCACCATCGTCGTCGATACACTTCTGAGTACGTTGAACTACTGATTGAGCAACGTTTGCGAAACTATTCTCAGCGATTGCAGCACATGCCGTTTCAGTTTCTTCCCGAAGTGCTCCAGTGTAGCTGGTTCCCCATAGGTAGAAGTCCAACGGAGTTAGATCCGGAGAACGCGGTGGAAACCTCTTCGTCCTATTGTCTTTGAATTTCAACAACATTCTCGGTTTTCCAATACCACTTCAAAATTGCTTTCCGCTGTTCAAACAATAATCTTGGCTCCATTTTGTTGCAGCAACGCTAGCATAACGTAATGTGCGTCACATGTGTTAACAGAACATCCTACGATAATCTAGGCTTCATTTGGACATTGTTGATTTACCTGTCACGTAGGGATGCTATCATAATGTATTTAATTCACATCTATTTGCAGAACATCATACTACACATTGCTGTTGTTTTTCGGTTTAACTTTGAAATATATTAAATAGATATCTACTGTAAAAGTGTCCATACATTTTGGCACTCTCGGTATATGTCTGTTAACGCTCTAGCGGTCGCAAATTTTGTTTTCCTCAACGAAACTTGGCATATAAGCATCAATTAACAAACGATTCATCTAGTTCGTAAACCAGCAAAATTTGGGGTGGAGGTTAACCGAAAATGAAAATAAAAAAAAAAAAAATTGAAAAATCGCTTTATCCGCCCAACTTTTTGTTTTATCTCAACGAAACTCAGTAAAACTCTTTAAAATAAATTCATAAAAGTAATTTTCGAAAATCATGACAATAGGACCATTCGGAGGGGGGGTATATCTGAGAAAAATTTAGGGGGATAGAGCGAAATTTAAAAATACTCTAGCGGCTGCAATTTTAAACATTTTAAAAGGAAACTCCTTATTAAAGACATGCAATTGACATCAAACTCTTTTATGGTTTCCTTACCAATTGGACTGCTGCTACTGTTGTTGTTTGAATCTTGGTAGAATAAAATACAAATAAGCTAGTTTTAGGATGAGAAACTATTTTGGGTAAAATTACAATTATTAATATTACACTAATGAAGCTATTTCGGAATTTCTGACAAATCTGCTTATATTCTGTTCTTTCTAATAGGCCATATACACTTTTAAGCAAGTTATTGCCAAAACACAACTATTACATTAAATGTCAAGTAGGTATATTCTATAGTGTTTTTCTGTCCAAATTCAAATAAGAATAACAACAGTGTAGATTTCCAGGCAACGATAGAAAACAAATGAAGTGGAAACAATTGAATCTTCTTTAATATTTAATTATTATAAGATAAGAATGACTTTTATAATGTCTTAGTTGGGATGAGAGTTTTTAGACTGAGAAGTTTTAAAATGATAGTCCTGTTCTTTAAAGTTTGCTCAAAGCTGTGAACAACGGTTTATTGCTGCTATTTTTGAGCATATTTTCACTTTATGTGTGAAATTTTTGTCTTGAGATATATTTGCAAGCATATATTTGTAGCTCTCCGTTTCAAAAATAGAATCAATTAATTCTGTACACACTTTTTTATCAGAAGATGCTGGAAGGTTATCCAGAAATCAGGCTCACTAATGAAGAAACACAAACGAGTGGAAATGGTAGTTTAAGTAGATGTAAATTGAGTATGGTATAAAACGGGCAACATTTCTAGCATCTCTGTAAGAAACGTGAGTACAGAATTAACTAATTTTATTTCTATTTTTTAAAATGTGAGGCCTTGTGGTAGCGAGTTTGCGGCATCATAACCGGCGATTATGGATGTTTCACGTCTGTAAAACGCTAACTTGCGAATGGAGGTTTTTAAATGTGCCTCACTGCATTCATTATACCTACTAGCCTTATCAGGAACTGAAGATATTTTAACTTGAGGAAAGAATTCAACCCATTGTTTCCAATTCTCACCTAAAGACAATGAAAAATAAGAAATATGATGCAGAGGAACTGACCAGGAAGCAGATGTATCGATTAAAATGATTGTGACATTATTTATTTATCCAATTACTAAATACTTCTTTAAGGTAACCAGGAAGTGTAAATAAAGCAAATAATGCAGCAGTACACATTTTGCACTGTATCTCAGAAATTTATAAAGCTGTCAATATAAAATTTTATGAGATATTAAGAATGTTTAAATAAAGATGCTCTGTAAATTTCAATTCTCTAATGCATATAAACAGCATTTTAAACAAAAATAAATCTTATTTCCAAATAACTTAAATTTTTTATATAAATGTGCATTTTTTTCAGAATTGACCGAACCTATTTTGTTGAAAATTTGCACACACATAATGTGTGTAAATGTGAAGTGTGGTAATTAGAATTACTTAAATGTCATTATTACTTGATAAAAATCATTATAAGTGAGAAATAAAAATATATTTATTTTTTTCAAAATTTGAAAATTAATTTTTTTTCAAGAAACCTAGTTAAGATATATTATTCTAGTTGGGAGGATAGCATGTTGTCTGCAGTTTAAGTAAACAAAATTATTCCAATTTAACCAATAATTTATAAGAAACATGCATAATTATGTCACATTATTTTAACAAAATTTTATTTGATTTAAAAATGTTGAAAAAATATTTATGTCCATTAGAGAATTAAAATTTACAGACCATCTTTAGTTAAATTTTTTTAATATCTCTCCAAAAATTCATATTGATAGCTTTAAAACTTTCTAAGATACAGTGTAAAATGTATACGGTTGCATTATTTGCTAGATTTACACTTCCTGGTTACCTTTTAGGACTTTTGTGACCACCGTTATTTTCAATAAACGTTAAAAACAGAATTAAATTATTAAACATAGCTATTTATTTATGATCATCATCTGTAAGTATGACACATTTTAAAGTTCCGTAAGCTCACACCACAACAGAAATATGTGCTTCGACTAAATTTGCAATAAATTTTCATTTGGCCACACAGAACTAATGAAAACAGATGACTTACTGGAAATATCGCAGATGTGCATCATGAGCTAATACTCAGAGTACATCGTTCTGTTCAGCTAATTATATTATAGGCTCTCTCCTTCGTGTTTATACTCTAAGAACCAAAACCAGTTTGTAGTTAAAGGCAATAGAAACGACAATACGTACAGGAAGAGAGAGAGAGAGAGTAACATATAAAACTATCTATCCGGCAATACGTGAACTGAATACGCTTCACTTTTCAAGTTTGCAGAAACAATTGATACAACAAATAACCAACCCTTAAAATATTCTGGTTTATATATAGTGCCACCAGCAATGAAAAGTAGTGTAACCAGCTTTAAAGGCATTAGCTAAAATACGGATTGAGATCTTGATACTTATTTATATTACCTTAAATATTAAACCCAGACAACACAAATGGTAGGTAGGCTCACAAGCAAGAGTGACGCATCTCTCAACAAGGTAGGAGAGTACGCTATGTGCGGGAGATTGCATTCCCGTCATATATTCCTAGAAAGACACCACAACACGTGATGGGTAGTCGGATAACGCGTCCAACCCCTGTCTTAACTAAATTTAGACATCTTGTTTCCTCTCTATTTGGGCTAGACATTGGGGATGGCGGCTGGAGTACCAACATGATCTACCGTGGCGATTTACCGTTCCACTTCCTGTACCCCAACCGCCGTGGACAGATGTGGCATGAATCCCACATGTTAGGATTATGTATATGGTAAGCAGGCTAGGATTTGAGTCAACGTTACAAGAAAATATCTGAAAATAATTTTATGTTATGTTAATTATATATCATATTACATTGAACAAAATAAACGTATTACAGGAGGTAATAATAAAACTTATTAATGAACTACACCGCAATACTTTTTGAAATTATAGAGGTGTCATAAATAACTAATATAACATAAAGAAAGCCATGACCCATGAAGTAAAATAACATAAATTGTATGGTGATAAAGAAATAGAAATTAGATATTAAGTCAGTGATAAAACGGAATGGAGGGAAAAATTGCATTAGATGTCTTCAAAGCTGCTTCGCGAGGGAGAAAATTCCAATTTTATCAGTGATTTCACATTTTAGTGTAATATTTCTAAAATTCAGACTAATTTGACAGTATGGCACTGAATTATAATTAAATGATTTATCTGTTAAGTAGCTTAGTCTAGAAGGAAGTATCCATCTTGTCTGTGGTTTGGAAAACCCCACAACTCCTTTCGTTAGTGTGTGGAATAATTTAATTATTCGTAAGAGCTAAATTAGCATTAGGCATTTTATACCATTACTTTGAAATTTGAACAATTTTCTGTCCCAAATAATTACTAATCTAAGACCTCTGTACAGTCTCTGAAATTATTGGAATGCAGTTCATTAACACTTTACATATAACGAAAGTACGACTTGATATAAGGAAGACACTAATAACGAAATTACTTAAAACATTCGTCGGAATGCACCGTCAGGTTACTGCGCTGATATAACCTATTGTCGTAAAAACCATTTAAGACAAAGTATGTAAAAGTATGTAAATATAAAACGAAGAGTTGGAATCGATAACTATTGATATAAAGTTTAACTACACCGTGCGATCAGTTTTGTTTACTCCGAAGTGCTTTCCTTGTGGGCGAGTGCACCGCTCGTTAGCCGGTTAATCGGCCAGCCGGATCTCAGTTATTAGCGGGAGGGTAAAACAATAAAATCAACCTACCATACGACAATAAACAGTCAATTTAAGAGGCTCGTTACTTAAATTATGAAACGAAGTGCTGAAACTGCCCGCCTTCATTCTTCACACATTTTTGATATCACATTAGGAAATTATACATCACTTACTGTAGTTCATTTTGAGAAATCCAGATAATTTCCTGATGAATATTATCTTTGAGTTCTTGTATGGTGTGCCGGTTCCTCTTGTACATAGCACTTTTAATTCTTACCGTACATAATAATCGTAGGCTGTTAAATCGAGGGATCAAGGGGGCCACAAATCCCTATTAATTACTCTGTCTTGTAGGAACACGTTGTGCATTGCTCTCGTGGAATTATTCGCAGTGTGGGCTGTGTCAGAGTCCTGTTAAAAATGTATGACCTCGCACCCTATCAGTTAATTCTCTGAGAAAAAGGGGGTTAGTATGGTATTCACATAAGTTTCAGATACAACTGTATGCTAAAAATAACATAAATCGTACATAAAGACACGTCGTGCCGTTGTAAACACTGTCTGTATACTGTCGAATTAAGAATAAAACACACACCCGGAAATAGCGGCTCTATGCCTGCGACAGTCAGCAAGGTCAACAAGTAAGCAAGCAGGCTTACTACTCCCTCCATACGCGGGGTCTCGTTCATAGAAAAACCTCGCTACGTGGGGGAAAGCATCACTGGCCGCCTTGTAGAAGTGCATTTGAATTTAAACTTTGTTAATCTTGACGGTCTCTGACATAGCACGGAAATGAATTCCATAAACCAGAGAGTGTTTGTGATAGGTATAAAAGGGGGGGGGGGTAACAGTTTAATGAGCTTTCTATATCTGAATGTATATTTAATTTAATTTATTTGGTACAGAAACATGCCAAATACATAAGCTATCCAAATACAACTGAGAATTTCAGAGTTATATTTAAAATATATTTATTTGAAATAGGAAACCAACTGATTTTGAAAAACTTCATTTATTTCATGTAATGGAAGCGTTGTTTAAACACAATTGTCAGAAGTTGATCTAAATATAATATTACTCTTATAAAATGAATTAAAATCAAACACAATATATTATTAATACACGTCGTTTCGCCATTTACGAGCATAATTTACCGATGCTAGGAAAATATGCTCACTACTCTGTCCTTTATTCGGTCAGTTGTTAGCAACACTACTTATGCGGTCTAGCAAACAAAGTAGATTCAAACTATGGACCATTAACCATAGAATTACATAATACATTTATTTTTCCATTACTTTGATTTTAACTAAAAACACATAACACAACGCTAAATAATTTTAAAATGCATTACGGTCAATGTCAATTAAGGTAACAGATTGTAAATTTTTTTTTGAGACAGGTAGATCTCTTTTACCAGGCCTTATGTGACTGTCTCATAATAATGAAATGCTCTGGCCACCCGAGTCGATTGGTTGATTGTCTACAGATAGCGCGTCTGAAAGGCGAGTAGGCACTCGACTTTTTTTTTTTTTTTTTTTTTTTTTTACCTATTTCGTAATGCGTTATGTAGATACATTATTTTCCCAGTTGACGCAATAAGTGTTAGATTCACTTTTAATCTCAACATGTTTTGAAAAATTCTCTAGGAACACCGAAATCGAAGTACGATAGCGTGTAATTCCTATTAATTACAAGTGGTTTTAGATCACTCATCATTGTGCCTGTTAGCGTCGTGTGGCACGCATGCGCCCCGCAACAGTTGGTAAGCAACGCCGTTGCGATTCAGTGACCGTTTCTGGACTCATATCGTACATCACTGTAATAGAAAAATAAGCGAAGCGTAATTATGACCACGTGCCCCCTTATCGCATCTTCACATGTGATGTTTCTGGCTTATTGCCTTTGTGCCATATGGGTATGGATAACGTATGCCAAGTCCTAGACCGGTGTATCACTTAACACTACTGAGGGCAATGTGGCGCACATGACTGCAGGATTCAGTATGGTGCCTTATAATTTTATCTTTGTGGTGTAGTGTTATTTTATATTATCAAAACATTGAACTACTGAATATTTGTAAGAAAATTAGACAATTTAACAAGGAAATGGAGAAACAAAAAAGCTTAATTGTTATTAATTTACTTTAAATTAAGACGTTGCAACCATTTGCATTAGCCATGTATTTGCTTAATATTCGAGGAAACCGTAAAATTCACGACTATCTTAAGATAGGTTTTTTATGATTACTGACTTTTTCGCTAGACGTATAGAACTTTAACCACAGGGTTGTAGTGGGGTACAGATAAAAAATTATGTAAAAATGAAATTAATTATAGCTTAATTGTGGAACAAAAAGTTAAGAAAAAATAGTTTGCAGTAAATTGTTGTAACATTTCTTTGTACAAAAATTAAAGCAAGATGCAGTATATTTTAAATATTTTTAAACATAGAGTAATATAAAAGTATATTGCCATGCATTTATTTCTAACAATAATTATAAATAAAAAGAGAATGATGGGACTAGCATTAAAGTGCTGTTAACACTATGCATTATTCACTGTATAGACACACACAATTAATTACGAAATTCAAATTTAAACAGGTAAGCCGAAAACGCAGACCACTTACATACGGGGTAGGCAGAACCCGGAAGTTAGGCCAAATTGTTTTTCTATCTGGATGCATGTATTTAAGAGTGAGACAGAAATGAACATGTTTCCGTACACTTGGGAACGTTAGGGCCAAATTTTAATTTGCACTTTTTGCCTATATTGCCGCCTATGCCTATTTTAAGATTTAATTGGTTATTATTTTTTTTTGATTATTATGGATTTGTTCTACCTTTATTTACTCATTTTGAAAAGAACACAAAAGAATTTTAATATATCTAAGTGAAAAAAGTCTTAAAAATTAACTATGATGTTTACCTCACAAAAATACCTATTTTGAATTTTGTTATACATTTATTTCTTTTCAAGCAGTCAAAAACTTTCTCTTCAATCCATTCACTTAGGCTTTTTAAATAGCAGAACCTTCATTAGGGAAAGGAAAGTACGGTTACCTCGGACATACGAATTACAGGAAACAGAGAGAATGAGGGAAGTACTGTAGTTTTGAATAGTCCGCGAATGACCTTGTATCGATTGCGCGAGACAATTCTAGGAAATTTGTGGTGGGAGTAAGTGCTCAGCTGCATAAACGAAACAAACAATTGCAAGCGAGAAAGATGAGAGCGATACAGCTGTGCAATAAACCGTCCCTACAGTGTGTTCAGTAGGGAAGTAAGAGAGGTGCTAACCTGATTCCCCTCTAAACGTAAAAACAGAAAATGAACTCGACCAGAAATCACTGCGCATCTTTGCTCATTCGCCGGAACTATTCAAAACTTTTTTGCTTTGTCTTGATCAACATTTCCATGATGTCCTGAAAGTTGGATGTTCTGTTGCAACTTGTATGAGTTCTTCCGAGATAGTTTGTTTTAAATGTGATCCAATCACTTCAGTGGAAATGGAATTTTTTTTTTTCATAATGAAAAATGTTCTCTCAGACAATGGGCTTACTATGACAGTTGATACCTTCGAAAAAACAACTTTTTGTTGCTTGTAACAAGAAAAGTAAACTTAAGTACTCTAATTACGTTATAAAGAAATTAAGTATATTAAAGACTTATTTTTATTAATAATGAGTGATATTACTCTCTGTTTTCACTTTTAATAAATGCCTATTTTAATTATATTTCTGCCTATCTTAAGGATTTTAAGTTTCTTTTTGCCTGCTTATTTCAACCAAAATAAATGCCTGAACTTCCGGTCTGTGGCGATAAGCATTCTCTGCACTCGTTTATCTAAAAACCAATTACACATTCATTTGGAAAATTTAGACTAAGAACAATAAATAAATAGTTCTCCTAATTAAGTCCCCGATATATTACGGTTTGTAATCCATCAGATTAAAATTAACAAGCAACGTCGTACCAGCTCATATTGTTAGCTATTATTAGTACAAATCATTATGTGTTTTATATGCATATATTGTTATTTGTTTGTTTATGTCTGTAAAACCAGTGATAAATAACTTCAAAAAGTGTATAATAGACAAATTTACAATTTTAAACTTTGAGTTAAATTTTAGCCTCCGCTGTCAAAGAACCGCTCTTTAAACAATTCAACTTTATAAGAGTATGATTGCTTTTTTGATACTTTTTTCTCTGTTCCCTTCTAATAGTAATTATCGTGTTATGGTCGGTTTCATTGGTATTTACTAGTACTTTACATTTCATATTTATACTAAATTTACAAGGGATATTTAAAAGGGAGCAATTTATGTCCTTTAAACAGCCTCTAATATACAAATCCCTGTTGAAGTTTTTTGTTAACAGAATAAATAGGTAAATAATTGAAAGCATTCAAACCAGTCTTTGAAATGGAAATTTACCCACACTAGTGGCCAAGGTCGTTAAATCACAGACTCGTAAGCGGAAGCTTGTTGTGGGCTAGTTTAAAGGGCTAACGTTACAACGCAGTCAAAGCCCCAAACGGACTTAAAGTCCTTCCGTTTATTACCTGCCCCAGAAGTTCTTTTAAAAAAGAAAAGGGGGCTTTGCAAGTTACTCTCGGATTTCTTTTGTATGCTTTTATGACCCTGTTGACTTTTCAAGCTACTGCAAAGGACAAAAACCAGAGCCTTTCTCTTTTGTACATGTTTTACATTGGAGTTGAAGCTTATGACACAAATATATATATATATATATATATATATATATATATTACAATGCTAAAATATAATTATTGGGCTTACATTAAAATGTACATTATAATTATATTTCATTGGGATGGGCAGCGAGGACGGATACTAGTTACGGATATGCAAAGTGTAGTCAATATAGCAACGGATCGCTGAAGGAAACTGCTTTAAACACAATATATCTTGTAACATTATTTAAATTATGAAAAAAAAAACAATAAAATGTGTAGTGAAAAAATACGATTTACAGCAGGATGAACACAGGACTTGATAGCTTTTGATCGGTGAAATAACTTCCCCAAGGGAAGATCATTTTTGTAAGGTGGGACAGGATTTTTTAACGTTCGTCATGTAAATGGGACTGTCATGAAATTCAAAGACGTATTATTCCTATTCAAAAACCATTACTTTACCTGTATGAAAATATAATGCTGAGAAATTGTAGTAGGAAGTTGTAGGGTATATATCGCTCATTTTTCCCTTGCTGATTATCAACAAAATGGGCTGTAAGGCCTTACCATATGTCCCTTAAAGCTTCGACTTCACATATAAAGTGACTGCCACATGTCTGGAGCTCTTATGTACCACTAAGTATTTTGCATTTTGAAGATGAAGATAATGTACAAAATGCTGTTTTCATTTTGCGCAAGACGCAATGCAAATTTCTGTGTGCTGCTGAAATACGAAAAGTTAAGCTCTGTAAAAAAGAAATAATTTGTTAGTAAACTATATGAATTATATATCTTTTTTCTTGAGCCTGCATTTATAGGCCACCATCGAGTATACTGTAATAAGTGGGCATTTTCATACCAGTTGTCTGCTAATATCCCACGAATCGGAAGTTTTCGCCCTCCATCAATCGTTTGGGAATGTGCGGGTGGTTATTGCACATCTAAATGAGCTCGATAAGATCGATGTCACAGAGATTCAGAAGCAATTTATAACTTGCGATAATTCATTACTGAATTGCCTATTGCACTTTGGATGCAGCAGAATAAAGAATTGAGCTGAATAGCCTACATTACTAATCTAGTTATACTAACAGCTATGCAATTGAAGGGTGCAAATGTTGTTCAGGAGGAACCATTTATCTATGCCTGTCAAAAATGTGATAGGTAGCCAAACTAATCAAGTTATTTAGGTAAATGCCCAAACACATAGCATAGACTTGAAACATCATTTACGTTCCACCCCCACGAAAATATAAATATATGACTGTTAGCCTTTAAACTAGCCAATGCCAACAAAAGTTTTAAATTTTCCAATAATAACAAATGGCAGCTGACACGTGAATTTAAATCAGCCAATATTGTATATTTTGAACATTTAAACTTTTAAACCAAGGCGCGAGGCGTGCGCTTGCTTGGATAAACCCCTGTAGCGTCGTTAAGGCAATGATTACTAGATTTGAATTTAATATATAAGGAAGCGTTTGCTCTGCTGGGTCATCAAATAAGTTCTACTTCAGATCACGCAGTTCAACGCGGTTCGCGCAGACACTTCAGTTTAAGTTTCACATTCTGCGAGGGCACTCATACTCGTCGTCAAGTTCTACATGCTGTAAGACTCAGTTTTAAGATCTACAAGCCGCGACAAATCTTAAAGTCTTACATTCTTCAGGGACGCATTCACTTATTGTTAAAGTGTACACACTGCGACGCAGACATTCCTAAGTTACACACTCGACGAGATTTATGCTGAGGCATTCATATTAAATTCAATTTCAGACACGGTTTTCTAATTCCGTTCATATACGTGGAAGTCACGGCGGCTAAGTTTATATTCAATGTAGATCACTTCTATTGTACGCAAAACACCAGAGGACGCGACAGATCTTGACCATAATAAACTACCATATATATATATATATATATATATATATATATATATATATTCTATGTCTAATTATGTGGTTATGTATACTACTAGTCTCCTCTCTCAATTCTGTTGAGCACTATTCACGAAATAGCAGAAACTCCGTAAGAAATTGTTGTCACCGAAGCGTAAACAACACACCAAAAGCGCTTCATAATTTGGCATCGCGTGGGATCAACAATGACAACACCACCACCACCGACAAATCCATTATTGAATAGTGAATCCAGAGCTTTAGGTGTTAACACAGGCATACATTAAAGGAAAAAAGGCCATACTTTCCATCCATATTCATTTTTGTTTATTGTTTCGTCGATCAAAGCTGTATTTCCTTTCCATCAGTTTGACAACTGGAGCGCTCAATACGTCTGTGGCCTTCGTGAGAACGCTATTTTAAATATAATTATTATAACATCATTTGTCTCCATTTTTGAACTGCCCAAATCCTTGAACCTTACTGCATTTATTGCTTGTTATACTCTTTTATATATGCTATCAATTATCTCAACAAAGGCTGTGAAAAGCAACTCTGCTCGTGAAATAACGTAATTTACAACATAATTGTTTCACTACGAACATTAAGATATTAAGGCAATGGGCGGACCTGGTCGCACTTATTCCTTATGTGTGGCAAATGTCATGGTCTCTGGTTCATTACACGTTACTATCTCACTGACAGAGATAATACATCTATTCAAAAATAAATATCAAACATGAAACATTAGCTGTCCTTCGGCGTGTACAGTAAGTCATATCTGGCAGATCAGCACAGATTCGCGATTCGAAACGCACGACCATGGACTGCAATTCAAATGTCACGGTAATAAAGGAATCATATAGAAAAAATAAAATGAACTGGCATTAAAACCACGTTAAATGTCCTGTCTAGGATGTGCTACCTCGTTTGTAAGGCATTCATGTTTGTGTTTGATACCGACATCTGAAATCTTACTGAATTTTTAAAAGCAAAATACAAAGAAAAATAAAAGTATAATCATAAAAAAAAAATCATACAGCTCTGATAAACAATAGTACATATCAAAGAAAACAAATTAACATGGGGAAAACGGATAATACATCTCTCATGTTGACCTTCATTCATTCAAAACTTCTTGCTATTAACAATTACTAATTGTATAACATGTGAGTTGGCAGTAAAGTTAAAATAAAATAGTATTGACAATAGCAAAAAATATATCCACTTACTTCTCCCAAAACAGTAATTTCTTGAGAGAACAACGCAAATGAAAGGTACTGCCTTCCAGCCACGAGAAAATCTCTGTTGCTTACGCAATGCTATCTGAGATGTACGCACGGATCGTGCAGAAAAGCAGCCCTCTCCTGTGTGTCGCTCATACAAGAGGAACTGTCTGCTTTCTGTATTGACTCATCACACACTTTAATAATAATATACTGTGCACAGTTTTTCATTTCTTAATCGCTAGACAGCACCGACAAACTAAAGTCACCTTAATACTGATATCAGGTGCGTTTTAACATAGTTAATAGATTAAATCATCTCAACTATAAGGAGGCACAGTGTCTCGTGCGAGATACGAGGGTAGGTTCATAAGTTTCCGGCTTAACCAATTTCAAGGTACGATAAAGACAAAAGCTATATTCCACTTTTCCATATAGTTACCCTTTATTGCAATAACTTCTTACATCTTTGAATTATCATTTCAACCCCCCCCCCGAAAAACAATCAGAAGTCTTGTCTGCAAAATGGGCATAAACAGCCTCCATCACTTTTTCGTCACACTTATTTTCTCCTCGAAGTTCCTTCTTTGGCTTTGAGAAGAGGAAATAGTAACTGGGAGTTAGATCTGGGCTGTAGGATGGATGAATGTCCTTGAAGACACATTTCTTCACAGCTTCCTTTGCAACAAGAGCTGGGTGCACAGGCGCGTTGTCGTGAAGAAGTCGCATATAACCACTTAGTTTCCCTCGCCTTTTCTCTTTGATGAAAACACGTAGTCTGTGCAACAGCTCAGCATAGTACTCCCCATTTACTGTAGTGTTCCTCTCCTTGAAGTCAATGAACAGTATTCCTTCACAGTCACAAAAGATTGTGGCCATGTTCTTCTTGGTTGACTGAGTAACCTTGCCTTTAGAGGCGGTGTTTCGCCAGGTTTATGCCACTCCATTGATTCTCTTTTGGACAAGGGATCATAGTAAAGGATCATAGTTTCATCTCCTGTAACAATGGTTTGCACAACTTCTCTCTCTTTGCCATGGCAGAGCTCCAAAAATATCTGACAACAGATGACTCGTTGCTGCTTTTGGACTGAGGAAACAAGTCTAGATACTCATCCTGCACTAATCTTATTCATGTGTAAATGTTCATGAATAATTCGAAAGACTGTGGTTTTAGAAAGGCCCAACATTGCAGCTATTTATGTAACTTTGAGCCGACGGTTTTCCAAATGTCTCCTTCTACAAGAGCGATGTTTTCAGGAGTGAGCACCTCCAAGGCCCGACCTGCACGCTCTTCGTCTTCAATGCTTTCTCGACCCATTCGAAAAAGTTTGGTGCATTCTTTTACGGTAGAATATGAGGGGGATGCTTCTCCTGTACACCGCCCAATCGCTGTTTAATATCATTTGGAGTAAGTGCTTCTTTTGTGAAGAACTTAATAACATTTTGATACTCCATTCTGAACATGTCACAATCTTCTACACATAGCTTTCTTTATGCAACTATATCTGAAAAACTGGACTCTGCGAAGCAGACGTTTACTTAACACATAAGGTATGACACGAGATAAGGCGTTTGTGAAAGCGATAATCCTTATCACCGAGGCCGGAAACTTATGGACTTACCCACCTATCTACTTCTCATGCATACCATTATAGTAAACATTCTTTAGGAATGTTCTCGTGATTGGAGAACAGTATAGGCTACCGTGCGTTCGACATTGCAAGGGGACAGCAACGTGTTCGTTGATTCAGTGATAAATTATCTTCAAAATAACAGAGCACTTCGTTAACAAGCTCATGCTATTGTTAGTGCAAATTTACCTGCCTTTTGCCTTTTATGTGTGGCAGTAGACTCCCATAATATGGGCTTTTATTTCTTGTAAGTTAGCATTTCTAGATTAATTCGTTTTCAAACATACAAAACATTTAAAGTTTTAACCTGCAAATATCGCTACTGGTCGAATGTGATTTGTTAACATTAAACTTCGGACTTCCAAAACTTTAGGTTTATATTTGCACTTTCTTTATTTATGTATGTATATTCTTCATTTTGGGAAACTGTTTACATATTTTAATAAAATTTTAACCACAAAGTACCTAATTTATGTTATTTATTTGTCACAACTGTACTTAGTTATTTAGGCACCTCAATTATTTGTATGGGAAATCTTGTCTGCTATTTATATACTTTTAAATGCTAGTAATAATGGTATAAACTTTTACTTAAGTTGTTAACCTCTGCAGAACTTCCACTTTATTTTAATAAAACCTTCTTGCTTGCCAAATTATTTTTTTTTAAAAATTCAATATCCATTTATCTGTTGTTATATAAGAACAGCTTCTAGCTGTTTCATATATATATGACTTGTCTTCTTGCCATAGAAGGACTCCACGAGTCCGAAATATAGCGAACTAAAGTGTGACTTTTTCTTAGTGTTTTATCCTTTTGTACTATTATAATTACTGTTAATTTGTTACATTGTTAATAGTGTTACTTTATTTTTCTTTTATTTATATATATGTTGCTGCACCAGTATATTATTCTGATTCTTATGCATATTATTATTATTATTATTATTATTATTATTATTATTATTATTATTATTTTAGTTTTCTCATTCATTGTTTGTATTTTCTCCTTATACAATCTTACTCATATGCCTATTTTAGAGTACGAAATGATCAATATGCAAGTCATGTTCCGTAAAAAGGCTGATATCCTTAAAAGAATTCCTATCTTCTAGCTTGCAAGAAATTCTCTACAATTATTATTCTTAACTGCCTTCATGACAAATCCCCATGCGTTTAAAAACTTAATTTAAACTTCTTATATTACTGAAACAGGCAAAGTCTCTTATTGTTTCGCAATTTTGGCTTTATAACTTGCACCAATATTACTTTAAATAATTATTGTTAATTCCTTTAAACATAATTAGTAGTTCATTATAAAGCTTTTTTTTTTCAAATTTGACAGTACACAGTCTTTCATTAATTGTATCGTAGTTTATAACGCGTCTCTTCCATTTTCCGTTAAATTATTATTCCCCCACCTTCCTGTATATATTTATTTTATTCTGCTCAGTTTAATTAATTTACAATTTCAATATTTGTAGTTATATTATAAAATATAGAAAGAAATAAACCAAGAGGTTTAGTAAGTGTGCAGCATATCAACAAATTGATTTTATGGTATTTAAATTCAACTTTTAATATGTATAAATAAAGTTATTTCTCATAGGCGCACTTTAATCAGAACGAATATGCAACTCGGAGACTAGCTTGCAAAATTATATTTATAGGCTCAGAAATTGCCACTGACTCTGATAAATGCAGCAAGTTAACAAATATAATTTTTTGTGGTCCTATCATTTCTCATATTGGAAATACAGATAAAAAAACAGACAGATGTAAAAGTTCAATTACATGAACGGAATCACTGTAAGGTACTCTTAAATGTATTTTTGCAAAGATGTAGTTTCGAAAGTTTGTAAAACTATGAGCTTTTGCCTTCTGCTAAATGCAAGAGAGACAAGAATTATGAAATAGGAAGATGGAAATGCATTATTATAAAACAATGAACGATTTAGAAGTCAAGCAGGCAGGATACATTAGATCTGTTCATAAAAAAATAAAACAATAGAGAAGAGCTAATATATATGAAATAAAATAAACCGATTTTCGAGAAGGATTAATATCGTATGTAAAAGGAATGGTAATTAATAGATCAGCGTAAATAACTTCTCACTGCATACCTAATGGAGAGTGGGGAAACACAAAACATATGAGAGGTAAATTTATGTCAGAGTTAAATGTTATAGCCAGGAGAGTCTAAAGCAAGAATAATGGAGATAAGGTTAATGATTCATAAAATTATTTTTCCTTCTGCATTTTGAAACATCATTTTCACCTGAACATATATACTTGTTTACTTGTTCAGTGTTATTGCCAAGAAAGGTAAAGTTAATAAATCTTTGATGTAACAGGGATGAACTACGAAGAAAACAAAAACAAAAATCTGTTTGAGCAGACGAAGAAATGGTAAACAAATGAAGCAATACAGAAGGAATCAATATTGTTAAAAGCAATGAAATTACAAATTTACAAAAACTGTTAGAACAACTGAAGAACAACTAATAGCATATCTACCAAAATTAACAACACAGCATAAGTAGAGTAAAGTAGAGTAAAGAAGATATGAATTGACCAGCTTTAATAATAATAATAATAATAATAATAATAATAATAATAATAATAATAAGTGTATTTAACAGAATTTAAGAAAGAAAAAATTATGCTGTACACAGAATCTTACATCGGAAACTGCTAGACATCCATCCTTTGTGCTGAAAACAAATTAGATTTAAAAGCCCATTCGAATTGTATGATGGGAACCGAAATGTAGATTAAGTATAACATATTTTTTGGAGTTTTAGGAGGTTTAGTTTATTGCTTTATTTGTTACACACTATTTTGAATTTTATGCAGATTTTTAGCATTTACAAATGTCAGTATAAATATCATTCCACTCTTTAATTTTCAGCATTACAATATTTATAATTTGAAAAATATGTCAGAATAACATAAAGTTCTACAGTTTCTAATAGAATGTGTATTAAGTAACTATTTTATGCTAGTTTATATGTTACCAAAAATAATATGAATTTTTTGAGAAAAATAATTGATATATAACTTGAATTATGCCATTTCTGTTTAGTTATCATTCTTTACAATGCTTGCTAAATTATATTGGATTATTGTTGTTTTTCCTTACATTTAAAGGGCTTAGGCTGCATAGTGACTCATTCAGGCCACCAGGATTCTGAAGTGAAGGATAAACAATTGGATAGCAGCACAATATTAACTGCATTTTAAAACATGTTATAGATTGTTTAAATTATATGAGAGTGCACTCAAAGATTGTCCCCTGCATAAGCATAAAATAATGTACATAAAATTATTTGTAAGTTTAACGTAGAAATATTCTCTTAAACCTTAAGGAATAAGTAGCATTTGCGCCTGCGTCACGACATGTGCACCTTGCGATGACTTAAGTGCTCTAGTTTCAAAGGAACGGTGCAAAGGTTTATTTTTCATTATAAATCTCGGTGATGTTGTTAATATTCATGAAGGGGGAAGATCCGTTTTATATTCCACTCAGTTCCTAACACACTTCACCTTCAAAACATGTGAGAGGGGGATGACGTCACTCAAGCGCTCCAGTTACTTCACATTATGAACGTTAATAAAGCATTACTTCCGATATTTATCTGCTGTTATTGCTGGAACGGAATGTAAATGTTACGATGGTATTTAGTTGTGCTCCTTCACGGCTAAGAGGAAAGTAAACGCATTTAGAAAAATGCCTAATAGAATATGCACGGATCATCCAAATACAGGGTGTTAATAATTGAGCTCAATGAAAATAAGTGGATATGTTTTATAATTTTTGTGTTCGCATGCACTAAACTTAAAGTCACGGAAAGAACGACCAGACATTTAATATCTGCCCCTCGTGCATCAAGATGCTAATTATAAATCGCCCACCGGGATGAACCCTACGCTACAGTGATGTGATGTTTCGACGTTGTAGATTTTGAGACGTAGGGTTACTCTAGATTATTACACATCACGTAACTGCTACAGTCTGACAATCACATCTTACACAGACACAACTTGAGTTGAAATGAAGATATTCGTTCTGCTACATGTAAACAGTACACCGGGGACGATAACATTCCGGGACTTGTGTTTATATTTTCCTTGTGTGGTATACGAGAGTAGGTGCATAAGTTTCCGGCCTCGGCGATAAGGATTATCGTCTTCACAAAACCCTTATCTGGTGTCAGACCTTATCCATTAAGTAAATAATTGCAACTGTAACTTCCGCTCCTTGTGTTCAGCTGTTCAGATACGTTTGCATAAAGAAGGCTATATGTAGAAGATGTTCATGTTCATGTTCATGTTCAAAATGGAGTGCCGAGCAGTTATTAAGTTCTTCACAAAAGAATAACTTACTCCAAATAAAATTAAAGAACGATTGGACGGTGTACATGGGGAAGCATCCCCCTCATATTCTACCGTAAAAGAATGGGCCAAACTTTTTAGAATTAAAGACAAAGAGCGTGTAGGTCGGCCCTTAGAGGTGCTCACTCATGAAAACATCGCTCTTGTGGAAGGAGAAATTATGGAAGACCGGCGGCTCAAAGTTATATAAATAGCAGCAAGGTTGGACCTTTCTAAAACCACAGTCTTTCGAATTATTCATCAACAATTACACATGAATAAGGTTAGTGCAAGATGAGTATCTAGACTTGTTTCCTCAGTTCAAAAGCAGCAACGAGTCATCTGTTGTCAGATATTTTTGGAGATCTGTTGTGGCAACGAGAGAGAAGTTCTGCAAACCATTGTTACACTATGATGTGATGAAACTATGGTCCTCTATGATACCTTGTCCAAAAGAGAATCAATAGAGTGGCGTAAACCTGGCGAAACACCGCCTCTAAAGGCCAAGGTAACTCAGTCGACCAAAAAGATCATGGCCACAATCTTTTGGGACTGTGAAGGAATACTCTTCATTGACTTCAAGGAGAGGAAAACCACAGTAAATGGGGAGTATTATGCTGGCCTACTGCACAGACTACGTGCTTCCATCAAAGAGAAAAGGCGAGGAAAGCTGAGTGGTGGTATGCGCCTTCTTCACGACACAGCTCTTGCTGCAAAGGAAGCTGTGAAGAAATGTGACTTTAAGGAGATCGACCAACCCTACAGTCTACAGCCCAGATCTAGCTTCCAGTGACTATTTCCTCTTCTCAAAGCTCGAGAAGGGCCTTCGAGGAAGGAATTTAAGTGTAACGAAGAAGTGATAAATGCTGTTTATGCCCATTTTGCAGACAATATTTCTGACTATTTGGGGGGGGGGGGATTGAAAAGTGATTTCAAAAGTGTGAGAAGTTATTGCAATAAACTGTATTCCAATATTAAAAATTGACATATAGTTTTTGTCTTTATCATATGTAGAAAATAATTAAAGAATTTGTTCTGATAATTAGATTTAAGTTACTTGTGTTGCTTAACAAGTGATAAAAACAACTGTTAAAAATTAAATTGCCATTTACATAAAGTACATCCCAAAATAGAAAGCAAACAATTTTCTTTGTTTGATGTGCAAATGACAGTGATCATGTTATTAATGGTTTGTATACTAAAAAAGCTAAGATTTTGTTTCATCAACTGGGAATGAGGTGGCATAATCTGCTGTCCACTATCATTGTCAAATACTCTAAACAATCTCTCCCCTGTTGACTTTACTAAAGACTTGAAAAGATTTTGTCTTCTTCTAAATGCCCCCCGCACTTGTGTTGCTTGTTTCACTAAAGCTTCCGCCCATCTATTCTGATGGAAATCTCATTCACGCACTATAATAGTTGTGATGAGTTCAAGTCTAGATACTTTGCTGGTCAGTCCCAAAGTGAAATCTCTGAATGGACGTAAAACCAATTCTTGATTGCACGCTACAGTAGATAATCGTTTATTGTATATCCCTCTGGGTATATTGCAATGAATAGCATGCACCCTTCCAGAACTTCAAAGTATTCTTCTGAATTCACACGATGAGACAGCTGGACCAGTTCCCGCACGCCATTAGCCATCATGCATCCCTGAACGTGACATGTATCCTACCACTCCTAGCTGTGGCAATTTGCTTCGAGTCAAATCGCTGTTTACCTGGAGGCCACAGCCAACTTCGTCCGGTTAGATTATGAAATTCCAAGTTTAGGTCTTTGCTGCTATGTTGTAAAACTAAACCTAACCTAAGCTTAATAGGTACCTCTTCTTATAGTTTACAGATGCACGCGAAGTGTAACTGTGGGCAATTCCCAGCGTCAAAGGAAAGTAATTAGTTCTCAACCGCCACGATAGCTTCGTCCAGTTTGGTTATCGTGTGTTATAAGGGAATGTTTAAGGCGAGTTTTTAAATCTTCTTTCTGGAAACGCCGAACCTAAAACTTGGCTCTATATTTGTCTCTTCTAGTACTACTTTAGATTATTGGATAAGCTTCCCCTTACCTACTTCTTCTCGTATTATTTTAGAAGTAAACCTGGCATTGTTTAAAAGGCATACGAGTATATATGGGAAGAGGTCCTTCACGATAAATTTTTCCCATTCCCCAGGCTTGTGGTCAGGAAGGGCAGGAAGAAAAAAGTAAAGCGACAAAGATAGAACTAAAAACAGAACAAGTTCGACTAGTAAGAGGTGGTTATTTGTCAGTGTTGTCTACTGTATGGAGATAAAATAGCGCAAGTATGACCTTGCTCTCGGTTAATTGTGCATTCCCCACTCTTGATATGAGACAGATAGGGAGGATGAAAAGATCGTGTTAAACGACCAAAGCCCTCTACTGTGGACAGAGAAATAATATTTGCTTTGTCCTCGATTGTATGAAGAATATATCTATTGTGTAATTCCTAAAAATAAATCGCATGGCTCTTAGTAGCTAGGATGTAAGATGTCATCGATTCACTGCGAGCAATCTGCACCCCGCAGTGTGCACTTAAATGCTGAACCCGGTTAGCGCTCTGTCTTGCTGGAAGGGAACTTCTCTATATGTCTCGCTCTCTTACAAGTGGGCATGTGCAGACAGTTAACTGTGTCCCTCAAGAAGAAAAATGGACCATTTTCATTTTCGATATGGCATTAAAGTCAGACATTCGGCTTGTAGTCACCTTTTATGGAGTTATTTCTTTGTATACCTATTGCCTTAGAATCTGCAACAGCTAACAGCGCATTACTGGTGTCATCGATTCATCGCCGTGAACGATTTGAAATACATGGTGTTATTGGTGTTTCTCTCACGACACGTTCAGTATCCATTGATGCTCATACAACCACCAACGTTCATAATGCTGAATTATGCATATGTTACTCGCGACTAACCCTTCCCTCAATATAGACAACGATCTTATGTATGGAGTGCGTTTAAGACGATTTTTTGCTATAATAAATATACATATAACTACTAAATATTGTATTTAGAATTATTAAATTTAGCATTAACACCTCTTCAATGCGATTCAAATCCAATATCAACAAATCTTTAAAAAAAAATATGTGGGACAGATCAACAAAGTTTTTAAATTTACACTTTTAACCCCATCAGGAAAAAAATGTTGTCTCTTATATCTTTAGTATTTTTTTTTTTTAAAAAAAATGTAGGGGTTGTGTGACATTTAACTTTTATGTTCGTTTTCAAAATACTTTAGCAGGAGTGCCCTTAATTGCTATTCTGTAAACGCTGTACTCATTCAACGAAGTTACCGTTATATGTACCACAAAATTGATATGCATTTTTAACTTATTTTAAAATAACTCTGTGTATTACGGTAGTTTTGAGCGACTTATATACAGTATACAGTACTTTTGAAAAATGATGATAATTTGTTTTACAGGTAGATGAATTATTTTAGAACAAACGCAAAAGTTATTCCTTAAAATAATTTATTTAATCGTTACGAAACCTTTCCGTAGTTATTGCTGTATGAGCTATGACATCATCAAGAACTTTTTAAACTAGAACCTATGATTTTTTCACAGCCTGCCATCTTATGCAATCTCTACCTTCATTTGCATTGTAAGAACATTTATTTGTTTTTTAATTAAACGAATTTTTAAGCTCAAGAACTAAAATTTTATATTCAACCATATGTTGCTATGCAATTGTTATTCTTCTATACAAAGTGATAAAAAACGATGGTGCTCTATCAGACAATGTAAAAAATGTCATAGTTTCTAATTTAAAAATGTCTTCAAAACTTCATGCCTATAAAAACGTTACACTTTTGTAAAATTAATCCTTTTAAGAAATAAAAGTTGAGTGTCTTTGTATATTTTTCTACAATCTTCCATCTACCTGTTAAACACCCTGTATACTAAGCTTTTCTGATATTGACGCACCTCATGCAGGGGAATGTAATGCTTCCCCTGACATACTTTCTCTGTGGATTTAAGAGGCTTTGCGGTGACAAACGACCTATGCCGCTCTTTGTTCGTTATTGTATGAACATTCCAACTATTGCAAGGGCAGGCTGGAACGCTTAATGAAATGACGTACAAAACACCAAGAGTAAAACAAGTTTGTGGATAAAAATCGGTTTAATTAATGCCAATTTCCCGGCAATCTAATGATGTTTGTCGTATGAAGGTATTACTCAAAACTAGAAATGGTACTCTCGATATCCAAGCAGGTTTGCCCTTAAGTGCTGCTTTCATTATTGAAAATATCATCTATTCGTATTTTTAAGAATTGTTGATTAATATTAAATACAACCTGATATTCAATCATGAATATTAATGCATTTTAGTGTGTATGTGAATTTGTAAACTTTAATATGTAGCGTTTAGTTTTTCTTTTTAAAGTGAACAACTGCTCTATTTGGTCTCTTGGAAATTATATAGAAACACCATAATGCTTTCATTTTGGGTTCTCCTTACAACTTCTGGAGATATGCATATTACTAGCACTTATTTGTTTCACTTTTAGCTCTCACTTTTAGAAGTCTTTTCCATGTCCCATTACAATACAGCCTCCAAGGTTGAGAAAAGACTACAGGTTTATGGGTTAAAGTCCCAAAAAACTGCATTGGTTTCTGTTATTTTGCCCCCTATACAATAGACACCACTCACTGTCGAACTTGTTTTGTTTTTAGTTCTATCTTTATCGCCATATCTCTTTCTTTTGCCCCTCCCGCGCATAAAGCCAGCAGCTGAGAGTGGAAAGTTTTGTCGGGAAAGACTTCCTTACAACGGTCTTTCGTTTTCTTCTTCCCATATATATGCACTTTTATAAAATGTCAAGTTCACCTCTAAAATAATGTGGGGAGGTATCGTAGGGATGTGGGAAGCTGGTCTAATGCTCGAAAATGATACTAGAAAAGACAAATACATGTGTTCGGCGTTTTCAGAAAGAGGGGGAAAATGCTTAAACCTCGCCTCAAACATGGACTTGTAACGCACAAAATAACCAAAACGGACCATCGTGGAGGTTGAGAACTAATCCTTTTTCTTTGGCTCCAGGAATTACCCACAGATATGCATACCCGAACTATAAGAAATGTCTCGTACGTTAAGGTGAAGGTTTAGGTTTATAATATCGCAATGTTAAAGTAGGTCAACATTGTCATATCATAGTTTCTATCATAATAGAAGAGGAAATCTTACCCAATACGAGAAACAATGCAATTATGTTGTCAAAGCGAGTAAAACCCCACTGTATCTTAAGAGAGGGACTTTCTAGAGAGCTTTTGTTAATTTGTGAACATTCGTATAACATTTTTGCGAGGTTTATTCACATTAATTTGTGTATTTTTAGTGTAAAATGGTCTTAAATAATACAACAATATACGAGCAAGCAATGTGAGAGGCTATCTCGCAACCATGTCGCCATAGGACCTGTAGTCTTTTCTTAATCTCAGACGCTGTATAGAGAGGGGAAAAAACATATTATACTTTGAACAAAATTTAAAATGTGTGCATATATTCTAATTTAATTTTAAGACTTTTTTTAAGTGCTCTTCTAAAGCAATTTCTCCCAGAATTGGTTTTACATTCTTCAACTATTCTTCCACAGCAGACACCGCAAGCCACCGCCACAGTGCACACAGCAACAGCTCATCTCGCCTGGTATTTTCGCAACTGCAACAGAACGAATGAAAATAAAATTCGTGGAAAATAAATATCCATCTCTGAATTTGACTAAGAGCCGAGGATCACAATGACGAATCCAAGATCTCCCGAATGCGAGTTCCAAACGTTAATGCCTGAACTATTTCGCTCGCTCCTCGTAGTGCATACTCGGTCGTATAATGCAGTGTTTCGTTTCTATCGGATGATATGAGGAGTGTTTACATTTGGAACATTTGTATAGAACATTATTGCAAGTCAGTTTCAACAGTGAGGAAACTTTCTTCTCCGTGCTATTGCTGCTGCTGCTTGTGCTGTTATTGTGAGAGACACTGAGAGGAAAAAAGCAAAACGCAGGTAGTGGGCAAGAAGTTTTCTTGCTGAAAATGAATTCATTCCCAAGCTCAACTTTCAGAACAGAAGCAATATCACGTAAAGATGAACTTCTTGTTTTGAGAATCCCAAATACATTTTCTCACTTCCATTCTTACCGCCACGGGTGGCCGAGGTCGTTAAGGCATGGACTCGTGAGCGGGAGGTCTGCGGTTCCAATCCCGCCAGGACCGTCCTCCCTGACTGGGGTTTTTTCCAGGTTTTCCTCAGTCTTCATAACTGGCAAATGCCGGGGAGGTACCTAAACTTAGGCCTGGAACGCTTCCTTCCCTAAAAAAAAAAAAAAAAAAAAAAAAAAAAATCCTTTCCCAATATATCATTTCATTTCATGTATCATCAGTGTCCACCGCCTGTGGTGCCTCAGTAGTAAAAACGGGCGTTAAACACTACTCAAAAAAAAAAAAAAACTTCCATTCTTCTATTAAGCATTAATTGGCCACTTCATGTTTGTTATTTATAGAAAAAATGCCGTTAATTGAGTCAATGTGCGCATGATTAGGTTGCAGATCAAGAATTGTTTTCACTCGTCGAGGGACATACGAAACTGTATATAGAATTCATTTTTTGTATGAAACAGGATAGAACTTGTACCATACCAACCAGAATATGTTCAGAACACAAGTTCGAAACAAAAAATTCCTGATATGAACCCACCTTTAGAAACAACCTTATAAATTGTTTGATTTTGTTGCACAACTCAGCTAGTCACAACGTTATAAAAATCATAATGTTGAAAACTAATCAGCAACGTTTAACTAAAATGTCGCTCTCAATGCGAAAAGTTCGAAAAAACATTCTAATTGACATCTTGGTGCCTATAAATAACTACAGAAGCTAGAAACTTAATTCACTAGAAGAAGAAGTCTGAATTATGATACTTCCTAAGATACTTTCATTAATGAACATGAATCCCTTACGTTCAATTTGGCTTTTAGATTTGGTATACCTGTCCTGCCGTAGGTTACTGTTAGCCAAATTTGGATTACAGATATCGACAAAAGATAAATAACTGCGAATAAGAAAGATCGACACGTTCTACAAAGAGGAAGAGAATGGAAAAAGATACAAATAATGCTCAGGTAGTATGTTTAAGATTTATAACGGCTGGATGGTTTCTGGGTTGCAGGTGCTGAGAGCATACATGAGCACACACACCCTTTTGCATTTCTAAATATTCAGAAAACCACTGCAGTGCGCAAGTGAACGCAAGCCATAAGTAATGTAAATCAGATGCGCAGAGGTGGGAGTGAAGTTGTGTGCTGTACGTGGAACGACATCATGTGATTCATTGCTAAATTGAACATTCCGGTTTTCTTAATACGGCCAAAGCAAGTGCTGCCTTAGAATAAGTTGCTACGATAATGAGTAAAAGCATATACCATAAATCACTGTGGCCTACTATATGCCACATTTTGGGTGTAGCAGTTGCAGTTGCGATGTACAATCAATGCTCCTCACAAACACCTGCGGGGTGTTTCACAAAGATAAATTATTTCTTCAACCCTTTCTTAGAAAATGTGAAGGACAACAGACACGTTAACAGTCAATAACTTCTGTCTCGGCACGAAATAAAAGCGAACATTAAGCCTACTAACTAGAATTTAAATCTGAAAGGTAAATAAGGACTTTAAAGCTAAAAGACTGTGAATGTGTATCACATTCTAACTTTAATACTAACCAACTTCCAAATATTGGGTCTTTCATGGTTTTGTCGTCCGTTTCGCTGCAGCTGTCAGGTCGACAATCCGAGCTGTAATTTCCATTAATATCCTCACAACTGATTAACGTTCTCGCAATCATAACTACAACTGCAATGAAAATAAGTAAGTGCTTTAAAACAGCAGAGGTTGGAAACATTGTTCTGCTAGATCCAGTAATTTAAGGTATCTTTTTAGAAAAAAGTCGTTCATATGTATCAGTTCATCTTCCGAAATTGTCGGTCCTGGTGGAGTAGTGGTCTGGTAACCATACTTGCCTCCTAAACCCAAGATCGGACGTAAAAATCCTAAGTATGGCTTCCTTCGGAAGGGAAGTAAAGCCGTGGGTCCCGTGTCGTACATTTACGGCACGATAAAGAACCTCAAGCCTGAAAGAAGAGGCCTCTGAGCAAAATTTATCGGCCGTTTCACGCCCTGAGTTGAATGGGACGCTGATGATCCGAGATGTTAAAGAGCGTCCGTAAATAAAACAATCAAAAAAAAATCTTACGAAATCGAGTCAATTTAAACTTGGTTACTTATTGGGAGAGGAAAGATGAGCAGAAAAGTTTACAGGAGCTGGGAACTGTGAGTGCGGACATAGAAGGAGTTTCCAGATAGATCGTCACGATTACGCAGAGTCCTACTCAGTAAATTCAGGCCCCTCATCAATGCTAACTCCACACCAGAATCTTCTAATAGGGTGATGCTTCCGCCACGCCTAAAACAGCACCAACCCCCCTCACCTTGAGCTTTCGACCGTATCGGAACCAATCAAAGGATATGGGTGAAATTTGTGGAAAGACAATAACCATTCCAGTATTCGCCCATCTAAAAGATAAAGAGAGCCTATTATGTCCCTTAAGGCAAGAACTCCTAACAAGTAGGGAAAGCCGCTTTTTCCTAACGTGGTGAGCTATTCCAGTTGTTCGTATGCTGTTTAAGATACTCTGATTTGTTCTTTGACTACAATATTTCTCACTGCGCTAGTTGCTTCTTGAGATATTTCTGTTTTTCTCTTTCTCTTGGTACCCTTGACCAATTTGGACCTGCATGTTCCTTGAGGAGGTCTACCATCTTCTTCTGGGTCTGCCTTATGTCCTTTTTCCTATCAGGGGGTCCCACATGAGATCTTGTAGGTCCATCTATTGTCCTACATTCTTGCGACGTGACCATCTCATTGCCATTTGCTTCTGGTAGATATTTGTGGGATGTCTGTTGTCCGAGATAACTGATTTATTACTACTATCTTTCAAAGTTATTCCCAGGATCTTGCGTTGCATTTTTCTGTGGCATGTTTGAATTTTGTTCTTTTGTTTTTCTGTTATTGACCATGTCTGACACCCATATAGTAATACAGGGTGTACACAGGTTTCGAGCGTCTGGAATCTGATTTTCTTAGTGTTTGATATAACAGTATAAACTTAAGGGTCCAGGTTAATGAGATTTGTCTTTGTATTTTTTTTTTCATTTTATCGTGGAGGAAAATCTGTTGCCCCAGGTATGTACACTCGTTCATATATGTACCGGTGCTTCAGGTCCGTTTGATATCAACTTTGTCTTCAGTTTGTTTAGTGAGACCCTACATTTTTACTATGCTCGCATATTTTGTCCTGCTGTCGGTGGTTTGGCGAACAGAACCACATCATCGGCCAATCTGGATTTGTTAATGGACTGCCCTTTATGTTGATTCCAAAATATTATACCAATTCATTTTCCTGAATAATGTTCCATTATACAAGTGAAGAGTTTGGGAGAGATTGTATCGTCTTGGCGAATTCCTCTCGGAATGGTTGCCCTTCTTCTGCAATTACCTTCCCCAAACTTTGATTGTATATTTTGTTTAAAATATGAATTTAGTTTGCCTGTATTAGCCAGTTCTTTTAGAGTGTTTGTATATTCGACTGAGTCGAAGGCTTTGCTATAGTCAATAAAGGCGAGATTTTGTGTTAGATGGAATTCCTGTGCTTTCTGTATCAGCTGGTTTATAGTTTGGAGGTGGTGTATTGTGTTAATGTTGTACGGAAACCTGCTTTTTCTGGTGGTTAATTTTTATTCAGGATCTTCGTTATTCTTCTAGTTATGATTTTCGTAAACAATTATGTAACCAAGGGAAACCATGGTAATACATAAGAACAAAAACTTGGTTTTGGACCTGGGATTTCCCGAATGCGAGTTCCTAGCGTTATCACCTGAGTCATAATGCTAAGTTTCTTCATGTTTGTAAACAGGTAATTTTCGTGCAAAACATTTTCATTAAGAAGTAGTCACTGGATTTAATAGCAAGATTAGTTTCTCTGAAAGTACACCGCTGTAACCAAGTACAGTGTTATGGAGAAGCTTGAGAATGATACCTGTAGACAACTTCTATTCTCCTTTTGTAACAGTACCTCCGATCCATCCCCATTGAAATGTAATTATCATGTATATTCATGTAAGCCCCATATTTTGGGATTGTAATTGGTAATGTAAACATTACGTACATATGTGTGTCATGAACTTTAACTTTAATGTAACAATTCTGCAAAAGAGAAAGTCTAGGGGTTTTTTTCTTATTTATGTATTTATTTATTTTTTCGTTGTAGTAGCTGGGAAAGTTTACAGGGTCATAAAATTGTACAAAAGTAATCCGAGGGTCCAGTGTGAATGCCACTTTTTAAAAGACCTGTCGTTTCAGGGTTAATAAGCTGAACGACTTTAAATCCGTTTTGATTTGTAAATATAAATGATTTTAATAATTGCAATTAAAGCTAGTAATAAATAAAATGCTAGTATAATAGTCAAATTGTTGGTTGGTTGATTATATATTTTTAATAAAGATCTATTTTTATTAAAGTTAATGTATGAAGGGATTCTAATGGTTTCTGTAAGATGGTTTTTTGCGTTTAGATATAATGTTAATAAGATTAATGTTGTTAAAATGATAATGAATAATATTGTTTTATTAGAGTACAAGAATATTTCGTTGGGAATAAGTCCCATAACATATATAAATAATGCTAATATTCCACCTAGGAAAATGAGAATTAAAATATATGAGAATAAAAATCTTGTTGATAATGATCCTGTAATAAAACAAATTAGAATTGTTTTTAAAAAAAGAATTAATCCTATAGCTATAGGATGATTAGCTGTTAGATCAATTATTCCTATAGTTATTCTTATTTTTATTAACATTTTAATATCAAAGGGTAGTTTAAATAAAATATTAGTTTTGGAAATTGAAGATAAAATTTATATATTTCCTTTGAAGCTTTAAAACTTTGATATTTTTGATATACAAAACCAATGTTTTCTTTAAACTATTAAAACTTATGTTAATATATTTTTTGTGTTTTATTTATATGTGATTTATGAGTACTTATTTTTAGAAGTAAACATTTATTGGTTATGTTGTTGAGCTTAAAGTTTATTGTATTAGTGTTGTTTATTAATTTGTATTTTTGTGTAATTATAATAACAGGTGAATTGTTTTTAACGATTTTTCTGTCTGCAAGGGGGCTTTAGGTCTATCTATTTTGGTTTCTATAGTTTGTATGCATGTTAATGATTTTTATAGTTCCTTGGACTACTTCAATGTTAATTTATGTTTGTTTTGTTTTATAATCCCTTTATGTTTTATGAATAAGATAAGATTTTTAATTCAAAATATATTGCTTTTTGTGTTATTTATATTTATTATGAATATTGATTTTTTTGAGTGGACAAATATTACATATATATATATATATATTTGGATATGATTATTTATCTTTTGGATTAGTTTTATTAAGATTTTAATTTGTGTATTAATGATTTTAGCTAGAAACTCTGTTTTTCGTTATGGGTTTTATGAAAATTTATTTTTGTTTATAATTTTATTTTTGTTGGTAATGTTAATTATAACTTTTTGTAGATTAAATTTGATTTCATTTGTTTTTTTTTGTTTGTTTGTTTTTTAAGGTAGCCTGAGTCCTACATTATTTTTGATTTTTGGATGAGGCTACCAGCCTGAACGTTTACAGGCTGGTATTTATTTGCTTTTATATGCTTTAATAGCTTCTTTACCTTTATTATTAGGTATTTTATGATTTTATAAAGAGTTTAAACATTTCGTTTTTCCTTTAATGTATGTTGGATCTGGATCTGCTCCCGAGAGGCGTTGTACTGTTATCCTTTGAACTAGCCAATGCCAACAGAATGTTTTAAACCTTCAAAAATAGCGAACGGTACGCGTCGCAGGTGAACTTAAACCTGTCATTGGAAAATGTAGGCTTGAACCTTTAAAGATAGGCGCCAAACCTGCACGTGTCTTTGTGACCCTTTGACAACCATTAAGCCAATGGTTATTTGATTTGAATTCAATATGTAAGGAAGCGTTTGCCCAGCTGAGGCAAGCAGTTTTACACGCCGCTAAACGCAGTAATAAAATCTACACGCGGCAAAATACACGCAGTTTGAAGTTTTACACGTGGCGAGGCACAAGCAGTCTTAAGTTCCAGACTCGGTGAGACGCAACTCAGTGCTCAGTTCTCAGACGCAGGTAACAAGTTCTATTTCGGACGCGTACACGCAGTTCCATTACATAGCTAAGCATTTTATAGTTCCACGCGCCCCGGCACTCACTGTAAGTTTTACACGCGGCAACTAAGTTTATATTAAATGCAGCTAAGTCTTATCATATTCAAAACACCACAAGACGCGAAAGATTTTGCACATAATAAAGTACCAATAAATATTATGTAGATTGTGTGTTTATTGACACTATTAAAGTCCTCCCCCGGTCCTCTTGAGTCTTAATGAACAAAAATAGCAGATTTCACCCTTCGAAATTGTTGTCATTGAAGCGTGGGCTGCAACATCGAAGCGATCAATAATCATTCTACAAAACCACTTCAAAATTGGCATTTCCACGTGAGACCATTCGACGTCGACAGCAAACCTCTTCAAAATTGGTGACCAACCTGAGGGACATAGCCAGAGCCTACTAAACGCTTCATAATTTGGCGACCAACGTTGTTTCAGTTTTCGCCATCTGCAGCATAGTTACATGAACAACTTCTGCAAACACCATGTATTAACATTTTTTGAAAACAATTGACCATGGTATCTTAAATGGATTTATTTCTAGAACGTCATAATAAAGTTCATGTTACCAGTTAAAGGTCCAGCATGGAAATAATTCCCCTTGTTAAAAGGCCAAATTCTCCCCGTGTAATTGAGTCACTAACTCAAGGACTGACATGCAGATGTCTAATACTCCAGCAATTCAACTCCTATCGAAAATCGTTACATACATCCTTTCTTAGCTCGAAGTCATTGCAAATATCGAATCGTGATTGAAAACTAATTTCATATTATAAAGATACGCCCTCTGTACACTATTTGTTGAATCTTAAAACTAGCAGGTGTCGTTTTTGGGGCATTTTTTCACTACAGTCTGTGAGCAGAGAATGCGCCCGTGAAGCAGTTCATTGCGGATATGGACTAATACATTCATAATTGCGCGCAACCTCATTTCGGTTTCTATGATATTTAAAATAGCATTGTCTATTGAGATGTCAGACTGAAATGCGTGGAATTCTCTTGTTTAAATTATGGCTTTCAAAACGCAAGGTATGCGCAAGGGGGGACAGTTTCCGGTAGAAGAAATAAAGGCATGCCATTCAGAGTGGTAGCGCACCTGACATGATGTATGGCACAAAGAAAAAGAACCACCATATCTACCTTTAGGGCACGCGCTGGACACAATACTCGCCTTGGAATTCCTTCTCTCCCACAATGCTCCACGGGAACAAATACCAATAATCTCCTTGCTCCGGCTTTCTTCTTTCTTCCTTTGGAGAGACAGCCCAGCTTCTCTGCAGAAAAGTTTTTCTCTTTTTATCGTTGTCACTAACAAAGAATGAACCTGTTGTATATTGCTCCATCACTCATCTGTTACTATGCCTTGTGTCCGCAAATAGAGTAGAGCACCACGTGTTGGCCAAGCTAGTGCTGGGCGCGTTTCATTTATTTATTTTTGTATGGGTTCCTGTTCTATATTTTAACGCTGGAAATCCGGCATTCCTAGGTATTGATGTCAAACATTCAGCAATGCAGGGGGAAGAGTCTAAATACACCTGCGCTTTTTAAATGTTTTGTAATCAATAGTATCATCTGGAAGAAGCATAAATCATAAAATACAAACAAAATCCTTACTGGTTTTTAAATATTAATATATATATATACAGAGATAAATGAAATAATCAGAAATTTGTTGGCATGGTGATAATATCAACAATGAAAATGTTCTGAATAAAAGACAATTTTCATCTATGCCACTCGAACGTGTAAAAGGCTGACAGTTTATAAACCAGAAAGAATGTAGACTTTTTAAATCTTATAATAAAACTAAATAAAACACATTTCGTTCTTATCTTTTTCAGTTAAATTCGAAAAGCAAACATATTGCAGCTGTCAGAAAATGTTTGTGTTTGTGCTTTCGCTCCCTGTGAGAAACAAGATTTTAAGCATACTTTTTCGTAAGTTATTCAAATGACCGTGCAACGTAGTAAACCGTTTATCTGAAATTGAAGTAAAATTAATTTGTCACTCTGTTAACAACGCAATAGTAGCATGACATCCTTAAAGCAACAAGTTATTTTTAATAGTGTTTAACACCCTTTTTTGTTACTGAGGCACCATATGCGGTAGGCGATGGACACTGATAATACATGAGATTAAATAATAAACTGAGAAAGTATTTTTGTTGTAAAGAAAGGAAACGTTCCACGCCTAAGTTTTACGGTAGCTCACTGTCATTTGCCATTTGTGAGGACTGAGAAAAACCTGGGGGGGGGGGGGGAGCAGGAAGGACGTTCCTGGTGGGAATCGAACTCCAAACTTCCCGTTTGAGAGTCCGCGCCTTGGCGACCTCGGCCACTCTTGGAGGTGCAAAAAGCTATGAACCTAAACTCCTGCGGACAAACGGGTAGCCCGCTTTCGAGTCAAGTCCAGCTTCGGACAAAATCTGGGGTACTCGATTAGACTCCATTTAAAATAAAGAAGTGAGCAAGTCACCGTCATGTGATGCCGCATATACCTCAAATATAACGGAAACTTAATTCGATTAACGCATGCAGTTTGTATTGCAGTAACTATAGAAGCATTTGGACATTCAGACGTAGTGGCGTATTTAGCATATGATTGCAACGTTAAGTAAATGAAAAGTTTGATCTTTTTATACTTAATCACAGCTTCAATTCGAAAGTTGGCTACTCACGCAATATACATACGTACAGCTATTTGACAAGTATATTTAGAAGTCTGAATATCGAATTTAGAAATCACCCGGTATATTGTAATCATAATAGAAAAAATATCACAAAAACACATCAAAACCACTCTCCGTCCACAATTAAGTGGATCAGGTATCATATTACACCAGATAAGAAAGTAAAAAATAAATCAAACCTTGAAAATGAAACGGCAACATTGAAAGAATTCTTATATTCGTGAAAATGAGAAATTAAAGCAAAAAGACAAAGTAGGATCGAACCTTCGACACCTCACACAGAGGTTCTGTAGCCTGTAAGACGCATGCACGCACAATATTTCCCGATGAAAGCATATGCCCCATCTGTAGTTTACTGGACATGAAACGGTTAGCAGTTTCAGGCGCTGTGTCGAAATATACCTAGGCATATTCAGGCTTCAAGAATTGCACCATATTTTTTTTCTTATGACTCTAGAAAATATGTCTCCAGCGACTGCACAGGATGGCAAGTGATTTGTATATACTTTTAAGTTAACTATTTATTACAATCAATTACAATCAAGCGCATTTTTTGGCGCTCTATTTAACCATGTAGTATCGATTTCAATATTTTTAGTTCCTGTTTGATACTTCGGGCTCCATACCTTTTATCATTTACTTCTGCAATCAGTTTTTCAGTAGCACTGATTATGAACTCAAATTGCCATGTGGTAATAAGATTAATAATTCTCATTATTTTGGAAATCGAGAAATTCTGGTCTTAATTTTCGAACGAATGTTTAGTGTAGTTATGACATATTTGAGTCCCCTTTCCACGTTTGGAATAAATAAATCATAGGTCAGTATTTTCAACTCCTTCTAAGCATAGCGCTCCACTATGAATCATCTTCGCAAGAGATATGGACGCTTTAAACCTTCCTCGAAAAGATGTTTCCTAAAAAGAAAAAAGAAATCCTCAGATAATGTGCAGTATCTTCCTAAACAGTGTGTATAATATGACTACATACTTTTTTCGTGAAATCCATGCCCGTTTACATATTGTCAACATTTTCTACTAGTGAAAGAATTTGCATTCCGCAGGAATTAAAATATTTCCAGCTATTTACGCAAGTTTTAAGTATAGGGCACAAAAATGTACTTGTTTAGATCATTGTATTTAACATACAACATAAACACACGAGGAAACAAATGTTAAGTTTCAGGAACATACAGAAGACCAAAAAATGCACATAGTAATGATAATGATGATAGTAATAATAATAATAATAATAATAATAATAATGTATTATTATACGGCACATAGTTCACATTTACTAACTGGTGAGCGTAAGGATACAACCAGAAGGCTTCGTAAAGCATCAGCTTGTTCCCCACTCTACATATTAGGTGTATTCTCTTCTCCAAGCTGATTCAAGGTGAACCTTGCCTCTTTTCATCTAGCCGCAGCCTATTCTTACACCAGGAACGCCTAAAGGACACTCCGCATACTTTTAAACTATCGGCAAACAATGTAATCCATTCGTTTATAAGTTTAGGATATTCCAGAGAGTAGGGGAAGCTAAATGTTGAGTTACATTTATTATTTCCTTTGCTCACGAACTTCTAAACACTCCAAGTTATGAGGAAAATGGTTAATGTACACACATGCTTTCATTTCAAAAATTTAACAGTCTGGATAAATGCCTATTTAATGTATATTTATTTTAAAAAACACACCTATTTATATTTTAAGGAAATTTTTTAAAACAAATATTAATAACTTTTTAGGTTTCACTCTTAACTCCCACTTTGAAATTTTAAATGACATTTCAAAAATTTAATGCTTAAATTTTAAAGAGAATGCAATTGCTGCTATAATTGCCTGGCACTCTGCACTGTTTAAATCTAGACAGAACATTACTATAAAAACTACCGAACATTTAATGTGTTAGTTGTGTTTTGGTAATGAATTGTTTCAAAACTACATACTCTACAAAAAGAACAAAAGATCAGCAGTTCCGAAACTATAATATTACTTAAAATATATTTTATTTTCATTTTACAACTGAACTGACCTATTTTTTTTTTTTTCCCCAAATATACCATTTAAAATTTCAAAGTGGCTAGGGGTGAGGAGTGAAATTTAAAATATAATCAATATCAATGTAAACCTCTTTTTTAATATATAAATTGAATCGAGTTTGTTTAAAATAACTTTATGTTATTTGGGAAGTTATTGAGAATGGAAAGTTTTGAAATGATAGCACAATATATTTTGCAGTTTTCAGCGCCAGTAAAACTGTTTCATAAAGATAAATACACTTTTCAATAATATTTGTATTCCTCAGAACAATTCATTTAGCATTATAAGGTTGTAAAACGCAATGAACTTTTATAAGCAACCCCCACTCTCTCTTTAATATACCTATATATAGTAAAAAGTAGTTTTTATTTTTTAGCTATTGCAGAACATTTATGCTGTAAGAAATATTATTTTTTTCATATGTTATTTTTTTTTTATTTATTTATGGAAGCTCTTTAACATCTACGGTCATCAGCGTCCCATTCAACACAGGACGTGAAACGGCCGACAAATTTTGCTCAGAGGCCTCTCTTTCAGGCTTGAGGTTGTTTTTCGTGCCGTGCCGAAAAAAATCCATCGGTCCTGGCCGGGTTCGAACCCGCGATTTGGGTGTAGGAGGCAAGTATGGTAACCACTACACCACCAGGACCGACTCATAATGTTGTGTGTTAATACTTAGTGCTCCTTGTGCAAAAGGGTAATGAACTCCAAGAGGTTATTATGAAATGCAATTATCATGAAGATGGGAATCTACAAACTAATTTAATGTTTTTCTGAGATCACTTATTGGGGGGGAGGAAAAAAAAACACTAATTTGGTCTGATCGGTTTTACGCTGCGTTCATTAAACGGACAGTCATAAAACTATTCTTTATAGCTTTCCTGGCATTCTGATGAAGTTTTTGGAGACTTAGTTTTGTTATTACTATAAAGTATTTCATCTCTGAAATCTTTGTTTTGCTAACTTAGCGAAATACGTAAAATTATAAATATGAACTAGCAACTTTTTCACAACTGCAAGTAAGGACTCAGTCCCTGGTGAACACATTTTGCCTTGATAAAGATTTTCCGGATTTTTTCCCATACCTTGAAAAGGGAATATCAAATAACAAGAATTTTCTATACATCTGCGCCATCATTTCATCCATTCCATTCATCGTCCTAGTAGAGTTTGGGATTTTGGCAAGACGTTAATAATAATAATAATAATAATAATAATAAGATGGTTTAAAGACAAAGGTTTTTGCTGCACTTGTAATTTGCAACTCCATATTTACAAATGCATATTTCAGACCACCATCTTAGTTAAGGTATTTTTAAGGTTATAGTTACTTGCCACGAAAATACTTTCTTTTCATTGTCTTTTAAAATAATTTCTTTTGGCACAATTTTCCCAGACTGTTCTTTTTCCCCCGCTCTTTTTTCTTCCTTCCTTCCCTTTTTTTATGAGAACGTGGTTGTCAAGCAATATGGACAAATAAATATAAAGGATGAAATGGACTAATAAAATGACCCGAAAGCAATCGGGAATTGCGATTCTTTTGCCATCTCTCGAGACTGAAATTAATGCTCCTAAATGTAGCCTTATGGAACCGTGTCTCAAAATGGATTATTATAGGTAAATACATAATAAAGTATTTAAATTATCATGATGTTTGAGAGAACAAATGCAAGACCCATTTTGCAGGAATGAAAATGATTCGCTCATGCGTTAAAAATCCCTAAAGATTGGACATAACTAATTCAAGGTATGACGACGTAAAGCAAACAGCTGTTCCTTCATCTTGCTCTTAGATGACGTCACTTGTTGTAACTTTTTCTAATACTTTATCAGTGTAGCATTTCTTTCGTGGAACAGACAGTTTCAAGACCATACTTTACAAGAACCTGCCCTAATACACTTGTATGTATTAGATCATACTTTTGTGAAACAGGCCCCTGGACGTTAAGCAACACATTGTAGATGTTCATAACACTCATGTGATAATTATCTGTCATCTTGTTCGGTTATTTGACAGAGCCGTTGAAATTCTCCACATCCGTGAGTTCATCCTACCTCGATCCACTATCTGACATTGGTTTGCTATGAACACATTTCGAATTTGCGGGAATGACATCTCGGTATGCCACATTTCTCTCTTGATCAGATGCAGACACCTGCTGCTATTGCTATCGTGTTTTCGATGAGTCATCTCGTTCGTTCTGAGAAAATGTGAGGTCAGTTTAACGCCTCTCTTATGGGCGATGCAATGTTAATGACCAGCCGTATAGTTAAAAGCTTCCTTCCCATGCTATGTGTTACAATCCTCTTTATCTAATTCGGTTGCGTATCTTGTAATAGTACACAACTAACTGCAGCTGCTTTTTCCCCCCGTCTCTTTGCACTTTGGTTATCCATATCAGTTCTTAGTCCCAAACGAAAGGTGCATTAACAGGTTTAGGAGTTAGCGCTAGGACTCTAGCGCTTGGTGCCACAGTAATGGTTAGAGCAATGGTTCCCAAGCTATAGTCCGTGGATCCGCTGATGCATGAATGTGTGGATAGGAGAAAAATAAACTTATATAGTAGAAATTATTAAGTAAATTAGAATCAAACTGAAGGCTGTTCCGGAGAGGGCTTAAAAACAGATCAAGCAGAACACTCATATGTGACGCCATAGTTTCCCTTGCAGATAGCGATCTTTTCGGACTATCAAAGAAAGTCACGATGCCTTTCGTAACAACTTAATTTGATGGAAAAGTCATTCTCTTTACTTATTAATTAAAAAAAAAAAAACAGTGTAGAAATCGTTTGATAAACCTAGAGTCAGAATTCACAATATAAATTTATCCTATTAAGTTTGTAAGTGAAATGCAGCATTACCCATTTCATTAGAGAATTAAAATTATCAAGCAATGTTATGCCTCATGTTTCATAGTTTTTATTAATGTTAATGTTTTGTGAGTATACATACTTTTGTAATATTATTGTTATGGCTTTTATTATAGTAAATATATAGGTACAGAATTAAAAGAGTTAACACCTTCCGGGTTGTTTTGCCACAATTCATGGTTTAATATGTTACCATAGCTTTCACCAACTACTGCGGCTGGCATCACCAGTGGACGATGCACAGCACCTGACTGCTAAAACACGACAGTATTGATCCGTCTCTATTTAGTTTCAGAAGTTCAATAATATTACGTGTATGGTGGAAGCGGAGAGCAGTGAGGGGGAGAGGAATGGTAGTTGTCTGTTTTTAAGAACTGTTTTCCAGGTGCTACTTAGTGATATCCGTCATCTCTGTTAAAGTTGTTTTAATGTTGCATTTCCAATGCTTCCCTCCTGGCTAGATTGATGAAATCTTGTGTTTTTGCAACACTTCTGTTTTATTAAAGTGTAACATTTTAACTGTTTTAATTATAACACGGGCCGTGAAAGCCTAAATAATAAAATCTATACTACAATTCAATGGCATGTATTTGTTTGTTTGTGTCCTTGAATTTTGTAAACCAGTGACGAACAAGTGTTTGGGTTCACAAAAGCGATCTTTAAAGGTGGTCCGGGGTCAAGGGTTAACTGCGTTAAAGAGCGAATATCTGGTGATAAGTGCATGCTATTACGCCATTGATTTCATTTCTCCATATTTGTATGGCATATTAATAGATGCTGCGAAGTCTAGCGTCATCGTTTTATATTAGGGGGCATTTTGTTTTCTAAACTTAATTATTATACTAATTTAAGATAATGCAACATTTAATTACCTAAATGTTGTCCAGATACGATACGATCTTAACAGTACTTCGAAAAGCATTAACGTAGAGCAATATAAATAAATATACAAAAATTATATTGCATAAATTCGCATGTTAGTTCGTGGAGGGATAAAAATTGAGAGATAAACAAGACCGTCTGTGAATCGTAAGCTATGTACAGATTAGAATCGGCATGGTTCGTGAATCACGTTCTGATTCTTGTCGGGATCGTGAGATACCGCTATAGATCAATCTGCAGATCAGCGGAGAGAGAGTGGGACATACACAATGACGCTGCGCTTCCGCCGGGTAAGCTGCTGCAGTGCGGAATTCCGTAGCGATCTGCTTTGTCATACTCTTCGAAACGAGATTGGAAGTTTGACCCTCAGTCTATTAAATGACTGTCACCACCTATTATCGTGCTCAAATTTATTTCTACGCTGTGCAATAGCCAGCATGAAGCAAGTAATTTAAAATATATATTTCAGTTCTCTCTGCTATTGTCTTGGAAAAAATATATGGATACAGAAAGAATGCCTAAGGAACGGGTTTTAGAAGAAAATCAGATTAAGATATGAAGATGTGAACAGACATTAAGCAAGGTGGAAAAAAGAAGAAAAGCTCTCTCATTATCCATAAGAAAATGAAGATACGTTTTGGAAGGGACAGGTGCATTGAAAAGTGCAACAAAGAGGAAAGAGAGGGGATTTCTTGGCTCAGATTGGGAGGCGGGAAACACAAATATTTTTTTTTAATTGGTGTTTAACGGCCATTTTTATTACTGAGGCACCACAGACGGTGAACACTGGTGATACATGAGATGAAATGATATATTGGGAAAGGACTTTATTTTTAAGGAAGGAAACGTTCCAGGCCTAATTTTAGGGTACCTCCCCGGCATTTGCCATTTATGAGCACTGAGGAAAACCTGGAATAAACTTCAGTCTCGCTCAAGAGTCCGCGCCTTAACGATCTCGGCCACCCGTGGCGGAGAAATAATTGTGAACAGGGTATATGCCCCATCTGTAAGGCAACTTAAGAGGCAATCCTTATTTTGTATGAATGTATAGGAATCAATGAATGGAGAAAGGAGCTTATTTAAAACAAATTACTTATTTTGAGAAAGTTAGTAGCGTAAAGCAAAACTTTTAGATTAGAAAATTAGGTAACATAATGTTTTTGTTATATTAATAATAAGTGTTTTTGTATCAGTTCATAATCTTTCTGTGTTATTTGATTTGGTGGGGTGCTGGGATAATCACAATCTGTAAACATCCATAACTTTGTAATACACAGAGGGTGCCAAAAATGTATACACACTTCAAGCAAAGAAAAAAAAGTGTGTTAACATAACAAACCTGAATTCACACAAACAGAAAATGATAAGCACTGCTCATCTTAGGCTTTTACAGTTACAACAGTTGCTCAAAATGCCCACCATCGGCGACGATACACTTCTGAGTACGTTGAATTACTGATTGAGCAACGTTTGCGAAAGTGTCCTCAGCGATTGCAGCACATGCCGTTTCAATTTCTTCCCGAAGTGCTGTCAGTGTAGCTGGTTTTCTACGATATACAACATTCTTAAGATTCCCCCATAGGTAGAAGTCCAAGGAGTTAAATCAGGAGAACGCGATGGAAACTCAATCGGACCTCTTCGTCCTATCCGTGCCTTGGAAGATTGTCATCAAGATTGGCACGTATATCTCGGCGGTAATGTGGGGGTGCGCCATCCTATTGGAAGTAAAATTCCTCATTTCCATAGTATGTATGACTGTCGGGTAGGACGGAATTGTTATTCCCGTTGACGGTTTTCTGTTTTGTACACACGTCTCCATTACCTTTGAACTTCAACAACATTCTCGGCTCTCCAACACCACTTCAAAATTGTTTTCCACTGTTCAAACGATAATCTTGACTCCATTTTGTTGTAGCAACGTTTACATAACGTAATGTAAGTCACATCTGTTTACAGAACATCATACGATAATCTTGACTTCATTTGTTCATTGTTGATTTACCTGTTACGTAGCAACGTTATCATCATGTATGTGGGTCACATCTGTTAACAGAACATCATACTACACATTACTGTTGTTTTTCGCTCCAACTTTGAAATATATTAAATAGATGTCTACTATGAAAGTGTGTATACATTTTTGGCACCCTCGGTATTTGACACTCAATAAAGCATCACATTACATTACATTATGCTACTACCAGAAACATATTGGGGGGGGGGAGTTAACATTACACAGTGCATGCAGAACTGGAAGAACTGGACCAAGTGTAATATTTAAAAAAAGTAATAATAATCAAACTGTATCTCAGAATTTATGATACCAGATGTAATGTCGCTCTTTATAGTATCTCAAAGCCGTGCTTGACCTGAGACAGGTTGTCAGCTCTGCTCAGCATCAATAAAGTTCAATTAATATTACTATTCTTGTCAATGGACAACTCCATGTTGTCCGTAGTGGAACCCTAATCTTTACTCTTTATTATTTTATGCCAAATATACCACAGTCTAAAGGAAGAGGCACTCGAAAGAGAAGTTTCCTCCACCTAATGCAAACTTGGAACTGCTTTGTCTTGAAAACCTCAGATGGTCTAGTCCAAGATGGAGGGCATTCTTTAGAAATAAATGTACATCACTGGCGAACAGTGAAGAGCCACCAAGCTACATTAACACAAATAATGAAACTTATATTTTTGCGGTAAAATGAAACTAGATCTTCGGCCATTAAATACTAAAATAAAACGAAATTGATTAAAACACTTGATATATAACAATTTCATTATACTCGCACTCGTGCTATAATTTCAACTCAAAGTCTATAATAATGAAAATAGAAACTGTAAGTGCGTAAATATTTGTATTTATTATTTAAATCTCAACAGATAGTTATATAAAATATTAAGAAAACGGATAATAAGGGATTTTTGAATGATTTTAAGCCCCCGTTTTTACTACTGAGTCACCACAGGCGGTGAACACTGATGATACATGAGATGAAATGATATATTTTTTAAAGGAAGAAAACGTTCCAGGCCTAGGTTTAGGGTACCTCTTCGGCATTTGAGGACTGAGAAAACCTCAGTCAGGGAGGATGGTCCTGGTGGGATTCGAACCTCAGACCTCCCGCTCACAAGCCCGCGCCTTAACGATCTCGGCCACCCGTGGCGGGATAATAAGGGATTCTATGTAATTTACACCAAGAGTAAATACCGACCGCTTGCTCAAAGCTGATCGACATATAAATTCAACTCATTTTGTTGTTTGATTTCCATCACTTTCTTTCTAATTTAATATAATTTTATGCCTTCTCTTTCTTCCGTAATAAACTCATTTATAATTTATATTGACATATGTTACCATTCCCAATGTTTGTATTGTATGCAGATGCTTTTAAAAACAAACTTAAACATTAATACATTATAAAATAAGTATCATGCTCATTTGCATGTTAACTTATACACTTACGTTAAATGACAAATTGAGACTTTAAGTTGTTCTGTTGGTAATAGAACTTGAGTAATACAGCTTGTGTTATTTAAAACAAAGGAATATGCATACTGCGAGGGCTACCGAATCTCTTATAACTCTTAATTTTGTTATCAGTTATATTAAAACTGGAAATAGAAGATAATTGCAGTCTAGGGAAAGAAAAAGTATTAAATATTATTATAGAAATATAAGTGTAAAATGTGTAGTTAAACCATTTGAAATACATTAAAGTAACATAACTGTAGAAGAACAATTATCAAGAAACATAATTAAATTGTACTAGGTATTAGATGTGTGTGATCGGTTGCGTTGTTCATAACGTAGACGAGAAGAAAAGCTCGAGAATATAATGTTGAAAACAAGATTATACAGTACAGCGATATGTTAAGACCTGTAAATTCTCTCAAAATATTGGATAGGGTTTCTAATTACGAAGAACGCATTAAAATATTTAAGCAAGGATAAACCATACGCCAAAACATAGATTTGGAGATGACACGGTTTTAAAAGCTTAACACATGTCTGTACATAATGATGATAGTTTTATTTGGTGGTATCATCGGCAGTGTCATATATAGTTTACTAACAAAATTCTGTATAGATCATATTTTTAAGTGCGATTTAATATTACCGTGTATTTTCTGTCGTCACAATTAAAACGGAGTAATCATATATTGAGTCTTTAAGACATGTCGAATATTTTATTAAATGAATCGACAATAGAGAGGCTTAGAGCTACTGTGCCGGGTATTTGAACTGTCTCATAAGTTTTATAAAGCGAAGACATTCCTTTTCCGAACTGGAGATAACCGCGTCATTTTCCATGAACGCTGCTAAAGCTGTAGCAAATTACGTGTGCTGAAGGTTCCACAGGTTTGGAATTACACCTGCGGCCCAGAGTTCTTTACCCTGAAGGTAGCACTCCCACCTTTTCTTGAGGATGGCCTTGGTCTCCTTCCACGCAGCAGAGAATGGAGCCGCCACCCACAATCACGTGTTTGAATAAAGGGAGAATGGTCCCATTCATGCCGGGAAGCAAGGTTCTGGGGATCTTTAAATGACGACCAACAGACATTTAAAAGACCGAAGAGGAAGAAGAAGAAAGCAACCTGCAACCCAGTACAGTACAACCTAGCAAAAACTTGCACCTTACACAGGAAGTATCCACCCTTTAAACGTACCATCTTTGTTCTTCAGGTGCGATGGTATCTTAAGAAGAACAGATTCGAGATAAAAGCAAATAAAGAGGGCTTTGGTTCCTTTATAGACGACAATTTTCTTCCTGTGTGCGTGCGTATTATCCTATCTGTTCCGGGGTTGCTCATCTTGCCAAGGAATAACATTTGCTTTGACCCCCACTGGGAACCAAGTAACATGCCCTTGTCTCAAGTTTCACCAGCAGGTTCTACATCATTATGTTTTCTTTTCTGGCCGTTTGGAAATATTTTCCTCTTTACCTGAGCTTTTATGTCCTCAATGGGTGCCACGGTGGCTCCAGTTCCTTTGGAATTACGCCGTCTTTTTGCTGCCCAGGGATAAAAGATGACCTGTTGTGACCTTTGCGTACAGAAGAAGCTTCTGTCCCTCCTCCCCTACGATCAATGGAGCAGATTATAATCTCCTCTGGCTGTATATCAGTCATCACTCTGTAAATATGTAAGCTTAGAAAATAAATATGAAAATACATCAAAAAACCAAGATCAAGAAGATTAATTCTTTACTGTTTATGGCAAATATTTAATTTAAAATTATTACCTCTATTTACATCGCAGTTTCCAAAATGATTTTCACCTAAGAGCTTTCCATTAATTTCTTTCAAGCTACTCACTAATCTTCATAATTTTTCAGCAATTTTAATCTTAGAAACTTATAAACTTTCCAAATAAACAATAAACAGCCCCCATAAATATAAAAGTATACGAGATACCATGTAAGTGATAGAAAAGAACATTTCATGGTCGTAGTAAAAGTGGAGTTGGTAAGAAGAATAAGAATACATTTGTAAGAGAAGGTTGAAAAACAACAAAAAATAAGAATAGGGAAGTTAATGAATTCCTTAAGAAGTACAGTTACCGTTAAACCTACATTTAAACAAAGAAGAGAAACAGAAATAAAAGGAAAATTGGGGTCGAAAATAATTGGCTCCTTTTTATACACCCATTGACTATGAATAATTGCTTTTTCACGTTGTATGAGGCGGAAACCTAAGCAACTTAGATTCAGTGGTGTATTTGTTTGTTTTGTTTGTCTGTTTTTTGTAAGAGAATGTTAAAATAATAATATGAACTCAAAAGAACTGACCCTGCGATCTACGTAGATGGCTAATATAAAAATCTAATTAGTTGGACTCTAAAAGCAGTTGTTTATTTTTGTTACTATATAGATATGATCAATTAAGTTAAAAATTAAATGAATGAAATAGCTTGTAGACTCCACCTCAGTGGCTCGAATGCACAGGCCCAAACCAACCGCAAAGGTTGAGAGTGCATCATCAAACCATTCTGTTAAATAATCTGTGCAGATATTTTTTATCCCTTGAGTTTTTTCCCATCCTAGAGGGACGAATGCCAAGTAACTTTTGGCGCTAACGGACTCGCGGCTTATTTCCATGATTATTCGTTTTTCCATCCTTCGTCTCCAAGACCTTGGTAGTTACAGTTACAAAAAAGAAGAAAAAAATGTTGTTTTAATTATCATTTTAATTAGGCTCGCTACTAACGGTTATTCTTCCATCCAAGTCTTAAATTTTCGTGCGTCTCCTACTTGTCAAAATGTTTACTTCATCCTTCTAATGTTCTTAAGTCTTCCTCTCCTTTTTTCTTATTCTCCTTCCCAACACATTCCTCAGTGTTGCGTTACTATTCATTATTTTTACAATTCTAAGTCCCGTTAGTTCATCAATTAATGGGCGATCATATTAATTTATTAGAAATTGCGGTCCCTTTGAAGATATTTAAGAAATCCACCAAAAGCGAACAGTATAGAAAACAATGGTCCAAACAAAAAAATAATGCATACCAAAGCATTCATTCATGCTGCAAGTACAAGCTTCGAGAATTCATTGAAAATTATAACACTATATAATATAAAAGCAAAATAATACAAATGATAAAACAACATTGATTAATACACTCAACGTTCCTTCAGTAGAAAAATAAAACATACTAACTTTATCGTAGATATAGGGGCTGCAGATTAAAGCCTTGTTATATTACAAAAATAAATAAATGCACATAAACTCTCAAAAGAAATGCCAGATAGAGTGGCAATTAAAATAAGTAAAAACTTATCCTGTTTTACAGTAGAGAAATACTGTGCAAACGTGCAGCCCACAGCCCTTTAGTCCTCCTCCTAAGGGGGGGGGGGAATGATTTATACTTTACATTTTAATGAATGTAAATTAAGTTTTATTAATGTGACTTTAAATAATAATAATATAAAATCGAACATGAAATTAAAACTCTAAATAACAGGGGACAGATAGAGAAAGAGAGCATGATGGTAAGATGGTATAGGGACGTTTAAGTTCATGAAGCGGTTATTAATATTTATTATTATTGGGCACAAATAAAAGAAATATTAATAAAAAGTAGAGAAGAAAGTAATCTCAAAAAGAGCGGAACTGATGCAGCATTTATTAATGCACTGGGTACATTCTCTCTGCCAAAACTGCTTAAATAATTCGTCTAAAATGCAAAAAAAATGTATAAAAACGAAGACGCTGGAACATGCAGCAATCTTTTCTATCAACATACCTATTAAGAATATTATGCTGGTTTTAGACCGGGAAAGTAAGTCTCGATTTAGATACAAAATAATTAAGTCTTGCTTATTTATTTTAGGTGTAAAAGACTGAGGAAGTGAGAATAGGGGAGCAGGAAAGCACGAGTACTAGATCACTGCCAATTCAATTAAGGAATATACAGATATTCAACAAAAGGATACACTCCTGCTGCAAACAATTTGGGAAAATTTCAATTTGTCCAAGCGGTTATTAGTAAAACAGCAGCAGCAACAACAACAACAACAACAATAATAATAATAATAATAATAATAATAATAATAATAGTACAAGAAAGGTAGCTAGAGATATAGAACGAAAGTTTTTTTTATGGTGTTTAACGCCCGTTTTTACTACTGACGCACCACAGGCGGTGGACACTGATGAAATGATATTTTGGGAAAGGATTTTTAAGGAAGGAAACGTTCCAAGCCTAAATTTAGGGTACCTCCTCGGCTTTTGCCAGTTATGAGGACTGAGGAAAACCTGGGAAAACCCTCAGTCAGAGAGGAGGATCTGGTGGGATTGGAACGGCAGACCTCTCGCTCACGAGTACGCGCCTTAATGATCTCGGTCACCCATGGTGGTGGAGAACGAAGCGTTGGTTGGAAAGTAAAGTCTTTAAGCACGATAATAAAAGAGAGAAATAGAAAGAAATAATAAAAAAAAATAATAGTTTGTTATACTTTTTGAGTGGCTACCGAGGAAACATTCGCGTACACGGGTGGCCGAGGTCTGGGATTCGATCCCGCCAGGACCGTCCTTCCAGACTGAGGATGATTGCAGGTTTCCCTCATTCTCATTCACTGGCAAATACCGAGGAGTTATATAAGGCTGGAACGCTTCTTTCTGTAGTAAATTCCTTTCCCAGCTTATTATTTCATCTCGTGTACGCTTCAGTAGTGAAAACAGACGTTTAAACACAATTGAAAATACCGACATGTTAATTGCTCTGAAGTGGCGCTGGCGCTGCATTCAGTTCGTGTAAATCTTTGGTTATGCCAAGCAGAAACATAAGAAACAGAGAAATACTGGATAAAAAGTTTTCGAGACAATCATGTTTTAAAATGTAACGCCTCTCAATCAAACACGTAAATAAAATGATCTAAAGCAAAAGCTGCTAACTCGAGCGACAGAGGCGATTCGAGGTCAGGCGAGTATATTATACCCTGCAGATGCTCACGAATCTCATGGTGGAAACATCCTCGCGGTCATGTCCTCACTGATATATCTTAATTGGAAGCTTTATGCTCCCCATTTAGATAAACTATAGCGTGCTAAAATGACTTGCTAAAATGCCTGCATTGCTATTCAGATTAGAATATCTCAGTCAGCATTAATTAACTCTGCATCGCTAGGTGTGGAGAACAGCATTATGAAAGTGAAACCTTAAGACCGCTGCTTTAATTAGCGTGTTAATGGATCTGTAGCTAGCGTACTTCCCAGCCTCAAAGAGCTCTCTGAAATTGATTCGAGTAATCGATTTACATTAGCATATCTCAGGCAATGTCTTTGTGTATATATCTAGGGGAAAAAAAAACGTTTATTTTACACCTCTCTTTACTTAATATCCTAGAAACGCATTAAGAGAACTTAATTGTTTTTTCCCCTAAAAAGGGATATCTAAGTAAAACAAAACACAGATATTGTAAATGGCTTTATCTAAAACCTTTTCTGGTAAAAGGTTTCATAAATTATGCGGTTCGCATATAAGCTGAAAAACAGGATAATAAGACTATGTTAGTAGCAAATTACTACAAACTTCTTGGCATTTGGGATTTTTAATTTGTATCTACTTCTCAGACACGCATTGCTAAATAGAATGATCTTATATCATTATATCATTAGAATGAGCTTTCATTCTAAGGGTGAAAAAATGAATGCGTGTGAATAGCAAAGTTTGTTAACGGAAATCCTCTGCAGCACCGGCTCAATATCTTCCGTCCCCTCATATACGCCTAATATTGCCTAAATACTCTTATACGTGTTATCTAGTTAAATAACTATAACATATTTTAATATTTTTTTTCCTCTGTTTTGCTCATATACGCCTAATATTGCGTAAAATACTGTTATACTGTGTTACCTAGTTAAAATGAATGAATACTGTTTAACGCCCGTTTTTGCTACAGAAGCACCACAGGCGATGGACACTGATGATACATGAGATGAAATGATATATTGGGAAAGGATTTATTTTTTTAAGCAAGCAATCGTTCCAGACCTAAGGTTAGGGTACTTCCCCGGCATTTACCAGTTATGAGGACTGAGGAAAACCTGGAAAAACCTCAGTCAGGGAGGACGGTCCTGGCGGTATTCGAACTCAGACCTCCCGCTCACGAGTCCATGCCTTAACGACCTCTGCCACTGTTGGAAGTAAAATTCCTCATTTCCATAGAGTGTATGAATGGCGGGTAAGGGGGCATTGTTACGCGTGTTGGCGGTTCTGTTCTGTACTCAGGTCTCCATTGCCTTTGAACTTCAACAACATTTCGGTTTTCCAATGCCACTTCAAAATTGCTCTCCGCTGTTTAAACGATAATCTTGGCCCCATTTTGTTGTAGCAACGCTACCATAACGTAATATGTGTCACAGCTGTTTACAGAACATCATACTACATAGCACTGTTGTTTTTCGGTCCAACTTTGAAATATATTAAATAGATATCTACTGTGATAGTGTATGTACATTTTTGGCACCCTCGGTATAATAGATACAACCATTAGAAGTAAACAAATAAAACGCAATGAAAGCAAATCGGATTTATAGTAAGAATCTTAAGGAAGCTGTCTACTAACAAATGATGCAACAATATTATTAACAAACATTCAATAAAAGTAAAAGAAAGATTCAATGGAAGTTCGCCGCACAGCTTTGGTTCTCTGTACAGATGGCAACAAATACTACATTCGGTTAATGATTCTGTTAAAATAATTAAGATATACCAAGTTATTTCTGGCCTGCGCATTCAGCCGTCTTGTAGTCGCCTACCATGATAATTACACATGGACAGTCAATCGTAGTTTGCGAAATAAGTATAACTCACATCTCTTTGTTACTTCAGGCTATGTGATATCAAAGTAAACTGAAATCTTCTCCAATAAAATTACTATTGTGTATGTGTTATAAAAAGTTTTATATGTGGAGAACTTATCCATCGACTGGTCCATCTGGAACTTTTTACATAGAGTGGATTATGGGTGGATCTTAATTCCATCATTACAAATGGCTAAACGGACATTTTAATAATATTTAGCGCCTGTTTTTATTTGGGTGATATCACTGATTATAACGAGACAAAATTATAAATTGAGACAGGAATTCTGGGAAGAAAGTCTCTCAGCCTTAATTTTTAGAATGCCTCCCTTACATTTATAATTGAAAAGATTGAGAACAAAAATCTAAGAGAGCACGGAGAGGATGAACCTAGAGGAATTCGAACTGCAGACCTCCCGTTTAAGGGACACAGGGAGTGAATTTTCAAAGTTCCACATTTTTGTTTTGCTCTGAAACCTTTACCGTGATGACATCGCTGATAAGTTAATACGTATACAAAATTACATTCAAATTAGATAAATATTTTTCAGCTATGAATTATTTCCAAAATGTTATTAAGTAATTATGTCGCATAATCAAAATGTCCCACGCGGCTCACGAATTGAGAACATTGGTTGGCATTTTTGCAATTGGATCTTTGAATCACATATAAAAATTATTATTGGTGTTAGTATGTATTTTGTCTTATAGAATATTATAATGAATATTTCTGCACATTCTGGGAAATAATTCAGGCTGTTACCGTAGGTTATTTTCAATGTGTGAAAACGAAGTTTTGAGAAAAATACTTGTTTTAAACAAAGTATGCTGGGAAAGTGTGATTTAAAAGGACTCGCGGAGCTCTTTAAATGGATGTAGAGCCCGAAGGGAGGGGGACATGCAAATGTTGATTCTGTGGACCCCCGAAAGGTTCAAGCAATCGTTTAAAGAAAAAAAAGTAGATTTTTTGACCGATTTTGGCCAAAAACTCACTCCCAATGGGCATTCTTGCAATAACTAAAATGGATTAAAAAGACCTCAGAATGAACCTTAGAGGTTGCATTATGATAGATATTCCTTCGCAGTTATATGCCGGAAGTTGTTCACAAAAACCTTAAGGTATATGTTACTATAAAGAGAAACAGTACATGATACAGCAATACAATTCCACGTACCGTCTCTCAAAAGATGATCTTAGGACTCCGTTGCTATCCACGAACTACTTACATGATAAATGCTTTAGCATCACAGAAGCTCAGACAATTGAAGTTTTAAGACAATACAAATAAACAAGATGCCACTGAAAAAATATGAAGTTGGCAATTCGGATGAAAGTATATTTTTTAAAGAAACAGAGAGAATCAGAAAAAGAGGAATGACGTATAGGCTGAAAAATATAGTGGAAGAACAAAATGGAAGCATTTAGAACTTTAGGGCTGACCACTTAGGTAACGTGAGCGGCTGGCTCGCATTCCCCTTCACCTCTACAGCAAGTAACAATAAACAGGTCCCTTTGACGTGCATGGGAAAACCAGCTCCAGTTTGTTCCCCGACTCCAGTTATTATTATGTATCTCAGATGGCGCTCTTGGAGTCTTCATACAGGTGCACTCCTTTTTTTCGTCCATTTATCAGTTGAATTAAAGTTGGGGTAGATGTGCAGGACCGTCCGTTTAACCATCCCATTTCGTCCTGGTCTTCATTTCGCTGCTTAATCAGGTAAAATCTTTTTGCCATCAGAAACTTTGAACTTCTTTTATGGTGGTGAGAATAATGTGAACAATGAATTATTATAATTTATTATGAAATTAAAAAAAACACATACTAACAGCTACCGATCGTGCGGCACCATTTTCCTCGGCAAGTGACGAGGCCGTTTCGCAGTGATTTGCCGATGGCAACAACAATATCTGATTAACCAGCCTAATGAAGATCCTGTATTTTCTTATGTAGGTATCTGTCTTGTATTACCTTCACAAGTCTTATTTTATTTGAGCTAAACTTAGCTCAACAAAGTTTAGCGCACCAACATAACAACATGTTTACTTATCTAACTAAACTTTTCTTCTGTTTCCCAAACTCATCTTATCTATACTATTCATCAACATGTCTTCCAGACTCTCACTTGTCCACTGATATGAGACAATGACATAGAAGTATAATAATAGCATGCAACAGAGAAAATTGGGATTACAGGCATTAGTTTTTAGTTTCAATATGTTTTTCATAACCTTTAACTTAAAATATAAAAATGTTTTGCTGGGAATTATTTATTGACAAACCTCTTCAAAAACTAAAGAAAGTAGGAACTGTTAAAAAAAAAAAAAAGTTAAAAGTACTAAAAACAGAAGAAAACTTCAACACGAAAAAATAAACTTTATTATTTTTTAATGTTTTTAGTAGCTACAAGAATCTTTAGATGCAGACTCTTTTCACTACCCCAGTTTTGTTAAGTATATCAGCTGATTTTAAGATTTTATCCAGAATTTTGGTCCATTTGGATGGTGACCTTGTATCCTTATTAACACACTTTTCTCGACTAAAATTAATTGAAACATTATTCTTAAGTCAACAAGTGTGTTTTTTTAAACTATTAAACATTAATGAGGTAAATATTGCAGTACAAAGCGGTCTGTAAAGAAAAAAGTAAGACAATCATAAGATTTTCTTCTTAAACACCGTTTTCATTCCGGTACGCAATTAGAAACTGTTTTTGCCAACGGAAATTATTGTGCAACTCTTCGCCACCTGTCGAGGGAAATCATGTTGTGTGATCAAAACTCATAGTGCGCATTATTTCGTTATTTATTAATAGTGAATCGTGACTAATGTATGTGCTCATCATAATGCATGCTTGAAATTTTTTATCTCCATTGTGAGACATGCTTGAGTTATTTTGAAATGATTTTGAGGCACTTTCTGTCGTTCATTCTACCGGATGTTGTAAACTGTCTCACGGGTATTTTATTTCAGCTCCTTCACATATTTTTATTGCAGATGTGTAGTACATTCATATGGATGCAGAGGCTGAGTGGCTTTACACGCACTGCCAACAGATACACCATCTTGCTGGGCTAATGGTGTTTAACACTTCTTGTGTTGTAATTTGTTCACCAATTTGGGAATTACCTTGTCGATGGAGACGTTACTACTAGAATTATAATATGAAACTTTGTTCTACAGTATTTGTGTCCCTTCTTTTGCACATAACAACTATATATAAATATTCTTTGTTCCAATGTATATCTCACTCTCGGCGTACTTCATAATATACAAATATACCTAGAAAGTGTAGCACCCACTTGCTTGAGCTTGCTCAGGCGTGTTTAAAGCGAAAAATTAACTCCAGTCTTACCTGAATTGCGAGTACAATGAAGGTCAACCGGTTTCTACTAGTGCAAATTGAGGACGCTATATAATAGATAAAGAAGTAAAGCATGATACGTTAAAGGCAACATATGGATATATTAACAAACACTTTGCAAGAAACGTCAAAACATAAAAGTCATTGAGTGCAAAGTCATATGCAAATCGTTTCTTTGTGGGCAACATGTCTTAAGAAAAAAAGGTGGGAGGAAGGAGGGAAATAGATGTTTCAAAAGAGCGCTTTTAAGAAGTTAAAAATACTCTGAGTATGGTACACTAATCCCAAGGAACTCATGACATTATTATTATTATTATTATTATTATTATTATTATTATTATTATTATTATTATTATTATTATTATTAGGAATAAGACGGTAGCTATGTTCTCAAAACTTCTTTTACAATAAATTTATATATACTTTTCTTGCCACAGAAGAGAAAACACACACACACACACACACACACACACACGCATATATATTCCCTTCTTTTACACTAAATTTATATACACTTTTCTTGCCACAAAAGCAGTTTTAAAATATATCTATTACTAATCTGTGACTTTTTCTGGTGTTTTATCCTTTTCTGCTTTTCTAGTTATTGTTATATATGTATATAAAGTGAAAAGGAAAGAAATAAGAAGAAATTAAATTCTTAAATTCCAAATATTAAGAATATGTAAGAGAGAAAATACTGGATGATCTATGAAAGTTGTAAAATCAGAACAGTAAATTTCCAGTGATAATGAGGAAGAACGTGTTGGAGTACATGAGCAACTGCTACTTTTGCCGCTCTCGTTTTATTGTGTCAGCCCCAGCACTTCCCCTAAATCAAGTTATTTAACTGCATCGAAGGGACAGCGTTTCTGAACCATCTGCGAATGACAGAGCCTGTAAAATCAATTTAAATGTTGAGCTTGGCAGAGGAAGAAACCCACGTGAAGGCTGTAATTAAATGTTTTAAATAGATGACATTAGCATTCCGTGTTCAGACACAGCGGTACCAGTTCCACTCCACAAGATTCATTCAACGTCCGATTGATCATCACAGAGCTCTAAACACTTCGTCATATTGGACTAATTAGATGTCCGTTTGCATAATCTGCAAGCGCTCTCCTCTGTCAAGTGGAATGACAAGAACCAGCACAGTGTGTTGCTATTAGCACTTCAATTGAAGTATGAAAAAAGAAAGAAAAAACGCTAATCAGATCCAATTTATCTTCAAAAAGTTCAGGCGTCTTGCTCTGCTAAGCACCGTTTAGTGCCAACATGAAGTGTTTATAAAAACTATTTATGTTCTATTTAAAGTTGAGGCGATAATTTGTTAAGAGTATGCTGTACTGTGATAAAAATACAAAATTATATGTTTTCAATTGCTTTTATGAATAATAGAAGTTGGTTATTCAGACTATGTTATATTTATAGATCTGCGCGTGTAGGTATTACCTTTAGGCCATCTTCTTAGGAAAATTTAGAACATTTTTAACGCATATACAAGTTCAGCAAATTTAATAAAATGTTCACAAAATATGTAAAAAAAAAAAAAAAAAAAAAAAAAATATCAACAGTCACATAATATTATGTATATTTAAAGAAAAGATTTTTTTGAAACATGAAAATAATGCTGCTTTTATTGCAATGAAACGGCTGAATAAACATTTATGAATGATTGCATTTAAACTACAAAAATATTGTATTGAAAGTCAACGATTAATTATATTGATTATGAAATTATTTGCAGTATATCACATAAAGTACTTTTAATATTATAAATTTATAGTTATAATATTTCTACATGTGGGAGTGTGGATGCGACCCTTCTATGGGGTTCAAACTCCTTGGAGGGACCTCACCGTCCTTGAATCCTAGTCGCCGGTATCTTCCTTATCTGACCCCTCCATCCCGGAAGTGTCTTCATTAGAGGTGTAGGCACAAACGGCAATCCCTAGGGCAAGGCTAAAGTTTCGAAAAGCCTGTTCAAACGAATAATAGACTCTGTAGAGTAGATCCCTATTGTTATAAGTTTGTCTATTTAGTCTATATCATTTCAACCGAAGTATTATATGTTCTTCTTCGTTACTTTCTCCCATTTTATGTAAATATTTTTACCCTACCCGATTCTAAAGGAGTATGTACAAGTAGAGACAATATTTTGTGTCGGTGTGACTTAATGCGAAGTCATTTTAATACCTAGTGTGAGCCAGGGCATGCGCAGTAGAGTAAATTTTCAGTCTAGCAAGGAAGCAACCAAGGAAGGCTGAATGTGTTACTTCGCCCGGTGGTGTATGCAGTGGGCTATTTGAAAATAAGCTATCGGATCGCAATGCTTAAATAAATTTATTTCTTTGACTTAAAAACACTAATGAAAAGATACTCACTCCTCTTTTGGGAAGCAATAAACTATGCAAAATTGGTCTATTAGCCTAAGATGACAATAAATAGCATGAAAAAATCGTAATTGATTTTGGATTCTATAGTACATAGTCTTTTAATCTTGCAGTAAACAAAGGTTTAATTATTACCGGGACCCTTTAAAAATTAATGAAAAAGATTAACAAACCACAAGATACAAACCACTTGATGTAAAAATGTAATTTTTTGCACACGTTCAGTAAAACGTCGCACTTTATCCTAGCTCCTTGCCAAGTCTGTATCATTAAATATTTTTCCGACCGAGGCATTTGTTTTTAGTTTCACTAGCGGCGAGAAATACTGTCGGTATGAAACAAGGCGGCATTATTGTTATTCTCACCTCTAACGTCAAAAGAGGTTTGACTATCATAGTGATTATAACAATATGAACTTGTGTGACAATGCGAACTTGCATAAGCGCACCCCACGCTTCAAGCCATCACGTCATTGGATACTCAACTGAGTCGGTAAATCACATGTTAGTTAGTACGACTGCGACGCATGTTCGTTCAAGAACATCGATACAATAAGTAGGTATTGTCCCAACTGTTTTAGACTTTTATTTTTGTGTTTGATATCAGTGTTCAACTTTTAATTTGTCTATAGCAGTAAAACCGAGCTATATATGTCTCCTCATAGTAGTCTTCTGACTATTTAAATAAATATGTTCGCGTTTATTATGTCTATCCCGTTTTAACCGTGTTGTAGACCTCTTGTTTGTGTAATTTATACGACTTTTTTGTGCTTATTTTGTCTATCCTAGCAACGCCGAGTTATTGTAGGCTTTTTTCTTTCCTTTTCTTTTGTATTTTAGAACTTTTGTATTTTTTTATTTTGCCCGCCTCTTTAAAACTGGTCGTTTTGCTTCTCTGCGTGTGGTTTCTATAACTATTTTCGTATTCATTATTTCTATCGCAACTCAGCGAAACTATATTACTACCATTTTGTCTAATGTCACCTTCTTAGCTCGTTTTAACATTTTATGTAATTAATGTTAGGTCCTATTTCGTTTCTTTTTGTATTTTATATAAACTATTCTAGGTTAATTTAGTCTTATCTCTTTTTAATAAATTTATACTAGCTGTTATAGATCTGTTTTTATTTTATATTCGTTAAAAATAATGTTGCTTATGCCAGTAAAACTTAACCATATCTTGAACGAGATTTTATGTAAATAATTCTGGACTTATTTGCCTGTGAGTCGAGTTACTGTAACGCACGTGAAATGTGTACGCTTCGGCTCGAGCTCACATTGCTAATAACGATTCTGGTCTGTCCCTCTGCTGAAAAAAAAAAAGTCATCTAGTGGTATTCGCGTATTTGAATATCGCATTTTATTTTCATACAGTAACTCTTCACCAAATGCAAGAAAAAGAAGAAGGAGAATAAATATATTCAAACTGTTTCTGCTGCTTTGATCCCCACTTTGAACATATCAAGCAAATAAGGTATAAAAAGGCGGGGGAAAGAAATGTAGTTACTTGGAATAGGTAAAAGTATTAAATCTGAAATATGATTTCCAGAAAACGTCATTCCAGTATATATCAAAGAAATGAAAATATCTTTAATTTTAGATACTTGCAGTATAACCCTTTGATACGAGAGATTTAATTACAAGCCCTTATTTCTTCAGCATGCAATGCTTCAAAACGTATGCATTAATAATTGTGGAAATCATAAATAAAAGCATTAAGCACCAACACCTGTTTTACCAGCTGCCAAATATCTACATTTTTCCCTCGTCTTTTTGTATTTAATTTGCTTCATAAGTTCTTTCCAACAACAGTTCAGTTTAAAAACGTTAATTAAAAGCAAAATAGAGCAAGACTTACGAATGTTTTACTATAGTTAACTTAATACATTTTTAGCTTAATGAGTAATGTACATGTGATAATTTCATAGCGGTCACTTCTGAGTACTGTTCACACATGTTCAATTCCGCCTACAACAAGCGACGAAAAATATGCTCCTCTGAAATTCTGCTTTTGTCTCATTAAATCTTCAATGTAACGTTAAAGGGGGCTTATTTTCTTTCCTGTAGCACAGCTCGAAGATGGTTTAACATGTTTATAGAGGGAAGCAACCAATTTCAAAGGAAGGGTTCCAGTTTGCTCTCTAACCGCCATAGGTGGCTGAAGTTGTTAAGGAGCGGTCTAGAGGTCTAAGATTTGATTCCCACCAGGACCGTCCTCCATGACTGAGGTTTTTTTCCAGGTTTTCCTCAGTCCTCATAACTGGCAAATGCCGGGAGGCATCCTAAACTTAGACCTGGAACGCTTCCTTCCTTTAAAAAGATCATTTACCAATGTAATTTCAGCTCATGTATCATCAAAAACGAGCGTTAAACATTATTCAAACAACAACAAAAACATCAGTTTGTGCTCTAACTTCCGGTGAACATTAACATCGCTGTATCATCGTGAGACAGGATCGTCGAATAACATTAAGAACATTTTCAGAATTCTGAAAATGTGCGCATGAAACATGTTTGTGCACTGTGGCTTTCAAGACTGCAGGTTTCTGAACAAAAGGATGCTCGCGTGCAGTTAAAGATGATGTTACTTGGGGATGCGGAAGAAATCTGACTACGTCATTTCTACGTGGTTGCTTCTGCTGGGAAAGTTACGGCCATCTCATTCTGCGATATTCAAGGAATAGTTTACGACCATGTCGCACTTGTGCACACCACAATAAATGGACAATACTGGAGACATGTCCTGAAAACTCTGCAAGGCTATATCACTGCAAAAGGTCAACTTTCCGTGCAAAAATCTGAATACTGCTCCACAGTAATGCATGGCAGCACACCGAAAACTTTATTGCTGAATATATCACAAAAATCAATGTGAAGTGTGTCACTCATCCTCCCTATAGTCCAGATTTAGCCCCTCGTGGCGTTTTCCTTTTCCCCAAATTGAATAATCACCTTCGTAGGAAACTTTTTTTCATCACAGAAGTTGTGATGAAGGCTGCATACGCTATTCTGAAGGACCTGTCGAAAAATGTTTCCAGCATTTTGAAGACTGGCAGAAACGCTGGGTCTGTGTATTGCATTCAAAATGAACTACTTTGAGAAAGAACATAAAGATTATTATTATGAGTTAAGATATGTTGTCAAAATGATGACCATTGTTTATTCATAGAGACGACGATATAGATGCGCTGATGCCGTACTTAACCACAAGTGTTGGGATTCTTGTCTAAGATTTCAAGCACTACTTTTCAACGATGCTGCAGAACAAAAAGAAGATGCTTGTGATGTAATTGCTCCATGTCCAGAAGGCTTGTTTTGCTAACTGCCAGCAGGATTCTTGGCATCATAGCTCATGGAGTTTGTCCCGTCAGGCTCAATGATCATTACGCATGCGTTTCTTTAATTAAGATGGTCCTAGAAGTAGGATTAGAAGTGTAGTGTTAAGTAAGGGGCCAACGCCCATATCCGCGTAACTCTGGTGACCAATAGGAATGAACATAACAAAACAATGACTGTTTCCACATGTCTACACCGGTTTGTAAGCTAATTAGATGTCACTGTAGGGGCGCGGCAGGTTCATTAGCTATAGCATGTCTTGTTTATCGGACACTTCCTTTACACGGCTGTTGAAAAAGAAACGGAGAGAGATAAAGGGCATTAGTAAATTACCGGACCAGTTGATATTTCAATCAGCATAAGCACTGGGGCTGAATGTCTTATCCCTTGCAGAAAATACAGGAATGAAGTTTTGATCAACAGGGTGAGCATTTCTTTATTTGCATTGCCTTTCTTGCTTGATTAGAACTGAAAACTGTCTCAATTTTATTTTATGTCCCCCAAAAGTAATTATTAACATCTATGTTGCTAATTTCTAGACTAGCTAGGAAAGCAAGTTTCGTAATTTATATGTTTTTCATTTATTTTAATTATTGAGTGCCATACCTAAAGTGCGGGACGTCATTTAAAGAAATTGAACGAAACTCATTCATAGCGAAACGAATATGAAATCAGCGGATCGATGGAGGGCAAAAGATACCAGCGGCCCAGCCAAATAACCGAACGAGAAGATACATTCCCGCATGCCTATTACATGTGAATAATATGTTGCAATTTTAATGGCCATCTTTTCTTTATATATTCAATAGATAGTCCCCATTTGAATACTGTTCACGCGCCGGTTTTATTTGTGAATATATATAATTTCAATTGTCTATAGCAAATGCTATTAATAATTTTCCAATTTTTTGGTTTGTTTATTGTGGTTGCGCCATATTTTCACAATACAAATGTATTTATGAAATGCGATTTCTACCATTCCTAGCTCCAGAAACACAAAAAATTATTTTTATTAAATTGATGTAAAGTTCTTTTATATCTTTATTTCCTCCTTCCTATAAAATCCTATGATAGTTAGAATTCATAATGTTACTATAACACTTTCATTATTGAAGTATGAGCAATATTTCTACTTCTTGGTAATTGTTTTTATCATTAATGTTGTACCGCAACGCTTTTTTTATTTTTTTTTTTTTATTGACGGGCCCAGCTATGAATAAGAATGTTTTAAAAAACAATTCTTGGGGGTTAGCGCTTTGCCTTTTCTCCTTGCAAATAGCTACTATATCTATTTCTTTTTCTTTAATTTCTGTTTTTAATTCATAAAAAAAAAGTTTAATCCCTCTTGCAATACAAACATTCCGCAGTTTCTTATTGTTTATACGTTTTCCTGTCTGCTAATCAATCTAACGATCTTTAATATATAGTTTTCAAAGGCGTGAAAACAACCCAGATGCTCAAATCCCCTTCCTATCGAGCACAGTTTTATTTTGGAATTCTGTTTCTTCCTAAAGGTAACAATCTTTCGGAGGAGTCTGCAAAGGTATCCATGAAAGTGTAAAAATTAAATAGGAAAAAAATAAGAATGCTTTAGGGAATGTTTTAATATTAAACCTAATAGTTTGCAAAGTCAGTTTTGAAGACGTGAGCTTAAATACGTCCATAGGGTTGGCATGCCAACCCCGTTGTCACTTAGTATTTTCTGTATGCGTATTTTATTTATCAAATTTTAGTTTATTTTATCTCACAACAGCTGTTCAAAATGTCAAGCAAATATTACAGCATCCTTTCGAAGCCCTCTGGTGTTTTTTAAATCACATCACATGGACCTCTATAATCCATTTCCATGTTCACTGGGTCTAATATACGAGATATCTTTATCGTAAGTAATTGAGAACATGGTTCCATCCATCCACGCCGAAGTGAGACAGTGTTCTGAAGTCACACCCTCTAATGAACGCCAAGGTCATTTCCTGCAACAAAAAAATGAATGGAGTTTAACACCCGCTTTTGCTACAGACGCACCACAGGCGATGAACACTGATGATACCATGAGATGAAATGATTATTGATAAGGGAATAATTTTAAGGAAGGAAATGTTCCAGGCCTAGTTTAGGGTACCTCCCCGGCATTTGCCATTTATGAGGACTGAGGAAAACCTGGAAAAAACCTGTCAGGGAAAATGGTCCTAGCGGGATTCGAACCCCAGGCCTCCCACTCACGAGCCGCGCCTTAACGACCTCGGCCACCCGTGGCGGTTTCTTGCAACAACCCAGACAAAACATGTCGCATGAACCGTATGCAAATGCTGCAGGTCAGATATGACCCAATCAAATGACCTCTTACAATGCTGAGATGTAAGAATGGCAGAACTGGTGTGAAGCATCTTCAGCATTCTTTTGCCATATTCCCACACAGACATTCTCTTGAAAACATCGTTCAAGAAGAAGATATCATAGATGGACTCTCAGAGCAAAACTATTCGGACCCAATTCATGAGCTGTTCTTATGAAGCATCTGCTCGCCACATGTTAATTTGTAAAGCAGAATGAAAGGGTTATGGTGTGATAGCCACGTTGGGCGCCCAATTTTGAGATAGTTCGACGAGTGGTGTCGTCGTTTATTTGTTGTGGTTGGCTCCACATTGGTGAGCCAAATTATGAAGCGGTTTGGTATGTCTCCGGTTACGTGTCCAAGATTGGCGACCAATCTTGAAAGAATTTGTTGGTGACGTCGTGTGGCCTCACGTTGTGATGTCAATTTTTGAAGCGGGTTCAGTAGGCTGATTACTGGTCGATTCGGTGTTGCCTGCGCTGCAATGACAGCAATTTCTCAGGGTGATTCTGCTATTTTGTTGATTGGGATTCACCAGGAAGAGGTGTTCAATAGTATAAATAAGCATGCGATGCGACATATATATCATATATATATATATATATATATATATATATATATATATTAGAATTTAATTATATTCAAAATCTTTCGGCGTCCTCTAGTGTTTTGCATATTACGTTTTGCATAGATTTGGCTACCTTGAATATAATCTTAGTTGCCGCATATGAAACTTACAAATGAGTGCAGCTGCGCGTGAAACTAAAAATCGCACTTATAATGAGAACTGCGTGTCGAACTGGCGGATGAGCCGAACTAAACTGAACTGAAAACGGACTTGAACTGCACGTGTTTTGCCGCGTATAAAACTTCAAACTGAGGAAGGAGTCTCGAGGTGTGCAATAAACTTATTTCCCCAGTCGAGCACCGCATATAAATATTAAATTCAAATTAAATGATCGTTTGCTTTAATGATGTCACGGAGTTACATAGGCACGCGCAATCTTCGCGTCTGTCTTTAAAAGTTCAAACATACATTCTCCATTGGCTGGTTTAATTCATCTGCCCTAGTTTCCATTCGCTAGTTTTTGAACTTTTTAAAACATTCGTCATCATTGGCTAGTTTAAAGGGCGAAAGGTACCACTCCTGTCGGAGTAAAAACCCCAAATGATTAAAAAAAAAAAATCCTTCAGTTTATTAGCCCTGCAGTAACTGGCCTTTTAAAAGAGGAAGGAGCAACCCTCTTCCATTGTATAGTTTTATTACCCTGTTGACTTTTCAGGTTACTACAAAGGAAAACACTACACTTTCTCCTTTGTACAACTTTTACGTCTAAGTTGAAGCTTCTGCCACAAATATATACATAATATTTATATTACTAATATAAATATGATGACTCGGCTTACATAAATATACATTATTGTTATATTTTAGTGGGGTGGGTCGTAACGACTGTTTTAAGAACTACAATTTAAAACTCTTATTTGAACTCTGGTGTGCAAATTGACATTAACAAAAATTTGTCTTGAATGTTGATGCCTTCTGAGAAATCATAACCTATAACATTTTTCATAAGATTGCTATGAATCTCCAACTAATTATTTTTAATATCTTTCGGACCATTTAGACAGATATTCGTTGTAGGGACTAAACCTAAGAATATTAATTGATGATCGTGTGAGAATCATGGTTTAATACAAGACAGAACTAGAGAATTAAGAATGTTGCAGATATAGTGACGGTAACCAAAGGCAGCTAACCTTATGGTTTACACTTCGAATCTGATATAAAAGCACTTGTTATTGTAATCGCGCCTCTGACGATATAAATACAACTCACAGAACCACCTTGTGAGCAATAGGTCAACTAGCATTATATGACAGGCTGCATACCTTTCGGGATGTTTTAGCTAGCATCGCGAATTTTAAGTTCCAGATATAAAAGATATCTGTAGAACACCAGATTTTTATTTTTTAAGTTGTTCCATGATGATTCAGAAGCATCGCGTATATTACATTTAAAATATTTGTCCATTTATTTAATAAGGTCTCCCACATTTTAACTGCGGGAAAATTGTCTGATAATTGTGCGTTTTTTTTTTTTTTCAATTTTGATAAAAAAAAACTTTACAAATGGTTCTATTTTAATAAAGAAAAACATAAGAGATGTTTAGAATAAATGTCACACCATAAAATATGGTAAATTTAATTTTTATATCACTTTAAAGAATTCATTGCTATAATAATATACTAAAATAAATATACTTAGTTACTAAAATTTTTTATACAAGTAAACTTTTATTATTGAAACTCTTTATAAAATTTATCGCTTTAATAATTGAAACAATTCAATGTAATCTTTTACAGTTCTAAAGAGTTGAATGCGCAGATTATGCAGGAAGCATCTGCGATTTTTAAATAAAATTAGGAACAATAATTTTGAATATTGCACTCGATAGAAAATTTTATTTATTTTTCAACAAAGATGAAACAAAGATGAAACATTTAATCCTGTTCATAAATAAGAATTCTCCAATTATTGGTTAATAGCATTACAGTTTCAGTTGAGACATTTATGACACGAAAATACCTGTAGCGTAACCTAACACAAGTAACTGCCCAGTTTGCTGAATATTGTGCGTCGTTTAATAATGTGAGTATTCTTTCATATCGTTTCTGGAGAACAGTTCTAATTGTAACATTGTATTTTAAAGCTGCATCTCTTCCACATCACAACACATAGAGCTATGTACAGTAAATTGTTCTTTTTTCGTTTTTATTGTAAACACAATCTCAATATAAAATACGGACAGTTCGAGCCACCCTTAATCCGAGAAAGCGGACGGGAGGAAGTCGATAGAGCGCGTTGTAAACAGGGGCATCATAGGTCCGTAATTTACCAAGCATTCTACTCATAAACTCTTTTTCGTTTATGGTATGCACCCAATCAATTTTATTTCACTAATCTGTTATAGTAGTTGCTCAAAGTGGTGCCCTTCGGCATTCACATATTCCTGACACCTTTTGATGAAATTTTCTCTCACAGGCAAAGTCCTTCTTTTGTAATCCTCCTCATTTCTGCTCTTTTGTTGTCTTTCAGTTCATCTACAGCGTGTGGGTTATTTCTACAGACCCTGTTTTCTAGAGTTCCTCACAAATAATAATTGAACGGGTAAAATCAGGGAAATGTAAGTCATAACACTTTAGAAATAACTCTGTTTTCAAAAACCTTTCCTTAAACTCCAAAGAATGACGGGTAATGTGAGTTGTAGCAGAATCTTGTTGAAAATATGCAAATTGCCTCTCATGATCAGTTGATTGTTCCAAAAAAATGGGCGAAAATTTGCCTGCGGTACCTCTACGAACTTTTTTTTTTGATTGGTTTATTTATGGACGCTCTTTAACAGCTCAGATCATCAGCGTCCCATTCAACTCTGGGCGTGAAACGGCCGACAAATTTTGCTCAGAGGCCTCTCCTTCAGGCTTGAGGTTCTTTTTTGTGCATGTACGACACGGGACCCACGGTTTTACTTCTCTTCCGAAGGAAGCCATTACTTAGGATTTTTACGCCCGGAAAAATCCGTCGGTCCTGGCCGGGTTCGAACCCGCGATCTTGGGTTTAGGAGGCCCTCTACGAACTTATTCACCATCTTTTGATAATGAGAAATAGATTAGCATTACTTTAATTTGATATATTCTTCTTGATTCGAATGCAGCGATGATGACAATTAAAATATCTCGCTGCCTAGATCAGTTATGGCGCTTTTTTGGCTTACAGATGCTTCCTTGCTTTTTGGAGTTCATTTCATATAATTATGTATAGTTTCTTCTCAAAAACCACCTGCTACACCTCAAGCTCTTGTATTAGTACAGGTGTCGCCGGTTTCCGGGCTGGCGAGAGGTCAAATACGGTCACTGCTTGAAGGGCAAGGAGATATGAAAAAAGCTTTTAGAAGGGTTTAAAAACAAAAACAACTAAATCATTTGATAAGGCAACGGATTTGTTTTTCAGTGCCTCTACTTTTAATTTTGTAAACATTTTCAAGTTCTTATTAGCAAACAATTATTTGGTCGCAACATGTAATAATTTTATTGCAGATCTGTTTTAAAAATATTCAAGTTCACTGTTTATGTAAAATGGAAGTAATGATATTTTATTAGAATACAAAATAGAGGTATTATATGTTACTCTTAATTTACTCTACGAAACCACAGCTCAGTATCTTTCTCTAACAAAATATTTTAATAGAAAGTGTTGCAACGCGGGAAAATTTAACATTACTTGGGATTAAAAACAATTGTGATCAATTGTGTCTAGGTGACTATGTACTATCCTTAAAAATAAAAAAATAAAGAAACAAACAGTTAAGGAGCAGAAATGCTAAGTTTGTGCAGTGCCAAAAGAACTGACTATTCTTTCATTACATACAGCCATGTCACATAATGAATTAGTGCTACAAGTGGGTTCTCATTTTTAATATGCCTTTAGTTATATTTCTGTTTTCTGATCGTCTGAAACTTTGAAGCAGCATTCATTTGGAACAAATTGATATAACATTGCTTGCTCGGCGTATTGGAATGTTCAATGAGGTGACATCAGAGGCGGTTCTATCATGAGGTTATATGGTCACGTGCCCTCCAATTGCAATGAAATAGGCACTAGTTAATGTTTTCTTCGCTCTCTTTTCTTTAAATAATTCTTGACAGAGTTACTAGAAGTCTGGCGATCAGAAGAAGGCAAGCGAGAGGAATGGGCTACTTAAACATTAACAGTGTTGTCTACCTGTGGTTAGAGATCCAGATGTCTCGCAAGATCTGAGTCTTTTCGCTTAATGTGTGACAGCATGGGCATCCCACATACACTCTCTATGTGCAGATAATCCGTTCAAAACCCCTCGCATTTCAGCCCGCTCTCGCCTTCTTCTAATCACCAGACTGTACTTTTGCGGATCGTGTTCTGCCTTGAACCTAAACGATGAAGTAAGGTCAGGTATACTTTATGGGTGCATATCTCAAAATATACTCAATTTAGAAACCAGAAGGCACCAACTTACTATTTACTGACACATTAAGGAAAAGACTTAACCCTAGCAGCTCAGGGTAGATAGAGAGGATAACAAAAATATGTCGTATGGGAATTTGCGGTTTCCAGTGAATTCTTTGTGAAGTGGCTTTATGGAAAATTAGTCACTAGTAATAACTTAGTGAAAATTTATTCTAAGTCTCTGTGTAATATTACTTGTATAATGTTTACTTGTTCGTAAATAAATGGTGTAGAATTCGCTAAAACGAGAGACAAGAAGATATAAAGCATACAAACATGGTTTTAAGAAAATAGCATTTAAGTTAACAGAATTACATGGTTTCTTATGGAAAGATATACGTTATGTATAGTTGAAATTTTATACCAATTATACGAATAACGGTTTGTGGGTGTGAGTTAAAGGATTAGATATAAAACAAACAAATGACGCCATTGTCTCAAGAACTTACATCTTAAGATTTATGGGGTTCAGTCACTGCACCACAGAGTTAATTATAAAATCTTATATCTGACCAACTTATTGTAGAGGCCACTAGTGATGACTGCAGCAAAATGTTATTGAAAATAGTTCCAAAATTCACTCATATTATCCGAAAAGTGTAGACCGCGAAGCGCACTGTCTTCCGTTACTTTAACATAACAAGGTAGTAGTGTAAAATCGATTTTCATGCCTAAACGCTGAAGTATGATATTCTTAAAATAAGTTAGTGTTATTAGACAGTGTAATAGAACACATGATATGTTTACCAAAAGTCTCTTTTATTGCTGGTTAGACTCAAAATTGAGGCTATTTTGTAACCGGAACATGTCCTCCTGTGTTCGAGCTTGAAATCAATACAATAGCACTTTCAAACAGCAATTTAGCACATTTTTATTTCCTAATGCATGCTTTTTAAAGACGTTTTTACTCCAGATCATCTGCAGAAATTTAAGGCCACTTTTAATATGGAGTCGGTGGTTGTACTTAGAAACGCACCCAATCTCTTAGCGTCTATCTGCTACCTGCTACATAGAAACTTTTGAACGAGACAGGTGTTTCTTGCAATGACTGTACAAGGATATTGTACGATACTAATAGGATAACATTGATGAATTAGAAAACACGAAGAAAAAAAAAACATTGTCAATTACTTTGTTGCATAAATCTTCAAGTACATTTTTGTGCCCTAAGGGATTCTTGATTCGTTTTATTTAAGGACGCTGTTTAACATCTCAGGTCATCAGCGTTCCATTCAATTCCGGGCGTGAAACGATCGATAAATTTTGCTCAGAGGCCTCTTCTTTCAGGCAAGTATGGTTACCACTACACCACCAGGACCGACTTTCCTAAGGAAAAGAATACATGGTGTAAATATAAGGCGAGTCAGGCTGAAGGAACAAATAACATCATAAAAATGAGCTTCCATACTCTGTAACCCAGAAAAAAGCATTTACATGGGAAGACCCAGAAATAAAACGAGTTTTGATTGTAGATTTGGGAACGATGCACAAAGACAAGTTTTGCATTGAAGTTCAGTGTAGCCATAGCTGTCAATGAGGTAATAGCTTGCTTCATGATGGGAACATAATGAGTATGGGATTCCTGGAACCTGGTGTGTATCAATATTGCAGAAGCATGATGCAGCACGAATTGGACAGGCATACTTCAGGATAATGAATAGTGTCCAGCAAGAAAGAAGAATGAAAAGAACAATAGCCAGGGGTAAAGAGGATGAAGAAATAGACAAAAAGGTTGATTAAAACTAAAAACTAAACTAGGGCTAAAAACTGAAATAACATGGAAAATAGATGGAAAAGCAATATTATAGTAAAAAAAAAAAAAAAAAAAAAAATTGTCATTTTCCACAAATCTAAGTTTTTCTCATTTAACGTACCTATTCATTCTGTGACATTTTTGTGTTTATTTTATAGATACAATAAAATATTCCAAGTCCTTTACAAATGCAACATTGGATAATATTCACTTTCAAAAAATCGCTATAGGTAAAATGTTTTAGTTGTTAGAAATTTTTAAATTTGGTATGTGAGTAGTATTATGACAAAAATAAGTTATCCAGTTTATTAATTAATTCTCATAGACAAATAGCAAAAAACTGTTTCACTGTGTTCTGTATATTTTGAGAAAAGTGTATTGTATATGGCAAAGTGTTAAAATTATTTATAAAAATATGCTCATTGTTGATAAAAATAATAGATAAAATAGTTTAATTTTTCTAATTTATTTAAAAAAGCTGACAATAATGAACACTTGTACCAACTTTAGTACATCTAGTACTAAAATATTATTTATGAAGGTTATTTAAAGAAAATGCGGTATTTTTGTAGCAACGTTTGGTAATGCCCCCTCATATTAGACAGTATTTCAATTAATGCTACAAAATAGAAGCTTTTAGATATTGGGTACTAAACCTTGTGTCGGCGCTACCTTATCTTCTGCCTGTTAAATATTACAAGACTTATAACAATAATCTGAACGAGTTTACTTGAGGAATGATCGTTGATTAAACTAACCTTCATGATAGTTAATTCATGTCAACACTGCAAATGTGAAAGTTCAACGTCAATAATTGTAATTTCCTTGATCTTTATATATCAATGTTGATTAGCCCCAAAAGAAGTGAAACCAATTTTCTTTTCCGCAGATGCTTTGAAAGGAGGGCTACAAAACGCTTGCTAGCCAAAAGTCATTCATTCTTAAAAGACGTGACCTAAACTTTCACATTACTTCGAAATAGACTGGAAGCACTTTATTTCGCTAATGGCTAAAACGGTTTAATTAACTCTTCCAAATAAAGCGTCTTTCCATTAAGCCTCTCTTACATCTTTTCATTTCTTTAGAGGTTTCACAAATAGGAAAATGAACGCAGTAAGATAAAGTTGTTTGTTAATTGCTTGAGGTGTGAACTAGATGAAGACCTGAGCCAGACGATAATTGGCGTGAATAAAGCAATTATCGTTTATTACGTCTGTAGTCTCAATTAAAAGCTGATGTCGATGTCAAATTGTACAGTTTAAAAATTAAATTACTTAAAAGTTATGAGTATTTATTCGAAAAAAAAGTTCTGCATAGCATTTGGCCATTTCCTTTTCCCTCTTCTCTACTGTAGTAGTAAATTAATAGCCGGAATGATGTGCTTAAAATAATAGCACTGGACTGCTAATTTTGAAGGCTAGCTACATTTCTGTCAGATTTTATGTAAATGTTATTACCAGAGCCTGGAAGTTCAGGCATTTATTTCGGTTAAATTAGGCAGGCAAACAGGCACTTAAAATACTGAGAATAAACAGTATATAATTAAAATAGGCATTTATTGAAGGTGAAAACAGAGAATAATACCTCTCATTATTAATGCCTAAATAGGTATTTAAGATACTTAATAATTTCTTTATCACACAATTGAAGTACTTAAGCTTACTTTTCATGGTTACAAGCAACAACAAGATATCAACTGTCATATTCGGCCGCTTCTCAGAGAGAACATTTTTCACCATGGAAAAAGAACATTCTACTTCCAATGAAGTGATTGGAGCATATTTAAAACAAAAGATCTCATACCAGTAACAACAGAACACTCACCTTTCAGGACATCATGGAAATGTTGATCAAGACAAAGTAAAGTAGTTTTGAATAGTCTTGGCGAATGAGCAAAGTTGCGCAGTGGTTTCTGGTCGAGTTCATTTTTCTGTTTATGGTTTTATATAGGTTAGTACCTCTCTTTCTTTCGCACTGAACACACCGCTCTCATCTTTCTCACTTGCAGTTGTTTGTTACATTTATGCAGCTGAGAAGTTTTTACCTCTACCACAAATTTCCTAGAACTGTCTCGCGCTATCGGAACAATGTCATTCGCCAGGATTATTCAAAACGACTATACTTCCCTCATCATCATCATCATGCCCATGCGTTTCTTTCGCTAATGAAGGTTCTGCTATTTAACAAGCTTAAGTGAATTGGTTGAGGAGAACGTTTTTGGCTGCTTGAAAAGAAATAAATGCATAACAAGATTCTCAGAAGATATTTTTGTGATGCGATTTTCCACTTCTTTTATTTGAAATTCTTTATGTGTTTTTTAAAATGTGCAAATAATCACAGAAAAACCTATAAAGGTCTAAAATAGGCACAAAAGGTTTTAAACCTTAAAATAGGCAACATAAGTCAAAATAGGCAAAAAAGACAAAACAAAAACTGACCCTACCGACCGCAATTCTAGGGAAACATGTTCACTTCTACCTGACAATTCAATATATCCATCAGATAGAAGGACCGCCACGGGTGGCCAAGGTCGTTAAGGCGCGAACTCGTGAGCGGGAGGTCTGGGGTTCGAATCCCGGCAGGACCGTCCTTCCTGACTGAGGTTTTTTTCAGGGTTTCTATAATCCTCATAACTTGAAAATGCCAGGGAGGTACCCTAAACTTAGGCTGGAACGTATCCTTCCTTAAAAATAAATCCTTTCCCAATATATAATTTCATTTCATGTATCACCAGTGTTCGCCGCCTGTGGCGCCTCAGTAGTAAAAACGGGCGTCAAAGAAAAATGTAGATAGAAAAGCATTTTGCCCAATTTTTGGAATCTCGAATTACTTAAAAAACGCACAGGATAATTTTATCTCTCATCATCCTCTTCTGAATATTTCGTACTCTAATATCATCCTTATCAGCAAGTTACAAGTTTTAAATTTCCAGATATATAACACTTTTATATATGTACCAAGAAAGTGGCTCTGCGATAATATCCGAAGTTCAATTATGTCCCAGTTTGGGAATAAAATCATAAGGTCCATTTTCCTGAATCTCCATGCCGTTTCCTTTACAATTGACTTCCAAACAAACATTTTACAGTTAAATAATAATAAAACAATTAAGTTAAATGTTTAAACGCTGTGTGCAAATATTTCTAAAGGCTCTACTCTGTTCTTTCACACTTCTATGTGGTAACGTCGCACTGTTTAATGCACGTTTGATAAAGAAAATACAAACTGAAACTAAAGAAAGGCAAGGGAAATTTAATTTGTTCACGTTTCATAAACTTCGATTCAGCAAATCGCAAACAGATAATAGACAAACTATAAAACATGGTAGAGGAACGTGGACAGTGAGCCTGCTGGCAATGTGGTAAAATAGATCGAAAAGACCAATAGAATGTTGTGCTGCAAATATACCCTCTCGGTCTCTTTGTATTTAATACATTGACGCATGATAGAGTTGAATAAATAACAAAGATTTCAAGAGGGAAGTTCATAAATATTGGGTAAACAGAAATGAATTACAATAAGTCTGAAAATAACTAAGTTGATAGTGTTCAGGAAAGGAGGCAAACCAACCAAGAGTGATGAAATATATTGTAGAGGACAACAGTTGAAAAAAGCAAAACTCAAACTAGTATTAATACATAATATGATTAGCTTTTATTGCTAAGAAACGCTATGAGATTAACTGAAGCAAAAGTAGGGCCAGCTATAGCTTAAAAATTGTTTGGGATTTTTCATCGTAAAACAGCATGAAGGCATAGAGGGTATAAAGAGAGGTTTCTGAAGAGAGCTTTGGGAATATCAAAATACACCCCTTCTCCGTTTGTATACCTGAAGGGTGACATTCTGATTGAAGACTTTGAATAACTTTTGCAGCAAAGTGGCGCTGAGCCAACAGAAAGAAAATCATTAATCAAACTGTTAGGACTTCTATGCAACTAGTGTAAACTATTACCCTGTGATGTTTATAGTCGTACACCTATTATTAATGCATGAAATTAAAAGCGATATTGCAACTAAGGCTATTTGGAATTGAACGCTTAAAATTTCAACCGATGTCACGAATAAGGTCGGGTTCACCAACAAGTGAACTGAATATTACTCCTTTTTTAAAAATAAGTAAGTAGATATTACGATAAAAACAGTGTAGTCAAAATCGATTAATAATATTACAAAATTATAAGAAAGAAATTAAATAAAATATTTTAACGATATTCCACGCTCAATAGGTTAGTACTACCATAAGGCAGTAAAAAGGGGTTCTAGGCAAAACCACAAAATACATGTACGTATATATAATACAAATAAATTTTCCATAAACTCCGAATTCTTGCCAATTTTTTTTTCAAAAAATGATTAGATGTCAAAGGAAAACCATATTATATAAGAAAGCAACTGCTTTAAACTAATAGCAATTGACGACTATAAACTCAGCATTATTCTTAAATATACTTTTATTTAAATATCAATGCTACTTTTTTTACGAATCCAAAATTTCATTTTTAATAAATCAAGCATCTGTGATCTGCCAATCTCTGACAAATGATTCAAAACTTACTTTAATATACTGGCTAATTTTTCCTTTGCCGGATCACTTCACGTGCAGTTGGCCACAGTTGACCGAGCTCTGAAGTTCTTGTCTCGTTCTCACATTTAAACAACCGGGAAGCCGGAGGAGAGGTCAGTAAGAGTTTAACTCCAGAAACGTATGGAGCGTTCTTGTGGGTTGTGTGGCAATGCACTAGGTATTCATAATGGGGTGTAATACAGTGTACTAATTAACTCAATCTAAGAAATAGTTCGTGTTTTCTCTCTAGGAGAAGCGTGGAAGAAACGTTACCTAAGATTACCAACATCGCAGCGATGATAATTTATAGTTTTTAAACGTGATTTGGCATGGTAAAATTAAAAATTAAAGGCTTCCGTTTTATTATTATTATTATTATTATAATGTTTTATTTTATTTATATATTATGCTAAATTTTGTTTAAACATGTAATTTCCTCGCCCTGAAAATAACTATAGTATGCTCTTTAACGTATCAGCTGTTACTGATTTTCTTAAAAAAATGAATGAGTAGTGTTTAACACCCGTTTTAAGTACTGAGACATCACAGGCGATGGACACTGATGATACATGAAATGAATTGATATATTGGGAAAGAATTTATTTTTAAGGAAGGAATCGTTCCAGGCCTAAGTTTAGGGTACCTCCACGGAAAACCTGGAAGAAAGCGTAGTCAGAAGGGCGGTATAGGCGGGATTCGACCCCCAGGCCTCTCGCTCACGAATCCGCACCATAATGTCCTCGGCCACCCGTGGCGGTGATTTTCTTCAAACTGTCATGGTTTGTTAACAGCATGGTTACTTATGCAAATAAATGTTAGAAACAATTTGTATATCACTAATTGCATTGTAACCTGATTTTGAAACCGCCATAAGGAATGTAAAAATACGTAATGCATTATAAAATATGTAAGTAGTAAATTAATTATCAGATTAATCATATTCTGTATTAAACCAAAGTTGGTAACAATGGAGTGTTATATCATCTCAATGTTATATAACGTAATTTCCAGTTTGATTTCATGAGCGGGCTAAAGTGCATATATATTTTTTGTTTGAGGCAATGCTTTATACCTGCCTGATACCATGGTATCAGGTTGAGATTGCCAGCTGAATTGATGTGAGCTGTTTTATATTCCTTTATTTGTTTACTATTTCAGTGCAAAATGCATTTTGTTAATCTTTTCTATTTTCCTTTCACAGAGGTCTAAATATTTAAGACTACTTAAATAGGTAGCTGAACTTCAAGGGGAAGAAAATAAAGAGGACCTCTTTCCGGAGGTATAGAAACAAGAGTAAAGAGGGCAATTACTCTATTAAAATATTATTTTAATTGCTACATTTTAGGTATTATAGCGGTATGAATTTCACCTTTAGATAGTTAACTATTCTTTGAATATATTTCCGTCAAGTTTGACCCATCAGTGAGATATTTGTGAGCGTTTCTCTGCTCTTTAAACTTCCACTTGAATGATTATGCCATTTTCAGATACAGAGTTAACATTAAACAAATAAGTATCTATTCCACACTAATTGATCCATTTATTTTTCTCATTAAAACCAATATAAAAGCTTTTATACGATGTTCGTATGTTCATGCAATATATTTGCTATTTGCTATTTCCTCCGTTTTTTTTTTTTTTTTTTAAACTGCGGGTGATGCAAAACTCGCTTGAAACTGAAGAATGCAAGGTATTTACTTATGAATTCAAAATAATGAAACTGTTCAATAATAATGTTGATATAATTGGCTAGTAGTAGTACAGCGTGTTCATAAAGTCTCTGACGAATTTCAAATAATAAATACCAACATCGCGCGCTTATTTACACTATTGAACACCTCTCCCGGTCCTGTTGAGTCCCAATCAACAAAATAGCAGATTTCACCCTGAGAAATTGTTGCGCTGAAGCGTAGACAACACCGAAGTGACCAATTATCAGCCTACTAAACCTAATTCAAAATTGGCATCACAAGCAAAGCCAAGCGACGTCACCAACAAGTCGCTTCAAAAATGGTGCCCTACCCGGGGCATGTAGCCGAAACCATACCAAACCACCTCATAATTTGGCACCGAACATGGCTGCCATACGAAACCGCTTCATGACGTAAACAAAAAGACTGTGCCCATTTGGAGAAATAAAATATTCTTCACTATAACTCACATTTATTGGACTTATGTTTTTTCCTCTTTCTCATTCCCATTCCTTACGGATTTTGCCTCCTCGGACTACTTCCTGTTCCACAACATGAGCAGGAAAGAGAGGTTGTCTTCAAATAAATGCTAATTTTGCCGAACTGAAAACATGCATTTTATGGATTAAATAATTAAATTAGGAAATCGCTGGAATAAGTATTTAGATATGAATGGAGATTATGTTGAGTTAAAAAAAAAATGTTTTCCCTAAAAAAAAAGCTATGTCTTTTTTATTTTTGCTCGGACATATCGAAAACTCTCGTAATCCATCGGATTTCCTTGTCTGGAATGTGATAATAATTGTCTATGCCAGGAAGTCACATCAAAACAGTGACTTGAATAATGTGTTAATGAAGGGTTAAGCATTTTGAATATAAGAATATATATATATATATAAAATAAATGAAAAATAAAAATAAAGTAACACTATTAACAATGTAACACATTAACAGTAATAATAAAAGTAGATAAGGATAAAACACTGAGAAAGAGTCACACTTGAAATTGCTATATTTCGAACTACTGCGAGTTCTTCAATGGCAAGAAGCTAGACCTAGATGTAATAAATAATAAAGTCTTTTAGAAAACACAGAGAAAGTAAGAAATAAAATTAAAAGAATAATAGATAAATAGTAAAGAAGTCAAAAGCAAAACACACAAAAGCAAATAAAGCTTAATAAGCAAAGTTAAAAGCAACACCAGAGGTGCAAACAATATAAATGAAAAATAAAAATAAAATAACACTATTAACAATGTAACAAATTAACACTAATAATAAAAGTAGATAAGGATAAAACACTGAGAAAAAGTCACACTTGAAATTGCTATATTTCGAACTACTGCGAGTTCTTCAATGGCAAGAAGCCAGGGTGTTATATATATATAAACACCCGACAATGAACTTAATACAGTTTGCAATACCTGTATACTGCAGGTATTATCCAGTTTTACCTTATTCCCCAGCACTTCCGTCTGAGCAACCTGTCCAGTGTTTCGGTGTAATTAATGACAAGTATTGAAACACCAAGTAGGAACAGTTAGTCTATCCTTAGCAGTATGACTGCGCTTAAAACAAGTACACCATTTTAGGTATGGTTTTTCTGAAACTATCTCATCTCGAGGGAAAGACAAAAGAGTGCGAGGGAAAGGCAAGATTACATTTACCGCAGTTAGTGCCATACTGGAGTAATGACAAAGGTCCCTGTACTTGTAAGGGGGTCAACGTTCCCCAGACGTGCAACCGAGCTGACAGCTACAAACATAAATCGCCCTGGATTAATTACCTGGACGAGCAGCAGTGGGTGGGTGGGAGAAAGAGGGAAGTCTGGTTCTTTCTAACGGTAACTCGCTATCATCACTTACTGCGGCTTCGGCATCACTACATTAACAGGACTCTTCGCTGCTTTTTTGAGATTTAGCAAACTGTAATATTCACAGAATTGCTGATAATAAATAATAATCACTGTCCATCATGATCAAATGGCTCATGGGTAAAGTATAAGATTCGCGTTTGGAACTCTCTAGTTTTGATATTCACTCCGGCCATTCGACCATTTTTTAAATCTCTTAGCACGTATCCAAAAGTCCTATGGTGTTAAAAATGAACACAATTTAAATTAATGTTATAAGAAAGCGATGATGCTACCAAAACCATCTATCAGCAAATTACAAAATCAAATTATCTTGTTATTTATCAAAGACTGTCCGGAACTCAGCAACACGAGGGTATTTCATAAATAGTACACACATTTTTTATTTACACGTTTATTTTTAACAGTTTATCTTCAGAAACCTTTAATATAGTCTCCCTGCTTCTATATGACCGAGTCCCAACGTTTGAAAACTTGTGGAATTCCATTCAAAGCAGCAGTGTATTCAGCTGTCGAATGGCTCGGATAATGACGGCAGAAAACTCTTCCAGAGAAGGCAATCGCATGGAATTTTTTTTAAAATAAGGAATAAGTCGAGGTGTGGGTGTGCTCATATTCGGACTGTAACATTTCCCAGCCATATTCACTGCATCCCGATGTACGGGCAAGTATTGTCATAGTAGATGAGTGGCGCAGCCTCGAGCAACCGACATCAGTTTTTGTGCAATTGTTTTGTATCTCTGTGACATTTGTTCCACACCGGATTCTTCTGTCATGATGATTTCTCGGTGATCAAAGGCAAAAATCATCATTTGCTTGACCTTTGATTGCGTTCCTCGAACTTCTTTTTGGTCATGAGAAAGCTTTCTACTCGTTGGACAGTCATTTCAATTCCTGCTCAAAGTTCCTAATTCACTTTTCATCAAGTTTGTGATGTTCTTGCGTTTACGCTTCTGTTCAGCAGTCAAGAAGTAGGGGATCCATCGTGTACATTTTTTTCTTTTCCATAAATCATTTGTTAAAACAGGGAATACCGACGTTGGTGAAATTCCTGTAGCTTCTGAAGGTTCCTCATAAGCCACACGATGCGATGTTCTTGAAAAGTTCCGCCACAAATTCATATATTGATGTCTTCAGCCTCCCTGGTCTTGGGTCATCGTCTGTGCTGACACATCTACACAAAAACGGTTAACTCAACTGTACTGTGGTCCACTGTGAACTTCACTGAAATCACTGCATATTTCTGTGTGGGGTTTTTAATCGATCTTAATGTATGACCTTTGTTCACAGTCACAGAATCCAACATACCTTGCAGGCTCCATTTCTGGCTCCTGTTATGTACATGCACAGTATGCAATGGACAAAATGAACAAACGCGCTTCTTTCTCAAACTTTCAACTGCAATTGACATAATTTTCATACTGCTGCGTCATCCAATCCGCAATACTGCCAACCATACATTATTTTTTACAAAAAGAGAACATATATAAAGACGCTTGTTTCAAAAAGTAGAACATTTGGGCAAATACAGAAGCTAGGTTGGCTGAGCTACGCTAAACTTAGAAGTGCAAAGAAGCTATCATATCGAAATTATGCCTCTGGCGTTATCATCTTAAAAAAATGTACAGTGGTATTCAAAAAATCTAAATCGCTCTTATTTTCATTGATTTTTCTGATATTGCACTTAGCTTCAGGATCAATTTGTTTTTCCTTATATGGTGTATATTATCCCAGAAAGGTATTAATAGGCCGTAAAGTCATAAGAATTAAATATTATAATATTTATAGTACAGTATAAATAGGGTTGATTGCTTAGTTTCATTATACTCTTTATGTAAATATTAGAATATTTAGTAGTTCTGCACCTTTGCAATGTTCTAATGAACTGTTTTGGGTTTATTTTTATACTAAACACTACTCAAAAGTTTCTGTTGCTTTGCAAGTGTCTTTTGATCTTCGAATCCTGGCGATGGTCCGAATTTTTCAAGTTTGATTCTTCATTTCCAACTTATATCCTATACAGAACTAGTGCAAACAATAATTGCCATAAGTAAGGCGTTAAAAGTAGAGTATTATTCAATAAAGGACCCTTTTTCAAATTACTGCCATTTGTAAATTAACTGGTTTTCGAGAAACAGTTGCGATAAATCCGAAACTGAATATGATAACTGAACATAATGATAAAAATAGTTTCAGAAAGAGTAATTTGTAACTTGATTAGATAATTAGTAATGACTGCCTTGGCAATATTTTAACTCTCTAGGTTCTCGTAGTTGGTAGCATTGAAGTGTCAGCCATTACTTTGTGGAGACCTTCGAAATACTCCGTTTACTATATTGAGAATTAGTTATCACCATTTGTGTTCATGCTTATTCTAAACTATTCTTAGGAATCAAAATTAACATAAATAAAGGGTAACAAACAAGGGAAAAAATTATACAGTTGCTTTGGGGGGGGGGGGGAGGTGTCAACACGTTGCGCAGTGGTCTGCATGAGTGTAATCTCATTCAGAAAACGAAACGGAGGGGTATATGGGTTTGCTGTTCATAGGCTCTGCAGGTAAGATAATGTCTACCATTGTAGCTTTATATATAGTAGCGCAGTATCATCACCTCTCCCCTCTCTTCAAGTGTGTATGTATGCGATGACCCCCACCACTTTTTAAGCCCTTGCAGGTGACAGGCCGCGAAGAAAAGCATCAACATTATTTCTAAACTACTCTCAAGAAACATACAATTAAAATGAACAATAATAAGGTAAATAAACATAGAGAAGCATTAGCTGCAGTATAAACTTAGGATACTGTGTGATAAATACTAGTATACTGTTCTTAACTACTCTGATGCAATGTACAATCATACTTAACATAAATAAAAATTACAATATTGAGAAACATTAGAGACAACATATATTTACGATATGTAGCAGTTCAGAGTACCACAGTGTCTGTATTTCTCATTCACTATACCTGGGCTCTTTCCCTGTTTTAATAATTTATACATGTTTTATTTCTATCTGTAAAGATAGAATTTGAATTATCTTTCCTGTAAAGATAAATTTTTCTCTCTGGTTATCTGAATTGCACACTTACTCGCAACATAAATTAATTTTATTCCTATTAATTATCATCTTGCAGATTTGGCTCGCTGCTTGGATTTATAAATAAGTCCATAAAATTGACTGAAATCATTTAAGCCGAAAATGCTGTCGCTTTGACAAGTGGTGAGCCTCTGACTGCTCCGATACTCCTAAGTTCGATCCTTGGGTTAGATTAGATCATTAGAGACGGAGGAGGACATTTCGGTTCTTCAACCTTGCTTAACGACTGGCCGTTTGTGCCTAAGCCCCCAGTGGGGAGTAAGGAATGAGGTGAAAGTGATATCGGGCAGACAGTGTGGTACGGGATTCCTAATATTGTTTTCAGGTATAATAATTCGACGTCGACATCTCTCCCCCTTTCAAGGATTAAGTCACTAAGAAGGACTGTTTCCATACGCTGGAAGAGAAAATGAAAACAACCAAATGGAGTTTGGATCAAGGAACTCCAGAATGCGATCTCAGGTTCAATTCGCTTACGGCTGGCTATTCTAATCTTCTTTTGTTTTGTTTTTTGTTCTGTTTTGTTTTTTTATGTTTCCCCTGGTCAATTCTGCATATTTTCCACTCTCCCATTTCATATAATTTCATTCCATTGGTACTCTTACAGTGCCAGGTCGCGGTGTGATGGTGGCTTGCGCTTTGTAAAGGTTGCTACGCCGATGTTTGACTTGGAAACGGACTTTCCTAGGGACTCGTTCAAATCGGGAAGAGGTTCCACCGGCCTCGGGATCTTCTATATGGAAACATGTTGGGGATCCCATCTGCGTCATCACTTGTCTCCCTCACCTCATCCCTTCCTCCCGGAGGTGCTTCCATTGGGAGGTGTAGGCATAAAAGGCTGGCCGTGAGCAGGGCTAAAGTATCGAAAGTTCCTTCTCTGCCCCAGATCATCCATCCACCTACCTCCACAGCTAACACAGCAACAAAAGTCTGATAATTCAAAATGAAATAAAAACAAACAAATTCTCTTACATGTGTAAGATACAAATGCTAGAGAGTAGACATACGAGTATAATTAAAAGATGGTGTACTGTTTAATATGAATTGAAAAAGCCTGTGTAAGTTTAATTCATAATTATTACATCATTGTCTTGTTGAGCGCTTTATACACTATTTGTATTCTTAATTTGGAATATAATGTAAGTGCATTTACTGTTGATATAAAAAATTCTATATAAGTTACGTACAATTAAAATTGTATAAATATGTCCGCTATCGCCGAAAAAAAAACACCTAAATATGGAGAAAACAGCTCTGAAGTTCTTCATTCCTGGCACAAACTTTGCCAGTCTTATTGGTTCATCTTTGATTACCGTGCAGATATTTGAATATTATCTGCGGATAGATGCTATTAGTGGATAATCATCTCTTATACCATTGATTTTGTTTTTAATGCTTTTTAACTCTTAAGATTTAATTTGGGAGTTCATGCCAAGGACAGCCACCAAAAAAACTCAATTTAGGTAGCCTACATCTCAGGAGTTTCAGATGTTCTTTTAGCCAACTCACTAAGTATATACTCATTACATTGCATTTATGCACTTTTTTAAGCTTTAATTGCAGTTTATAAGCAGATATAGTAAGAACAGCTTGCGTCGGTATCTTTGAGTTACTGACTTCTAAATCCGCTCAGAGTTGGATTTAGTTCTCAATAAATCCATTTGGTGTCGCTTCTATCTCCGTAGATAACAATGTGTTTAACAAGTATATTGTGTTACAGATTCATAATTAAAACTTTTTCTTTTCAAAACAAATATAAAATACAGTTTTTTTTTTTTTTTTTTTTTTTTAGGAAAATAGAATGTAGTTACGAATAAATAAACCCCTGCTTTATCTTTAGCCCAGAAAATGTAACGTTTCTGAAATTAACTGAGATACAGAATCTTAAGTTAAGTAGATAGTGGCTTGGCAAGCGTAGCTTAGTTTTATAACGTAAGTGGTTGATCTCTGAAAACCGTGTTGTTTTTTCAGCGTTTTTCAGCAGTTTATCGTATGGTACACATTACCCGATAATCGAAGTAGAGGTAAGGAGAGGAAAAATACCGTTAAGATGTATGGTGTTCTGCAAAAGTACTAAATAAAATAAAAAAGATACAAGAACAAATTTCACCGCACAAATACTATCTCGAGTTCATTTTTCGTATTCATCTTCTTGAATATTTTTCAATGATGGTTTTTAAGTAGTGAAAATATCTGAATTTGCAACTTTAAGGTCATTCTGTCAGAATTACCCAGAAGAATTCTACACATTTAGGTCATAACCTGTGCAACTGGAAAATTATGCGCGAGCGCGTAGTGCGAACACCACCACCAATCTGGTGACAAACTTTAGGGTCAATATTAAACATTTAGGTATGCTTTCATTAATAATTAATATTAGATTTCCGACGGCACACACATACCTGTAGTTGTTTAACTTATTAAAATTAGTAAAAAAAATTCTCAGTTTGTATTTCACTATGCCATCCCACTATTTATGCAGAACCTTCTGAAAGAATACAGGTAGTAAACCCATGTTCATAACATGAGCATTCAGAGTTTGTTCTCGTAAATTACACAAGCTGTATTTTTTTCATCCTGGCGCATGTTAATTTTATAATGCCATAATATGTGCAAAATTACTAGGATGGTCAATTTGGTACTAATAACACAGGAGCGAATAAAAGGTAAATTTATATAACCTAACCAAACCTAACCTATAAGCTCAAAATAAGGCATACTAACTTCAGATTCCTGGTAAAGGTCACACTCCTGATATGACAACGTGCCAGTGACACTACTTTGTACTGATATTTCAATATTGAGTGATCATGTTAACAAGAAAGGTAAGCAGACGGTGTACGGATTTCCAGATCGTCTCTTGTTCTGCTCCATAATTTATAGTACCTCCCTATGCGCAAGGTAGAACAATGCAACTGCACAGCGAACAATATGCAGCTTTTCTTCGTAAGTTGAAAAGAAGTGGATGGGAGGGAATAAATAACACCAACTACTGGTAATTATTGGCTAGGTTTATCTATTGTTCTCTGAAATGAAGGTGATCTACAACACCAATTTTCTGGCTCATAGTTACGTAAAGGGCCATTATGTTCTTATTGAGATGACAGCAAAGAAGCAGGATTTATTGTACCAGGAGCAAGATCAACAGAATATATAAAGGCAAAACTCTGTGCGTGCAGAACTTTTATTATACATCATTTCGGTCACCTAATGACTTCTTTGACAAGACTGGAAAGGAAACTTCACGCCATTAATTGACTCTGATATTTATTACAGATGTGAAGTTTGACGCCTTGCCAACTAAGCCAGTATACCGGCGAGGGCGCCATTTTAATTGTTATTTATGTAATTGTTAACCTGAAATCAACAACTTTAACTGCTTGCACCTGGAAGTCTACTTAGCGGTGACATAATATCTGAAATATTTCTTGTTCTCTTTCAAGTGTTTAACTAAAACCGGTTACAAATTCCTTCTTTGTCACCTAGGTTGATTAATTAGAGAAACTAATCAGTGGCGTAGCGGTAGAACCGTGGAAAATGCATTATCATTAGACAAATTATGTAGGTATATTATCTATAAACGTCAACAATTTACGTAAACTTCAAGAACAATTGAATTCGGCATTGTTAAAAAATTACAATACACTTTCTCATGTATGTATAAAATTCGAAGGAAGTGATCAAAATGACTTCCATTTTAGATTTTTTCAAGCATTTTTATTTACAACAACTATACAAACAAACCTACTTATGCTTTAAGTTTTTTAGCCTCATACATTTGTTAATATTTTTGGTAGAGCGATTTCTTTTAAGGTTTAGTGTTGCACAGTGAATGTTAATTGTGCTTCAGTGATCAGAATTAAAAATAGGTAGAGAAACATTAATTTATAAGGAAATTTTAATTTAATATTAATATAGGACAATTTCAAAATAACAGTTAATTGGGTTTCAATTTTACTTCTGAACGGAACTGATTGAAATAGATCCTACGGCCCAACCCCACTATATATATTGTAAGCCTAAATATCATGTTTTGTGAATTTTAGTTAATAATGTATATATTTGTATCATGAATTGTAACTTTAATATGTTAATTGTATGTAGTCGAAAGAAAAAGTTCTCTGGTGTAACTGTCTACGGTAGCCCAGCCAGAAACGAGGCAGAGCCAAGAAAGAAACAAACCACTATAAAATAAAGGGACAAGTGTTATGTCATTTCTTAAAATACATTCGTTGGCGAGGGTTAATAAAGTCCAGGCTTTCGAATAAGTTAAGGGCAATGAACCCGCTAGGCGTTTGTAAAGTTACTTTTAAACCAACCAATGTAAATAAACGTTTTAAACTTTCAAATAGTTGCGGATGACATGCCTTGACAGGTGAATTTGAACCAGCCAATAGTAGATGTATATTTTGAATTTTAAAGCAAGAAGTGATACTTGCGCGTACTTATGTGACCCTCATTTGGCTTTGTGAAGCCAACGTTTAGTTAATTTGATTTGAATATATAAAATAGCGTTTGCTGCGCTGGGGCATCAGTTCATCAGTTCAGATAATCAGACAATCAGATTCAGTTCGTCTCCTTGGAAGTCGCGGTAGCTAACATTTATATTTGACGTAGCTAAGGAATACCAGAGGACGCGAAAAATCTTGCGAATAATAAATTACTTTATCTATATTATGTCGCATCGCGTAATTTTTAACACAGTTGATATCCTCTTCCAGTCCTGTTGAGCACGACTCACAAAATAGTGGAATAAAACCCTGAGATATTGTTGTCATGAGGCGTGGGCAACAACACTCAAGCGATCAATAATCAAATAAGATGCGCCACTACAAAATACGGCGATCAGCAAATAAATCGCTTCATAATCGGTCACCAACCTATCACCATCGACAAAACCGCTTCATTATATACTAATTAATACCGTGTTGTAACCGCTTTTACCATTGATAGAATTTAAATTTAAATGAAACATTACTAAATTTTATATATTGCCGGATACTTCTGTATATACCTTTGCTCGTTATTTAAAATAGAAACTGAACAACATTTTCATAAGGAAACTCTTACTTTAAGTCCATAAAATGAACAAGTAACATCAGATTTTGGTACAAAATATGGTAATCGTTTGTGTAGTTAATGTTTTTTTGGTAAATTATATTTCTTAATGAGGTTTAGTTTTCTTGAAATAAAACACCACTAAGAAACAAACTCCTTATGTGAAACTCAATATAATTCTTTAATTATTTTAAATTAAACGCATTTTGATACTTATGACCTGCATAGAAAATGCCAGAAGTATTTTAATAGTTGCAACATTATTTCAGAAGTTATAAACAAGTAGCTAGTCTTTTTCACTGTTTACAATTCAATATACTTTTATTTATATTTTACACAGGTATATTAATGGTTCAGGTTTAGAAGTTGAGACTTATATACAATAATTTATTTTATAATTCTGCTAAATGCAATTTTTTAAAGTTTATGTAACTTGAAATTTCTGTATTTTCATAGATCTTCTACAAACTAATATTGAATTATTTTTAGTACCTGGCACTTCTTTAAGCAATCCCCAAGCAAGTGTAGATTAAATGGTTTAGATCTTTGTACATAGCTATGACAGCACTAGTTGATTAGATTAGATGGTTACAATTTTTTTTTAATTGGTACAAGAATCTTATGATTTCTAACTTAAATATCAGAAAGTTATATTCTATATATTTTTTTCTTCTTGTGGTCTACAATTCAATTACTCTATATGCACAACTTTTCTATTTTCCAAAGTTTTATTCTCTTTTATTTTTAAAGATGCGAGAGATAGTCAATAAAAACCGAGAATACTTATGGAGTACACCGGTATTGTCTTTTTTTTTTTTTTTTTTTTTTTTGAATTAGTCCCCATTGATTTGTATGCAATTATCTGTGCTGACAAAGTCTTTAAACCGCCTCCACTTTCACCATGACAGCCGTTAATGAACCAAAAACGCTGGCCCTGCAGTTCGTTTTTGAGGCGAAGAAACAGGAAACACACACACACGGAGCTAGATCCTGGCTGTATAGAAGTAGGGCATTCATTCGATATTTTATTCTGACCAAATGTTGAGCAACAACGTTGCAAACTTGACGACGCGTTTTGTCACGGTGAAGGCGCCAATCAGGTGAATGCAGCTCAGGGCGTTTTCATCGGATGTGTTCGGCCAAGATGCTCAAAACAGTTTTATAATTCTCCCATTGATCATTGTTTGAGAGGGGGACTCTATAATGATAAACCATTCCATGACAGTTGAAGACCGAAATCACAATAAATTTTCCTACCGACCGAACATCCTTTGCCTTCTTTGGTGTCGGAGATGCAGGCAGTTTCCAAATTGAGCTCCCCTGTTTGCATTTGGGATCGTAATAGTGAAGCATAATGGTGAAATTTAAGTATGCCTAGGCATGCCTCGTTCCCAGACGCTGAAACTCCCGACACACGTCCATTCGCACCGTCTTCTGTTCAGGAACCAGCAAACTCGGCACCCATCTGGTACAGACACTTCGTGTAAGCGATCGTGCAAAACGCCGAAGTGGAATTTGTAATCAAGTATATCCATTATCGATCTTCCTGAACAATGACTGTATCCGTGTTAATCATGGTTTCATTCACTGCAGTAGTTGGAACGCCTGGACCGCCTTGTTGTTAAAACCCGGCCTGAGCTTGATTGTCACAGAACATCATCGCCATATGCTTGCTGTAACATCGCATACCCGATTTCTTCAAAAATCGAAGCAAATTTTTAGAGCAGCGTAATGCTCATTACAAAGCGACTCAATTTTTCACACTCTATTGGCAAACACTCGATCATTTCTGACGTACTGTATAAACGCATGCGCGTACGAGTTTCCAATTTTTTTCTACCAAACGCCGAGATCTGTGTTTCTCATGAAAAGTTATCACTGTGTGATGAGGAAAAATAATAATAAAAAATCTCGGTCTTAATTGATTAGCCCTCGTGTATGATACAGATTGAAAAAAGTGCAAGCATTTAACCAAATTACTTTGTTATACAAAGGAATATTTTCAAAGCTATGGTGAACTACAGATTTATTTTCATCATAATTTTAGGCATTATTTTTCTTAACACCTTTGGTACTAACTCAAAAAGGGCAGGAGGGAAATTGCTTTCATGTCATCCTTTAAGGATTAATATGAGTGTTGATTTTTTAATACGAGGGCCAGTGAAAATTTTTATTCGGCATCTCTTAGAGGACGTACTGCTTGGAGATAATATGTGGGATCAGCGAAAAAATATTTAAAGTGAGAGCATTACACAAGTGGTCAACAGTCACCTACAGAAAATTGAAGTCACTTCGTGACGAGCAGAACACAGATTGGAAATTTTGCTTCCGTCTGCAGAAATTCACCAAGCAAGCATGCGGTAAAGACGTTCTCCAATCAAGCGCATTTTGGTGGTTTAAGGAGGGCCGTGTTCGACAACAAGATCGGGCGATTATAGTGCAGTAAATAAGATCATCGTCGACCATCACTGCTCGAGAAGTTCGCCTAATAACGCTGAATAGACTAGAAGCTATATTAAACATTTCCCATGGTAGTGCACAATGATGCGCATTTGTGCCAAGATTGCTAACGCCTAACAGAAGCAGGTGCGAGTAGAGGTGTATCAAAAGCTTCAGAAGTATGGCAAGTACACTCTCAACTCATCATATTTGCGATTAAACTGTCTTCACCACCACTATCTCAAATGCGTTTCAGTTTATCAACGGTCGTTAAGAAGAATGCAGAAGACGATATAAAAAAATGGATTCCAGCATGTCATCCAGGACTGGCAGACACTTAGGGCCAAATGTATACAACTCGTGGGGTCGGTTCTGGTGTTGTAGTGGTAACCATACTTGCCTTCTAAACCCAAGATCACGGGTTCAATTCTGGCCAGGATCGATGGATTTTTTCGGGCGTATAATCCTAAGTATGGTTTCCTTCGGAAGGGAAGTAAAGTCGTGGGTCCCATGTCGTACATTTACGGCACGATAAAGAACCTCAAGCCTGAAAGAAGAGGCCTATGAGCAAAATTGTCGGCCGTTTCACGCCCTGAATTGAATAGGACGCTGATGATCTGAGATATTAAAGAGCGTCAGTAAATAAAATATATAATAAAACAATTCGCTGGGACTATTTCAAAAAATGAAAAATGAACTTGAACCCCGCCTAATCTCTTTCGTGATTAAAACTTAATTCTTTCTGTAATTTATTTATTTAGTTTTATTTGCCCTCGTCGTCTCAAAGCCTCTAAGCTGTCCATCAGTTTCACTGGCTTAAAAGAGTGAACTTAAATAGTAGGATAAATGACAGTACCCCTATAATTGGTATACTTGTTGAAGTGGTTATTGTTGTAGATATTCTCGGTTCTTGAGATAAAGATATTTTGTTATGTAGAAAAGAAAAGAAAAAAAAATGAATAAATAGCATGCTGAATGCTGTAAATTTGGTTTTTCTTATTAAATAACGTGCTATTACGAGAGAAAAAGGGGGGGGGTTAAAACATTTAATTACAGTACAGAGGCATAAATTGCTTTCCACTCTATAAGATAAATGATTATTCAGTGGTACAAGTCATTCATCCACGAAATTTAGTCATATTAAAGATGATTTAATATAACATCAAAAGAATGCTTCCATCATAGATTTCATTTTAGCTCATGGAAGTCTCAATTCTTCCTGGGAATAATAATATTTTATGCTTTTTAATGTAATAACATTTATTAAAAGTTTGCAAAATGCTTATGTTTACTTCTAATGGATGCTTTTCTCTTCGCAGGACCGCCTCACACATAACGGCAGGTCGGTCGTTCAAGCTGGTACTACGGTGAACTCACGTGAAACGGCCGCAGCTTGATTATCGCGTAAGTTATTACTAACATTTAAATTTATCGAGCAAGGGGGATGCTGGAACTGCCTCCCTTCATTTTCCATACATTTCTGACCCCCGTAAGGGGGGTGCGACTTCGGTGTTGCTCTTCAGATGCTCCTGGTGCGGGCTCTGCGGACTCTGAGTACCCCGTGGTACTTCTGACGTTACTAGAAGGAGCCGGGCCGGACTTAAAACGAGCCCCTCCCGCAAGGGAGTCGTCCGGATTGGGTTGGACTCGGCGTGGCATTGGTCCCGGAACTCACGGGAAATTGAGTACTCACGACGGCAGCGTGTCCCAGGGGAGTGTCGAAGGCGTGTACCCTGGGGGCAGGTTCGCCTGAATCGCTATCGTTCGTGGAGAGGTGGTGGCTTCCTTAATGCTGGGGTAACTCACCCTTTAAGTGAGTAGGCCAAGCTAGTAGGGCCTATCCACCAGTGAAATACTGGCAGCTAGGTGCGCTCGGCTTCTGAAGCTAAGTTCACTTGGCGCAAACATCTGCGACAGAACGGCGGGTCGGAATAGCTTCTAGGTGCCGTCCTAGAGCAACAACCTACGGGATGCGCACGCAGATCTCTGTGAAAAGATTGAGCAACTCAACATCCCACGGTAACGGGGAGGGATCCCCTTATAATACATTTCTGACATCGGCTTTCTCAGTCCCTCCAAGAAATGGAAGAATTTTCTTTACGAATGTTATTTTCAGTTAATCTAATGTGTGTGGATGTGTCTTGTACTTTTTTTTTATTTAATGCCATCCGGAGATAAAAATCAACGTGAAACTAAATTGGGAGATCGAGAGGACTACATATTGTTAGTGATGACTATAACACTCACAGTTAATTCACGAATAAAGCGTTGCAAAACATTCTGCAAATATCTGTCACTATTGTTTCTTTAAAAAAAAAAATCTTTTCTCGCTGCTAATGGCGCATTACACTGCTATCTTTTGATCATATAGGGGGATTCCTCGTCAAACAGGTTAGGTTAGGTTTTTCTGAACTCTTGTATCGGCTTTGTGAATTAAAATACCCACTTAGATGGAAACAAGATTATTCTATAAATAATATTAAACCAGGATAAATTTCTCACGGCAAAGTGATATTCAGTGAAACGTTCCAGAGCATGTCTATTGTTACTTAACGTTTCTTCTGTGAGTATTGTATGTAGCTGTGTACAGGTTTTTTTAAGAATACTTTCCGTTTCACGAAATCTACCAATCTGTGAATCGAACTTTGACTTGGAAGTTGCATATCAGAGAACCTCTCTTAACACAATCTTTGTACATCACGTACGCATGTACCAATCGTAAATAAATACTCCTTAAACAATAAAATATCTAAATTGAGCCGTATTAACGTAATTAACACACTGTATTATGCAGCCTAACGAATACTTAATACACTGTCACGCAATACACAAGAACACGTCCATGTATTCCTAGAGTTAAAATCGTATTGACCTCCCCTCCGGCTTCCCTGCCGACTTTTAAGCGTAAGAACGAGACGAGAACTGCAGAACCCGGTCAGCTGCAGTCAACTGTTCGTACAGCGGGCCCGATAAGGAAAAATCACTCAGTATATTTTGATATTCTATATTTATATCCCCCCTTTACTATCATTCTCTTATCCATTTAGCTGAAAGGAACATTTTCCTTGTTTGCGTCAAGCGTTACACATCTTATAGCTTAGGTAGATTGTAGAAAGTTTTCGAGTTGTATCGTTTGTGCTATAAAACGACTTTAAACCAACTTAAATGCCTGAAGTGATGAAAAGGCATAAGGCATAAAGAACATAGAACCTGTTTAGACATGCGCTTCGTTCGTACCTTAAAGATATTTTTAGTTGATTAAGGGTCTAGTACTATTTTATAATCATATACGCTTGAGACCCTTTATGTGGAATATGATATAAATGTGATATCAGGGCAAATGGCCTGAAGGCAGCAAACTTGGAAAATAAAGAAGGTGGTTACCGCCTCCTTGGACTAGTGATAGCGTTTGCGATACCTAATCCCGAGGTCCTGGGTTCGATTCGCTGTTGTGCCGACCTTGTTGGGTAAGTTTTTTTTTTCCGAGTTCTTCCTTACCCGTAGAAGGTGAATGTCAAATTGCTTAAAGTCACCAAGGACCCCGAGCTCATTTGCGCCATCAGTAATTCATTTCATTTACCCACACAGATTACACGCCTACACCTAAAGTATTCACGTTCATACTCTACAGATATTGCGATAAGACAAATGCAGTCAAATCGACAGTATATAAACAATAATAACCCTTTTGCTGCCGCCAGTCGATCTGATCGGCTTCTTACGACCAGTTGAAAGCTGCCAGATGCCCTGTCTCACTTGTACAGCCGTAAAAGTCGCGCCTTTTTAAAGGAAAATAATGCACTACTTTGAAACTTTGCTTCTATAAATTCAAGAATAGTCATGGGTAACCGAGATCGTTGAGGCGCGAATTCGTATGTGGGAGGACTAGGGTTCGAATCCCACCAGGACCGTCCTCCCTGACTGACGTTTTTCCAGGTTTTCCTCAGTCCTCATAAATGGCAAATGCCGGGTAGGTACCTTAAACATAGGCCTGGAACGTTTCCTTCCTTAAAAAAATCCTTTACCAATGTATCATTTTATTTCTTATACCATTATTGTCCCCCGCCTGTGGTGCCTCAGCAGTAAAAACTGGCGTTAAACACCATAAAATAAAACAAAACAAAACAAGAATAGCAAATAGCGTCACAAAACTTTTCGTATAAGGGGTATATGTTGTACAAAATTGATTAATAGGAACACAAAAATATAATAACTTTAAAATATCCTCATTATATTACTAAATATTTTCAAAAGTAAAATGTCTTTTGTGTTTTGAAAAAAATTCTAATTCCCCATTGAATTCAGAGATAGTTAAACTTAGGTGCGATTTTGTTTGCGAGAACTCTAGTCAGACGAGAGACGTTTTATCTGCAAATAAAGCCCAATGAGATTTCTTTATTATGTAACAGTTTCTTCGACCTACCCACACTGAAATATGCATATAATATGTATTTTGTAAGCCTAATCATTATTGTGATTAGCAATATAAATATTTTGTATATGTGTGTTTCATGAGATGTAACTTGTATAAAGAGAAAGACTCTTGTATTTCTGTTTATGGTAGCTTGGAAAGCCAAAGAGGTCATAAAAGTATATAAGGTAAACCCAAGGGTCGAGTGTGATGCCACTTTCAAAAGGACTGCCGTTGGAGGGTTAATAAACCCAAGGACATTTAAATTAGTTATGGATTTGAACCTAACGGTGAGTGTCAGTTAGCCTTTTAACTAGTCAATGTCAACAAGAGTTTTAAACTTTGAAATAATAACGCATGACACGTGCAGGCAGATGAATATGAACCAGGCAATAGTTTATTTTTAATTTTTAAAGCAAGGTGCGAGACCTAAGTGTGCTTCTGTGGTCTCGTGACTTGGTTAAGCCAACACCTACTTACTTTGAATCAAGTATATAGGGAGGTTTTTTGCTCGGTTGGGGCACTCAGTTCAGTTCAGATCACTTAAACAGAGAGACGCAGTTCCGATACATCACAATGTTCAGCACAACATTTTACTTCATCATCAGTTTTAAGATCTAGTTTAAGTCTGCTGTGCTAGGGCATCAGCTTTAGATCAGATCATCTTCCAGGAATTCTTATGAGCTAAATTTATATTCGATGTAACTAAGGTCTATTGTACGCAGAACACCAGAGGACGCGAAAGATCTTGCGAATAATAAATCACCATATATATTGTGTCGCATAGCTTGATCATTTACACAGTCGATTACTGTCCCAGTCCTGTTGAGCACGAATCACAAAATAACAGAAAATCCCTAAGATATTGTTGTCATGAAGCTTGGGCAATAACACCGAAGCGATTCTTAATCAATCGACGAAACCACTTCAAATTTGCCATGACAACATAAGGCAACTTTAATATTGGTGCCCAACCTGCGGCACTTAGCCTGAGTCTATTAAACCGCTCACAAGTAATAAGATAATAGTAAACTACAAGTACCACACTACTTAATAAAGAATTTTATTACTTTAAAAATGCGTAGGGATAGCTAGGCCTTCTGGCCAATTATAATTTTTTATAAATAACAAGACTTTCTTAAAAGTTGTAAAATGCGCAATTGCTAGTTAGTACTAAAAATTATGACTAGTCATAGGGATTTCTAAGCACTAAAAGCAGAATAAGGCGAATCAAGTTATGTTGGTGTTGTATTGTAGACAGCAGGAGCGAGGGGCACAATAGGTTGCAAGCTATAAAACAACCTTCTCACTTTACGCCTTTTTCTCAAGATTTCTTGTTTACCTTCCAAATGGTGGCTCTAGCTTGCTTTGTTTGTGCTTGAATGTATCTAACTTGATGCTAAGTGCTTAAGAATCCCAGTGCCTAATTGTGACTATAGCACTATTTCATAGGAAAACAGAACCATTTCATTCCTTTCTGCTATAGTAAAAAGTAAAAGGGGACATCTGTAATTTATTTTAAATTTATGTAAACATGCTGAAAATATAATTGTAACTGTCAACGCTAAGACTCTGACTTTTGAACAAGTCTCTGCAAAAGTAAAACTTTGAACATCAAGGTGCAGAAACGGCTACCTACTTTACCTTCCTGATACGTTTCGGGCAGTAAGGCAGACCAGCAACAGTTTTTTACCGCTCTTCGTTAGCCCACTTTTTCGATTTTTGAGAAAAGATTGGACGCAGGCGAGAAGGTGTTGTCCTTAAAGGCAGGTCTCTGCACTTTTAATGCCGAAGATAGGAACAAGGCTGTTCATGCTCGGCGGTGAAGGGTTATTAAGGAAATTCGAGCACCTCTCCATGACCATTGATGAACTTTTGCGATGAGCGTGAATGTCAGAAAGATGGCGACGAAAGAAAGGGGATATCTGTATGAGGACAATAGCATACGAGGGGGCGAGGTGACAAGAGTGAGTCGTGACTAAGGGGCATGACCACTTCACCTTGTTTGAGCACCGCGCCTCTTACATAGTTTTCAAACCTCTCCTCCTTCTTCTTTTGTTTTACGTGTCGAGGTGATAAACACTTAGCCACACTCGACATTGATCTGTCCGAAGATTTCGCCCATTCATGATTATCATGCAGTGTTTTTGTTGGAAGCAAATTAGGATGCATAAGAACCGGCTCCGGAAACTACAAAAGCGCAGACGCCGTCTAGCCAGCAGTCGTACCGTACGGTCACCGCTACTCTGCCTGCAACAGGTGTCTGGAAAGTGCAACACTCTCCTGGCTTGCGTTCAGTAAACTAGAGTACTGGTGCTGTCTAACAATTTACTTCTTCAGTCACATATGCAAATGTTATTATTTTTATTATCCTTTTGAAGCCGTTTTACACACGCGCACATGCAAAATAATGTTTATCAACTTATTTTCAATTTTTTTTTTACTCATTTGTGCTCCTTTAAATTCCATTTAGTTTGAACGAATAAAATTATTATTATTATTATTATTATTATTATTATTATTATTATTGTCGTTGCCTTCGTGTTGGTCACTGTTTTCTCTAAAAAGTGTAAAATGTGTGCCTTCATAAGCAATTTAAAAACCATATAAACTATAAATAAAAACATTCCAAATTAATTGAATATATAGAGTATATATAAATTGCTGACAAATATTTTACAGACTGCTCCTAGCAATAATTTTTTTTAAAAGTCCAAGTAAACATGGCCCTGAAACGCTCTGTTTTAAGAGTTTTTCGTACTTTTACCACTAAAGAGCATTCAACTTAAACTGCGTTTATTTTATAGTAATTTGTTTCTTTAAAATAAGCAGTGACATTTGTTTTACTTTGTTAGATTGTATTTTATTTTCTGAGTGAAGAAATCACAATACAGTGTCATGGCAGATATGCACCACGTCTATAGTCTTGTTCATGGGAATACGCGAACTTGGGCAGTTTTCTTGTGAAAGAACATTCTCACGCATATACCAACGTTTGCGAAATAGAGGCTCGTTTAAAAGGAAGATTTCCGATGTTGGGAGACCAAAAGAGTCTGTCTTGGTGGTCTAGGGTAACCATACTTGCCTCATAGACCCAAGATCGCGAGTTCAATCCCGGTCAAGTTCGATAACATTTTTTTGGCCTTATGGCTTCCTTCGGAAGGGAAGTAAAGTCGTAGGACCAGTATTGTAGATTTACGGCTGAGCAAAATTTAATGGTCGTTTCACGCTCAGAATTGAATGAGACGCGGATGGCCTGAAATATTAGAGAACTTCAATAAATAAACAAAATATATAAATAAAGACCAAAAGAAGTATGAAACTGTGAACTTGAGAAAAAAAGTTGTTTGTGAAATGGGTGAAAATCTATCGAATAGCGCAAGAAAATTTTGCATTAATGGAAGGAATGTGACTATTTGTAATACTTTGCATAGAAACTTTCTGTACACTGACCACTGTATGAGCGCAAGAATTTAACGCGGGGGAGCGAGGCACTTTCATCAATGAAAGAAAAGTTTCCAAGCATTCTACTACAGCAGTGCATTGTGTTCATGAATTTCTTACCATTTGGCCCGTTTACTTTACCTGGTAATATCTTCAACTATTATAACAATCACATTTGGACCTATTAAAACACTAGTGAATCAGAAAAACAAATACCAAAAGAAATTCGCTTTAAACGTTTGGGCTGAAATCGTTCATAATACTCTTCTTCGTTCCTATTTCTTCCCCCAACATCTATAACTAGATTTTTTCTGCCTTTTCTCAGAAATTAATTGTACTAATAAATTACTAATGTAGCGCTGGACATTATCCGCTGAATGTGGTTTCTGCACGATGGTGCTCCAGCTCATTTTATTTGGATAGTTCATAATTATTTGAACTACCACTTTTCGCAAAGATGGATTGGTCTAGGTAATTTCTTGAATGACCTGATTGACTACCAGATTTGAATCTAACAGATGTTTATCTTTGGGGGCATTAAAAGTCATTAGTTCATGAAACTCCTGTGCCTAATATTGATATTATGAGAGAGCCTATCCAAAATGGATTTGAGCATGTACAATACATTCCAGGAGTTTTTAACAAAGAACTCAAAGAATGGGACAAAAGCTCAGGGAAGACATCAAAGCGGGAAGAAGTCTTTTGAGCAGTTGTTGTAATGTATGTTGTTTAATCTATCACTTGTACTATTAACTAGTTTGTTAACAAAGCCATGCTGATTTGAAACGAGGGTTTTCAAACTCTACTGTATATGGGAATTTTCTTTTTCCCTCCGTTAGGAAATGTCCTTAAAATAATTGACACCAATTTATATACATCCTGTATACTAGTTATGTTTCTTAGCCTACTCAAACACCAAGCCTGAAATGAAACTCGAACCTGTGAAGCCTATACCAAGAACAGTCATAGCACAAGACTTTGTCAACAATGGCTTTAGGGAAGGGAACGTCTATTTTCACCTGACAATGCATTTAGACTGCTATTTTAGTGTGAAATGCATGGTGTCTATACATTTCCTTGTAAGCTGTGTAATTTCCCTCAAGTATGTAAATCCTATCGTTAGAAATTATTTGTCCTAATTCGTGAAGACATATTAACTAACTAATTTGTTAACAAAATAATTTATAATAAATATATTTATATTTATTATGCCCCCATATATATAGTAATGAGAGCATTGCATGGAAAATTACCAAATATTGATTAGTAAATCAGTAACAGTATATTTGTGAATTCTATTGATAGACTGCAATTATTTTCCATTATCAAGTATTTCAAACTTCATTATACATTATTGTCTTTACTCCACTTTTTTCTGGCATATACTTGATCCCTTCATTTACTGATTTCTGTTAAAATTCGGGGAAATCCGATGATCAATTGTTTCCTTAGGTGTAATCTAATTATTTTTTTGGGTTGGTGCTGGTGATACTTAAAAGCTATAGTGCCGGTTCTTCCCTGTGAGTTCCACTTTTTTCTGTCACTGTTAGCACTAAATTATTCAGTTTTCAGTGAGGCCTCCATTCATTAGAAGAAGTGTAAAATAAGATGGTGCCGTTTCTCTACATTATTTATATGCTTATACAATCCATTCATTTCTTTATAATAGTAATTAAATTAAATTTGTTTGCATAGAGTATTTCCACGAATACCACGAAACATTAAAGAACATGTTTTTATAGGATCTACAGACATACGATGTGTTATACAATACCAATATTTTTCATTGTAAAGAGGCATCTTACATCAGTGATTTACGATAGGGAACCCAGGGTATATGCTTTTCAAACTTCCATGTTAGGCATAAGGTTTTCAAAGTGCACGCAGCTACTTACTTCTATTACATTATAAGTTATATTTGAAATAATTAAATTTGATTGGTATAGACGGAGGAAAAATTTTCGGTACTTAAGCCTTGCTCAAAGGCTGGCCGTTTGTGACTACGCCCTGTGAGGCCGACACTTAACATTGTCTCCTGATAGAATACCCTGACGCCGGCAAAGCACACGCTCTAAGGAGTTCCAGACCCTCAGAAGGGCCATTTTCAACCAAACAACTGACAGAAACCTTTCTAAAGTGCAAGCCATCGTCACACCTCATTCAGCACCAGCCTCCATATCTGTCACTTTCGACCATGTAACAGAACCAACGGAATAAAAGGATATCCGTTCCAGCTATCGTCTAAGCAGACAAAGGAATCCACAAATAAATCGAAGGCCAGAATGCTAGCCTGATGGAAATGACACTAACAATATTTTGAGGTCATAAAACAATCGACTATTATATTAAATTATTTACATAGGTATCTAGCAACATAAAGAAAGAAGCAGAATCTCTACAATTTGAGTTGTTATTATTATACAAATGCAGTAAATTACGATGTTGATTGGTTATTAATAGTCAGTTTCTTGCGATCACTAAGCAAGTGTGAAGCTCTGTTACAAAGTGTAGCACTATTTCTCTTTACCATTTATTTCTGAGTATCAAATTGCAAAAACTGAATGCCCCATCTTCTGACGTTTTTCGTCTTGATTCTGGGTTTCATATTTCAAATTAGTTATGCATTTTACAGAGCAAAAATATTTCTGTGTTCATTAATATTTCGAACATTCCATAAAAAGTAAATAAATAAAACTGCTTGTTTTACAGTATGCATTTTTGCTCAAGTGAATGTGTATAGTTTTAGCTAACCATAATTTTATTAAAAAGAACCTATGTAAAACATTTTCATTTGTACCTTTGTCTTGTTATGTTTTGGGGATTTTTTAACTCAAGCCTGACACTTATGTGTAGTTAAAGGTACACTATTAATCAATTAAGTGTTCATTTTTCTTCTATGTTTTTCAGACCTAGAAAATTTAAATTAGCAATTTTCATCCGTTTATGCGAAAATGTTATAGTTAAGCTTTCATAAAAAGCTTGCTTGTTCTTTTTGTTGTAGAATTTTCAGCATCTAATTATCGAGCGGGATGACCGAGGCGATAACACATTGGACTCACATTCGGGAGACCCGGATTCAAATACCGGCCATCCAGATCTTGGTTTTATTTTCATGGTTATCTCTGGTCGCTTCTGTTCTTCTGTTTCACCTCATTTTATTCCGTTAGTTCTGTTAAGGGTTGAAAATGCTGGTTTTGAGTAACTCGAGAGATGTCGGGAAATAATGTTTGGGAACCCTCTATATCCGTACCCCCATTGATCCTGGATCGTGGTCTCCTCAACCCTTCCTCCCATAGGTGCCATCATTAGAGTCGTAAGCTCAAAACGCAAGTCTTTGAACCTGGCTGAAGTACGAAACCAACCAAATTTTAAATAATTACGAATGTTAAATTAGTTTTCCAAAAATACTTTCAAAACTTAAAACTGAACAACTAACCCGTTCGAATAATTATTTGTTGAGAGAACGTTAAGAACTAAACTCATTCTTCACATGAAGCGTTTCAAAATGATATACTTTTTAACATGTTTTCAAGCGCTAGTTAAACTCAGAGTTACTTTAATGAATGTTGCATGTATTACTATGCCATGTTGTACATTAAACTGTAAATCCTTGCCTTTTAGTTATTCAGTTTATTAAGAAAGCATTTCAAACCTTGAAAACTGAGCTACGATGGGAGAGTTCAATTAATTCTGTATTTTTTTCCTTCTGTGATGTTATGCTTTGTACTTGTAAAAGTTACACCTTTAGATGTGTAACTCCTGAAAGAAAACCTTATTCAGACTGCAGCCAATTACTTAACACCGTGATGCCCATCTTGTCGGTAGTATGATGTAACTTGTTAAACGGATGTAATATTTCTAGCTTACAGTGGACACACCCCACAAGGCAAATTCTTTGGCGATGTCGAGGTTGAACTACTCTGCGATGAGAACGACCTTATGAAGTAATATCTGCAGGCGTACGTTGGAAACTCCTTCACCTTAAAGTTTCACACAAGAAACCTCATAAACGTACTTTCCTTAGCAGGAATAAACAGCGCAAAAAAGTACAGGCATTAAAATAAGAACTTCAATCTCAAAAAATATGTTACGATACTAGCAATGAAATAGTTGTCATTGTTATCAACACGAGCGATATGCTTTTCTTTCTGTTTTGCTGCTGCCAATTCTAAAAGATTGATTATTGAAATGCTGAGAGGTATATCATATGCGTGTTTTTGCTTCTTAATATTCTGAAAGCTACACTTCTGTCACATTAAAATAAATCATATTTAAAATACAGCATGAACAAAACCGAGAAGTTCATATCCTGATGATGTAATAATAGTTTCATTGTTACCACTGTCTTAACACGAGGAATATACTTCTGCACACAACTAGCAGAAAAACTGCTAAAGCAAAAGAGTTAGAATTGCAAGAAAAAGAAGTTTTTTTTAAGTGTTTAACGCCCGTTTTTACTACTGAGGCACCACAGGTGGTGAGCATTGATGATACATGAGATGAAGTGATACATTGGGAAAGTATTTTTTAAGGAAGGAAACGTTCCAAGCCTACGTTTGGGGTATCTCCCCGGCATTTTCCATTTATGAGGACTGATGCAAAGCTGAAAAAAAACCTTAGAAAGGTAGGACGATCCTGTTGGGAATCGAACCCCAGACCTCCCGCTCAGGAGTCCGCGCCTTAACGACCTCGGCCACCCGTGGCGGTAGAAGGAAAAGTGATAGAACGAATAGATAATGTTTTATTTGTTTGTTATTTAATCATTAGGTATGTATTGAGTAGGATGTCTGTTCCAAGCTATTGCAATATTAATATAATCAGTGGCACATACTTTTAAATGATTAATAAAATAATTCAAAAACATTATTATTACTCTTTGGTTATTTCTAGTAATAGATCATGAAAAAATCAAGAACCTACCCGAACCTTTTGGGTTTTTAAATGACAAACATCAATGTAAATAATTTGACATTTATTATCGCTCCCACTTCACCTACAATTAATGAAGTTAATTAAAAAAAGAGGAAAGTTTCATCAAAATTAAAAAAAATCACTATTTTGAAAGAAATTTTGACCACTAAAAACCTATTTATCTTATTGCGCTTAAGATCCGCTTAATTATTTGCTAGTACTTTAAATGCTAGATAATTAATTTGCTCAGGATTACTTCTATTAAGGAATTATTTATATACTTTGTACTACATGCTTTTATATGATACATAAATTTGTATCAGAGAATTAGCTTGTAAATCGCTTTAAATAGTTCAAACTGTCTCTCTCTCTCTCTCATTTTGAAATAAAAGTACTATTGACTAAATCAGAATACTTCTCCAATTGAATAACCTATTGTAAAATACTTCTAAATAACTTATGTTCCTGTTAACTCGAAAAAACATCTATGTGTCGGAGGAATCAACACAGTATATTCTTCCACTGAGCATGTTAATGATACTATGAAGGGATTAAAATTGTAATTAAAATTTTATTGACATAATAACTACATTTAGTCAAATAGTTAAGTTATTTCATGAATTAAATCTACGTTAGGGTTCCCATGAAAGCATTAGAAAGGAGAATGTAAAAGTAGAAGAATGAGAAAATTCTTGAATAATTTAACAATTTTCAGTAGCTAAGAAATAATATATAAAACAAGAACTAGAAATAGATAAAAAAAAAAACACTGAAATATTTCGCTTAATTTCGAACAACTTGTCTTCTGTCTTTGAAGAACAGAAGTTGTTCCAGATATGGCAAAATTTGTGTTTTGTGTTTATCTAATTCTAGTTCTTGTTATTTTAGTTACATTGTTTTAATTTATTTTTAATTTTTATTATATATTGCACAAGAGAGATCATACTATGATGTTAAATTAATACATGTGAAATTAATGAAATAAATTTTTAAATGAAAGATAAATTTCATTAAAGACCAATTAATTAGTATTTTCATTTTTAAATTGGACAATGAATTCTGTAGAAATGAAATAACCCGAAATTGTAATAGCTCAAAATTACTTTGCTCTCTTGTTATCTTTGCCATAGAAGTGGAAAAAAAGCGCAGATAATTAAAGACCAAAGTGACTTTAAGAGTAGATATATTATGCTTTATTAGAATAAACGCAGTTCGACATTGTCAGTTATTAGCACCTCGGAGATGAGCTAAGTGCAGGAAGATCAAGATATACATGAGTGTCGCAGGAGTATTGTCAGATATAGAGAGAATGACATTGTTTTGAAAATGGAAGGCTAGTAGACTGTACCGTTATTGCACAAGTGTCTTCCTTTCCCCTCCCCATCCTCTGCATACGTATATATGTCCGGAAGGCTCGCTTATTGGCTTTATTTCCCATTGGTTGGAACAGATGTGGAAAGCTCTGGAATCTCATGACATGTGACCTTTCTGACTTGCTCACTCCTGTTTCCTTTTGCAACCGCTTCAGAATTTGGGGTAACTAGATATATCTCGGCCTTGCATTCTAAATGAGTATATACGAAGTCTTCTTCAATCGCCCGGCCCAGTGATCCAGGTATTATGAGGTTTGGCAATATTTCAGTTATTAATGCATGTTTAGCACTAGATTATATTTTCGTGTTTTCATTTTCCTAATTTAGCGGAAATTTGCATTATAAAGCCATGTTGTTGAATTATTGTTTTATTAGGGCGACATTAAAGTCTTTATTCTTTGCTTAAGAGTGAAAGTTTATAAAGCTTTAGAGCTTTGTTAATCGTTTTTCAAAATTTTAAAGAACTGTTTTGTATTAAATCAGATGTTAAAGATTTTAAATGTTTTGTTGCTGCTTTCCATCTTTACACAAGTGCCTTTTTCTAAGGAGAAACGTTATTTTTTGCTTATTATACAATAGAGCAGACCATACTTCTAATTTATTCCTCTTCCGTATTAGTAAGTTACCCATATTAGAAAGTTACCTTTCTCTGACCATATCCTGGTGGTTTTTCCTTCCAACACCTTTTCTGGATTAATTCTTGGGTGGGCATCAACGGGAGATGTCAAATTAATGGTAAATATGTTTAATTTGCTAGCAAATACGTGACAAGACAGATCTGATATTAAGTACAACTAATAAATATTTTATCGCACACATATACATATGTAATATATATAATATAAAATAAAAATAAAAATAAAGTAACACTATTAACGATATAACAAATTAACAGTAATTATAATAGTAGAAAAGGATAAAACAATAAGAAAAAGTCACACTTGAGATCGCAAGTTAATTTAACTGTTAACTATATATATATAGTTTTGACTTTGAAAGTTGTGTTTAAACATATTTTTGTTTTGAGACAAAAAGTAGGCATGTTCATAAGAAATAAGCGTTTCAATAAAGGATGGCTAAATCCAAATTAACTGCAAAAATTAAATGAAAATGTTGCTAGTATTATATTTTAATTTCATTCGAATATCTAAATTCAGACTTAAAGCCAGAAAATGTTGTATACAGAATTTAAAAGCATTTTAAAGAACACGTCATTACATTAAAAATATAACAATTCACCAGTTGGGAAATAAGAGTTTGGTTCATTTTGGGAGAGGAGAAATAAGCGGTTAGAACGATCTTATATAGTAGGAAATGAAAATGCACAAAAAGTTAAATATTGAATTAATAAAATAAAATAATGATATTTCGGATGTTAATGTTATATAATGGGAAATATTGCCAATTACATAACGAATTATAAAAATGAAAGCTTGAGATTCATTTAAATGGCTGGTAACAATTATTGACAGAATAATTTAAGCTTTTACCCCTGTAACCATGCACAAGCGATAAGATTCATTCTCTTCTGTATTTAGAGCCACTAGTGTTAGGTATAACCTTCTGAAATTCATACAGGCAATAATACTCGTATAAACAAATATTTAAAATAAACATTTGTTTTTGTACATTTAAAGTGCCCCTCACATAAATAACGTTAACATTAACGCATAAAGTGAACATAAACAAACGACCATAGACAATGAAAGGTAATAAACAATATTTATGTATCTAAATTTTTCTCAAAAGATGCATTTTAATTTATTCAAAGGCTACTTCTATGGTCTAGTGGTGACGTTTGCTAGGGCTAATTTGGAGATGCTGGGTTCGTTTTCGCTCAGATAGGTCTGCGTGTCTAATTCACTTCATATATCCCTTCAGACTACACCTACAGTATTCAAGTTTATAATCTACAGTGGCTGCGATAAGACCAATGCAGTCAACGCGAGAATAAATAAACAGGAAACAAACCTTCAAGTGTTTTATTCACGCTCTTTCCGATGTGCTTTTGTTTTTAGTGCATATTAAACGAAAAGCTTGGTGTTTGGAAGCTTGTACGTTTTACTCACATTTTATTTTGAATGTTGATGAAAACCATTGTAAATAGCTGGAATAGATAACATGACCGCAAGCTGTGCTAACATTACGTTCACTTTCAATTTTCATTGTGAATGAAACATAATAGTTATTTCATTAGTTCTAAAAATGGAGTTGCATGAACAATTGGGTCAAGTTAGAACAAATGGAATTCTTAAACTATCTTTGTCATCTTTCTAACTATATTAAATATATATAACATTTACATGCACTAGGTATATATTTTAAATTTGACTTTTGATATTTTATATTCTGCATTTATATAACTAAGTATATTGTACTCTGTATTTTTTTTTCGTCTAGAGTGGAAGAGAAGTCCCCAAAGCCTTAACTCTTTCCAGGGTAAATAAATAGTAGTAATAGGTGTATATTGTTATAAAATTCTAAATAAACATTAGGGATATTTTTATTCATGGGTAGTAGACTGTACATGCTAAAGCTATGATACACAATTAGAAAAAAGTAGCAAATAATAATATAAAATATAATAATAATAATAATAATAATAATAATAATAATAAATAACATTAAAATCGGAAGAACGATATTTTCAGGCATATGAATGGAGACATATTACACATTATTTATAATTACACAAGTTATTGCGTTTAACCATAAAATTAATTGCTTCTAGTTTCACGTACTTTGGCTATGAAAATGTCCATATTCAATCAATTAACGTGGTTCGCAAATAGGTCCCAATATGCCAATCATCCTCTAAATGCCTTAAAAAGTTTTCTGGAAACAGCGTTTTTCTCAGCTGTTCCCAGTGGATACATTCTGCCAGAATATGTATCCATTCCTCATTTCCTCTATAAAAGGGCAGATTCTCATACCAGAACTATCCGTTATTTTTAGAGTTTTCCAACTTCCCAGTCTAAATCAGGCTATTCCTGACCTCGCTTTCCCCCCCTATATATATATATATATATATATATATATATATATATATATATACCTCTTTGCATCAAGTTAATTTAATTTCTTTCGATAGGCTTAAGGAGGCTTTCGTGTTACATTCTGCCTCGATTTCCTGCCTGCTGATGGCCTCTAGCCTTGTTATAACGTTTTTCCACACGTTTTTATTATTTGCATTGCCTCCTAAACAAATAAATAAGGTAGGCGCTATCGTTGCCTAAAATGAAACCGCAACCCTTAAGTAATATTTTGTACACAACGATTACCTATGTACAACTATATGTTCCACATGTTATCCACATACCGCCACGGTTGGCCGAGGTCGTTAAGGCACGGACTTATGAGTGGGAGGTCTGGGGTTTGAATCTCGCCAGTACCGCCCTCCCTGATTTTTCCAGGTTTTCCTCAGTCCTCCTAAACGACAAATGCCGAGGAAGTACCCTAAAATAAGGCCTGGAGCATTTCCTTCCTTGAAAAATCCTTTTCCAATTTATCATTTCATCTTATCATCAGTGTCCACCGCCTGTGGTGCCTCAGTAGTAAAAACGGCCGTTAAACATTATTCGTTCATGCTCTGCAGCATTGTGCACAAATTGATTCGTATGGTTTATCATCCTAGCGAGCATCACAATGCTCCCCTGTTACACTGTGCAGCATTGGTTCGATGTTTTCACGAAGTTCTTCTAGACTACAAGGAATGTTCTTTAAGTATTTCTCACAAAAATGCACCACAGAAAGACAAATTAGGACTTTGTGAAGGACATGGGAAATGTGATATTAGTGTACTGCCAGGCGCATGACCAGTATGGAAGGTCGCCTCATCTTGATGAAGCATTTGCTTGTGGATATCAATGTTGTTAAGTGCACAAAATGTCTCCAAATCTCTCTGATTGTCCACCTCTGATGTGATGTTAATTTTGTTTCCACATGCATCCTCAGTGAAGTATGGACCAATGATGCCATAGGAAGACACAGCTGTCCACACTGTCACTTTCTCTGAATGTAATGGTCTTTGTGCGTACATCTTTGATTTTTACCAACCGAGAGGATGAACATTTTGCTAATTGACGCGACACTCTGTACAACACCACATTCACTACTTCTGGAGATAGGCACTTGACAATGAAACACGTGCACAATATTGGACTTGATCTATGAAGTCTGGTTCCTTCACTTCAAACTCATGGAATATCACACATAACATTTTATTGTATAAAATTACTTTGCATATGATCTTCGGTTTTTTCCTCTACCTGTACATAGCAACAAGCGTTTACTTTGAAGTACAAAGATTCGCTTTTGACATTGAAAACTGTGAGATGATTTGCTACGTTTGCAATATAAGTAGATAAAAGAAATTTGTGTCGTATAACCTTGCCTCAAAAATTAGTATATAAAACACTAAAAGATACATGAATATATTTAGAGGATGTAAAAATAGTCAGAAATTGCATTGAATTAAACCACCAATTGAAGGAAGGACTAGCCAGCAGTTACTAGAAGATGAGATACAACGCACATGGGACATAGAAAAATCACCACTACAAACTTTTTATTGTTATCACAAAGTTCTAAACGAGATCATTTTTATATTAATGAACTGACAGCTGGGTTTAACATTTACTTCCATCTTACTCCCTTACTACATTTCCTGCAATCGAAATGGAAGCCCACGGAAATTCACAAACATGCATGGATCAATGGTACTGATATCCTGGCGCCGATATCCCTTGTTAAATTATTATCTCTACGTTTTCCGAGAGATTTATAGCAGCGAGGGCGCTGACAGCTCTTTCTCTGTGCTTGCTTCAGCTCTCTCACGATTGTTTTAAAATCGCCACTTCCCACTTATTGTTACATATGCATAGACCTGTGTTCCGCTCTCATAATGTTCGAAAGGATTCTTGCGCTTCAGCTATATGTAGGTGTGCTACTAACTGCTACCACAAATCGTATCTTAGGATATGTAATTACAAACCAATTTTATTTGTTAACTCATTACAATTAATGCTTTTTCTTATTATAAAAAATTAGCTTGAGAAAGGCAGTTATGTACTCATCACAATATTTAACAAATTTTGTCCATTTAATCCGCCAGAACAAAAAAAAATATAATCCTTTATTGTCTCTTTTAATTAAAACGTTATTGTCTCTTTTAATTAAATTATTATTACATGAATAACGACTAGAATTATCTTTTTAACAACTTTAACTGTCAAATTATATCATGAATGAAATCAAGGAAGATGCACTAGACTTTTCTATCCGTGTCTCTCTGTATGTTGAGATTTATCCAAGTTGCTTCTTACAAAGGATTTCGATGACACGATTTAGCTGCTCTGAATTTACGGCAGGCTCATAATCGATGACTCGTTCTGAGGTCTACCATATACTTAACAATGTATTTTGTTGACAAAGCTGACATTTAGGAGAGACGAAGCGTTCATTAAGGCTGTAAGACTGAGTCTACCAAAAATTATTTTGTTGGCTCGTATGTGTACATTTTTATTGATGAGTTGGAATACACTGCTGGCCATTAAAATTGTAATACATTGTGTGCGTTTATAATAATCACATGGAAATGATGTTTGTCTTCCCGTTTGGTTGTTGAGGGGCTGTTAGCATTCTTCACGTCTGTGTGTTCGTTCTACCTCGATCTCATATTCATTTCTCTGTGGACGTTTTCGTCCGACACGAGCATCAATTTGGAAACGAAAATGGTATGCCACAACTCTCCCTTGATTAATTCAGAACCCTGCTGGCATTTCTGTCGTATTTTTGACCAGTCATACACCTTTCTGAAAAAATGTGCGATCGGCTTAACGCCTCTCTTACGGCGTTGCAATTTTAATGGCCAGGAGTGTATTTTATTGTTTTAACTAGTGCACTGTCTGTGACGTAAATAGCACACGGAAGAAAGCTCAGCGTGCCTTAAGTAAGCACAGTGGTGATTTCGTTACCGTGTAGGATAGCTTTGTGCTACCCAATTGTTTATGTCTACCCTCTTCTGGCTTTTGTAGAACCTGAAGCCTAACAGAAGGGCCAGAATACCGACGATATAATGTGAAATCATATTATGTCGCTATTTTTAGAAATGACAGTGAAAACTGAAATATGAATAGGACAGACAGGAAAAGAGTGGAAACTGCAAAGATGAGATTTCTAAGAGCAATAGCTGGATTTACTATCATAGACAAACAAATGAAGAAACGAAAAATCACTTAAATATTTACAATTTAAATGAAAAAAAATCATGAAAATAAAAATAATTGGTATCAGCTTATGTTAAGAATCAAAGAGAAACGGATACCAATAATTTTACTAAATTATAAACCTAGAGCATATCGTAAAGTAGAAAGACCAAGAACAAGATGGAGTGATATGTTTAATTGAGGAAGAACAGGTCGACAGGCCTATACTTTGTGGAAGAAAAAGAAGAAGAAACTGTTTTTATTGTATTGTGGTAATATGAAATAATTATTTTAACAAGCATTTACCAATACTTGTTATTTTTACAACTGGTTCATAAACCTTCCTAATCGTATTTTAGTTTAGTTTGCTTTCTCTCTTTCTGCTTAATTCTGTCGAAGGCGCGGTATGCTACTAGGGTTACAAATAACGGAACAGTAAAAAGGCCGGTAAAACGTCAAGAGTTCATTCCAAGAACGGTTTATGTATTTGCACAAAAAGGTTTGTAGTAGGATCTTTTATACGCCAACAAATTTAAGTATATGAGTTTGCAATATGCGTTTTTTTAACTATATGTAACTTAACTTTTATCACTTACATTATTATAGTCGCAAATCATAATTTTGAACATAAGAACTTTATGATAATATTACAGAGCTCATTTTATTTGTATATTTAGCCTAAATTAGATTTTTTTTTTAATTTCAACATGTGTCCCTATGCAAAAAGTCATACTTGCCACTATACACGCTGATGACCTGAGATGTTAAAGAGCGTCCGTAAATAAATCAAATTGCCACTATATTTAGGTATCACCTGTTTCAGCTACCTTTTCTGCTAATGGTGTTGTTGCTAGTGTAGTTGTTGACAAGAAAACTTAAAATTGATTGATTGATTAATTGATTGATTATAAAATTACATAAATTGAAACGAGCGGCAGAATTGAAAGCGTGGTATATCGCAATGCCTATATACGGTATATGAATAATATCATAGACATAGGATATACATTGGATTCATTAGCATGGACCAATATTCTACATGCCTAATAATTATAATGGGTTAGAATATCAAGTGTTTGCTTCAAAGAAATTTCATTATTATATGTTTTTGCATACACTTTCAGTAGATATGAAGAATTCGTTTTTCTTATTTTGCTGCCGAGAAAAACAACATGGTGTTTTGACAGCAATGAAAACAAAATTTATAATACCTGATCTATATATTTAATTTCTCTATTTCTCTCAATTGTATCATTATTGTGAAGAAAAACTGTCCATAAGTTCTGGATATATGATTTTCGATCATTTTTAATGTTAACGAGATACTGTTCCTTTTTCGCGAAGTGGTTCATTAAAAACTTCTTGAACCTTTTTGGCTTTGTTCTTTTACAAAAAAATCCTTCATTAAAACTAAGATATACATTTGAGATTCTTAGGTCTAGTTTGAAATCGTAAAGTAAATAGGCTCACGTTACCAACTGCATATTTTAATAACTAAAATCTCTGTTGCAGAGTTTTAAGGGCGAAGGCTTGCTAAAGCGCTATCACGAGTAAAATGTACATTAATTTCTCTGTTTTAAACTGTAATGTTTCTTACTTGTGACTTTAATGCTATTGCTTGCGATTAATATTAATAATATTTTATTCCTTAAAGCTAATGTTAGCTTCTACTCACAACAATCAAATAGATTTTCTACTAATTTAAGTCCCACAATGCAATCCTTTCAGAAACTGTATAGAGTCTACCTATTCAAATTTACGAGATATGGCATTAAGCTACTAAAGGATCAGCACGCCACTGACTGAAGCTGCCATTCGAAATGATACCACACAACAATGGGACGGTTGGTATGATGTTGGCGTCAAATGAAAGCAGATCATTGTTATTCAGTTTCAGTCTCATTGATTATTTTTTACTATCACATCGTATGTATGAGCTTACTGCATCGTGAAATAAAATATTTAAAATAAATAAATAAACAAATAAGCTACTTCGCACGAGCAAATCTGCTACTCCGAAACCGCAGTCTATCCATTAGGTCACACAATTAGATAGAGTTCCCTTTACACTCAGCCATATAGCACGATTAACCAGTTATTCGTTATTCAGTGGCGTGCTGTCATATTATTAGTGTCAGCTTTTAGATATTTTTATATCAATAAATCTTGAAAATCCCGATGGTGAGCTATTGGAAATAGGCATTTTTTCATTCGTAAAGCAAACCCTTCATTTTTTCTTGCTACTCTTGACCAATCTGGACCTGCATGCTGCTTGAAGAGGTATGTCCATCTTCTTCTGGGTCTACCATGTGTCCTTTTTCCTATCCGGGGGTCCCACATGGAGATCTTGTAGGTTCATCTATTGTCCTACGTTCTTGCGGCGTGATCGCCCCATTCCCATTTGCTTCTGATAGCCATTTGTGCGATGTCTGTTGTCTGAGATAACTGATTTATTAATACTATACGTATTTTGTCCTTCAAAGTTATTCCCAGATCTTGCGTTACATTTTTCTTTAAAATCAAAATATTCGAAATCACTACTTTTTGAAACTTTTCATAGTAAATATAAATTTATTTTCACATCTACATGTGCTCATTTTAGTCTCTATTTTGAACTAATTACTCTCTCAATGCAAAATTTGTGCATATTTTATAATATCATCCCGGCATTAATTGCACCGTGACATACGCAGATAACTTAAATGATTGAAATAACTTTGCGTATTTATGATAAATAAATTATTAATTACAGAAATAGTATAAGATATTAATAGATATTAAAACTTTTAAAATTTACATCAGTGCCTATTACATATGCACATACTCGTATATTCTTATGCTCGAAACCATAAATGCTGACTTAAGACTGTCGCTTGGATATACGCGTGTGCTTGTCATATGAAACATTTTAAAATATTTGTAATGTTAATAAATTTGGGGAGTTTTTCAATAAATTTTTACCTCATACTTTTTTGTAGTAAATGGTTCCTTTATAATAAATATTCCAATTTGTTACCATTATTTAGAATAACCCAGTGTTTTAAACGCAGTAACTTTAAATACTAATTAGATTCTATATAACTTTGTTCATACAGATGCAAAAGTTAAAATATTATCAACTTTAAATAATTTTAAAACCCGCCTTTCCTTCTACTCGCTTTTGTGAGTGCTCTCTCTTTCTCTCTCTCTCTCTCTGTATCTTCGATTCCTGCTTCGTGATAAACATGTTGTCACATCTGGAAACGCCTCCTGCGTCGCCAAAGAGTCAACTGCAAGAACAATAGCTTATTTGCATAGCAGAAAACAAGCCTAATTAACCTTATTATTTTTATTCAGTAAAATATTAAAAATGTTTGAAATGTTACTCGTGTTACAAACATGAAAAGTATTAGATATATTAGAGAATCGACAAACTGTAGAATAGGTGCAGAGATACATTAGCAACAGAAAAGAAAGGCATTGGTAACTGAGATATGCTTGAGGCTAGCAGCCTTACACAGGCACGAGAAAAATTATTATTTCATGTTTGAATGAACTCCCACTGCTGCAGAAAGCAAAACATGTAGCCATGATGTCGTTAGGTGGCATAACACATGTTTCAAATCTAATTGGAAATATAACAGTTTGAAGGGCTATACACAAACATATATTTCGTAATGGTTACAACGATATCAGTAACAACATCAGCTATAAATTTCAACACTCAGGAACTAATCAGATTGTTGTTTTCTTGCCCCTGAACTTCAGCCGTTTAGACGAATGGCTGTGAAGTGAATTGCGTTGTAAGCACTTTTTATTACCGAGCAACAGACACACAAGAAGTAAACTGAACTCGAGACCTTTGCTCATTTATTGTTTCCCATTTTTTTTTCTGCAACATATCCACAAAGTTTATATCATTACTTGCATAGCATGTGATTAGGCAAAAATGAATTGTTTCATAGTAATGTTATTTCCAAAATTATGATTAATACTTTTTAGAGTAGTGTTTAACGCTCGTTTTAACTACTAAGGCACCACAGGCGGTGGACACTGATGATATATGAGAATGAAATGATAAATTGGGAAAGGATTTTTGCAAGTTTTTCAGGCCTATGTTTCATGTTCCTCCCCGACATTTTCCATTTATGAGAACTGAGAAAAACCTGGAAGAAACCTCAGTCAGGGAGGAAGATCCTGATGAGAATCGAACCCCAGACCTCCCGCTCACGAGTCCGCGCCTTAACGATCTCAACCACCCGTGGTAATGTATACTTAAAGTTGGATATATTGTCATGCGCATTGATAAAATCTTGAAAGGCAATTGCAAAACCTGTATCTGAATATTGGATGTGTTTATAATGACAGAGCGCTTGTAATTTGCTTACAATGTTGAAACTGATTTTTTTTTTTCATTTATTGAATGTATAATATATTCTTTTGATCCACATATTTTTGTCAAAAACATCATGAAATAAAGTTTTACAATTAATAATGGATAATAGAACATTACAACTTAAAGGACAATGGCCATACACTTCTTTGCAGTATGTATTTGGGAGCGAAAATATGCAACTTTTATGCGGATATAGAGATAGATCGATACACACTTTTCTCGATATTCGATACTCACTAATGTACTTTTCGTCTCATTTGACGCTAAAGCCCGGAGCGAGTATTGGCTCCGTCTTAACGACTTCATTGATAGAGGGCAGTATTCAGGGGAGCACGTGATCAGCAAGCCAGCACTCTATCAAGCGGTTTCGTGATCGAAGAACGAACGCTACCTGTCAGGCAGCTTTCCAATTGTTCCCCAAGGCTTGGTGGGCCCCGTTCAATAATTTACAAGTTTTATAAAATAATACACAAATCTCTCATTTTATTATTTTGAGAGTATGAATATATCAAAAGTACAGACTTAATTTTAGTTTCTCTTAGAGTGTATTGTTTATTATGAGACATCTGCGAAAAATTCTTTTTACAACTCGTAAAAGTGGCGCGGTTATTATTTGCACGATCCAATTGAAAATAGCTGAAAACTTCACTCATACTATCAAAAAAGATCTACACCCTTCTCACATAAAAATAACAGTTTATTTGAAACTAGGAACTAGGTAGTAATGTAAAACTAGTTTTCATGTTAAAGACTCCGAAGTTACTTGTGACTGAGTAGTTTAAAATATCATGCGGTATGATTACTACAAGTCCTGTCTATTATTGAACTGAGGTTATTTAGTAAGTGGAGCACGGTTTTTCTGTGTCCGCCAAAAATGAAATACATGCTAAGTATTAATATAATAGCAAGAAAATATCTACTTCAAATACGTTACGTTTTATGACCTGAGTACGTGATTTTTAAAGACATTTGTAGCTTAAACATACTATAAGCAAGGCAGGTTCGCTTTTATTATAGGGTTGGCGGTCATGCTTAGCAGAGCACTAATTTCTTGGTATCTTCTACCTTTTACCTGCTGTTTAGAAGCTTATGAACGAAACATGTATTTCTTGCGATCAATTTAAAATACGCTACTTGTGTTAACATCAAAAGTGTTTGTCTTATCAAAGTATCGAAAAGGATCGAAATCATGTACAAGAGTATCGTTCGATATTGATACCACTTGAATGTCGAGGTATCGAGAATACATTTCTAAAGTGTGAAAGTCATATTGAATTAAATCATAAATTTAATAAGGAGAAGTAAATATTAAAGAAGAAGATAGAAAATATATACCCTGTACGATTCAAAAGTTGAACCTAAAATTATGGTTATAGAAGAGATAGCTAAAAAGAGAAAACAAATTGTTTTGAGTAAACATCTCCGTATATATATTTGAGACCATTCTTTAAGTATACCAATTTTCAATACAATGATGAATTTATGGGAATTAACAACACTCTCACCGCCGCGGATGGCCGAGGTCGTTTAGGCGTGGACTCGTGAGCGTGACCGTGACGTCTGGGGTTCGAGTCCCCCCAGGACCATCCTCCCTGACTGAGATTTTTTTCCAGGTTTTCCTCAGTCCTTATAAATGACAAATACGGGGGAGGTACCCTAAACTTAGACCTGGAACGCTTCCTTCCTTAAAAAAAATCCTTTCCCAATATATAATTTCATCTCATGTATCAACAGTGTCCATCGCCTGTGGTGCCTCAATAGTAGAAACGAACGTTAAACACTAATCATTAACACCATTCTGAATATGGATTTTTAATGTCATCGTGTTGTTATGCTTATTATACAACAAATTTTGGGATCAAAGTATTAAACTAATCTTATGCAGAGGTAAATTGTTATTTTTAAAAATAAATTAAGTTAGAAACTTACATTTTTCGTTCACATTTTTTCTCAAAGTTTCGAAAAATTTCCCTCTTTTATTTTTATTTTTTAATTCGTATATTATTTCATCAGAGTTTTTGCGTTTTTTTTTAAATAAGCTCTCTTAAACATTGAGGCAAGATAGGAAATTAGGATTAACAATTTTACTTAGAACTGGGGCACTTAGGTGCTATTCTTGCTATGTACCATGCTTGTCTTTGATTTTCTTGAGATTATTTTCATGAAAAACTTAATACCCCACACTACGGATGTCTCAGATGATGTCTAATCAGGTTTTAGGAACAGCATGAAGTGCTGAATCTTTTGGTAAGCAAAAACTGCAAATATCTGTTTTAATGAAACATTTGCATATCTGGAATGACACACATTTCTGACCATGTGGAAATTAAGTAATATTTACACTTAAACTAAACAGAAATTTTCTCGCAATACGAAACACGTTTCTGAAACCATTACTGCTTCTTAAGTTAAAGGAACAAATTTTTCGGAAGGAATGACCTTGTCTTTCTAGAGAGAGGCGTGCATCCATTTGTACTTTCTCTTTGAGGAACCTTTTTTCGCTGTCGTTGTTGTTGATTTGATTTTTATTTAAGGACTCTTTTTATCATCTCAGGTCATCAGCGTCCCATCCAATTCAGGGTATGAAAAGGCCGACAAATTTTGCTCAGAGGCCTCTTCTTTCAGGCTTGAGGTTCTTTATCGTGCCGTAAATGTACGACACGGGACCCATGGCTTTACTTCCCTTATGAAGGAAGCCATACTTAGGATTTTTACGTCCGAATAGAGCGTGCAATAGTAAAAATACAGTAACAGTTTATAAAACAGTATTGCTTTTCTTTTTGGCAATGCTTTTGAGTACCATTTGTCATTTTTACATTCAGATATTTTTGTATTTCGTATCTTAAAATTATTTCCGAGAATAAAAAAATGTTATTTAAATTTTGTTTCAAAGGATTAAGTTGCAATATTATTCAACGTATGCGTGATTTTCCTAAAAATTTCATTATTTGGACTCTTAAAATTACACTGTTGGCATTTTTATTTTAAACGGTGCTAAAGTAATATGCATAAATTTATTTTGCCTGTGTCATAACGTCGTCAGCATACAATAATATGTTCAAGCTAATATATTTTAAGTATATTACATTATTAGGAATTCTTCCCCGATTTTGGAAGACGCATAAATATTAAAAGACAGTAGATAAAGTTTATCAACTTTCTTGTTCCTCCTACATTGTCTTCTGTTGAAATAACTGTGGTAGTTAATATTTTCACAGTGCATACAAGGAGGATCACAGCTCTCTGCAGGGCTCAACATGTCTGGCAAGTTTAGCAGAAATACTTACGATGAAAAATTGTTGATTAATATTTAACGCTCGTTTTTACCATTGAGGCACCACAGGTGGACGATGAAAAAAAATACATTAGTATTAATCAGGATCAATTTGGGAAGCATATGCAAAATATAGATCGTGGAACTCTTAAATTGGCAAAGGACACAAGCTGAACTTGTTAAGCTTGTTTTCCTAAGCCCAAAGGACAGGTTTCGGTAGATATAAGCAGTTCTGCTTCCCTAGCAAAATGTATCGCAAATAGCATTAGCGTTTATGATCCCTAGCCATTTCTGAAGAGCCTTGCATTAATATTCACCTTCCTTGTTACAAATCTGTAGTACAGGTCACCTTTCGAAACTACATTTAGGCTCAGCATTATGGTGACCGTATACATATGAACGTATGCGTTTATTTACTTTCTGAAGGAAATACAGACGAGTTTTGTGCTTTCTAGCACCTCAGACTCTGGTTAGTGTACTAGGGTAGGTGCATAAGTTTCTTACCTAACCATTTTCTAGATATGATAAAGACAAAAACTATATTTCACTTTTAAATATAGTTACCCCTTATTGCAATACACTTCTCGCATTTTTCAATTAACATTTCAATCCCCCCCCAAAAAAATATTCAGAAGTCTTGTCTGCAAAATGGGCATGAACAGCATCCATCACTTCTTCGACACACTTAAATTTTCTTCCTCGAAGGTCCTTCTTGAGTTATGAGAGGAGGAAATAGTCATTGGGAACTAGATCTGGGCTGTAGGGTGGATGGTCGATCTCCTTGAAGCCACATTTCTTCACAGTTTCCTTTGCAACAAAAGCTGTGTTCACAGACTTGTCGTAAAGAAGGCGCACACCACCACTCAGCTTTCCTCGCCTTTTCTCTTTGATGGAAGCACGTAATCTGTGCAGTATGCCAGCATAGTACTCTCTGTTTACTGTGGTGTTCCTCTACTTGAAGTCAATGAAGAGCATTTCTTCACAGTCCCAAAAGATTGAGCTATGATCTTCTTGGTTGACCAAGTGACCTTGGCCTTTAGAGGGGGTGCTTCGCCAGGTTTACGCCACTTAATTGATTCTCTTTTGAACAAGAGATCATAGTAGAGAAACATAGTTTCATTTCTTGTAACAATGGTTTGCAGAACTTCTCTCTCGTTGTCATGGCAGAGCTCTAAAAATGCCTGACAACAGATGACTCGTTGCTGCTTTTGGAATGAGAAAAGAAGTCTAGACACTAACGTTATTCATGTTTATATGTTCATGAATAATTCGAAGGACTGTTGTTTTAGAAAGACCCAACCTTGCTGCTATTTCTGTAAATTTGAGCCGCCGGTCTTCCATAATTTCTCCTTTCACAAGAGCGAGGGAAGTTTTCAGGAGTGGGCACTTACAAGGGCTGACCTGTACGCTCTTCGTCTTCAATGCTTTCTCGACACATTCTAAAAAGTTCGGCCCATTCTTTTACAATAGAATATGAGGGGGGTGTTTCCGCATATACACCGTTCAAAAGCTGTTTAACTTCATTTCGAATAAGTATTTCTTTTGAACATGTCACAATCTTCTACACATAGCCTTCTTTATGAACTATATCTGAAAAACTGAATACAGTTACAGCTGCAATTATTTACTTAACAAATAATGTATGACACCAGATAAGGATTTTGTGAAGGCGATAATTCTGCATCCAAATAGTTCATTAGAATATGCTACGCCGTGTTGTTTACATAGCGGTGGCTCGAGAGGTCAGTGGTAACATAGCAGCTCTGGTGTATGACGTTGAATGCGGAGATATCAAGCGCAGCTCTATCGATGTATTTCTCTCGAGTACCATTCAAATGCAGTTAGGTGATTTTCCTTTAAATTCAGTTACCGCTAATGTCAAAAACATTCTTGTGGTTTAATTACTTGCACTGTTTCCGCTGCGATGCACCATGCTGTTGGAATATGACTGCCGATAAATCTGTGGTGCTACAGAGTGCCAATTGCTTATTTAAAGTAGAACATCTGTTACACAGTATTACTTCTTGGGACGATATTATAATTGCGGCTTTCCTTTATCATTGTTATTTACATGTATCGTTATTGTCGAGCTGAGAACAAAGCTAAAAGGTATATTTGACTATCGTAATCAGCATGCAAATTATATCTCCTCTTGAAAAGTGTAAGCACAAACTGCTAGCTCTTGAGCAAGGCTAAGTATCGAAATGTACTCCTCCATCCCTAAGAATCCAATCCAATATTTTTCCAGAAAAATTATCCATTTAATGTAATACTCACAACAGGTCTGTTGACTGGATATTTTAAATGAATGCGAACGTAAAAAACTATTATCTTGTCAACTTCCATATCTTGACTTCACACTCCGCCCTCCTCGGACACACAATAAGACAACAGCAATTAAATCCTAAACAAAATATTGCTTTCTCTCTCCAGCTTTCTAATGGCGCTCTTGGTTGGTGTATTATAACATTCGTTTTTTCAATTATTCTAACAAATTATGAAGGTAACTTATTACAGCTTGGTGTTCAGGGGCTCGCAATAATGGGATATGTAGTGTAAATTATATTTAATGTCTTTTCCAATCATAGAGCTTGCGATTTACAAACTTGAAAAGTCAGAGATCTGGCACGGTGCACAGATATAAAGATTCATCAAACCACTCGCTTCATGCAAATGCGCCTAATACGACGGCTGGATGGCGGGAAGCACAAAACGCTTTTGTACTCTAAACCTGTGAAATAGGTGGCTAATACATCAGCAAAGTAGCGGCTGCGAAGATTGGACCACCCTGGCTCGCAACAAGGTCACGCACCTCCCATGAACGCCTATTATACAAGACTGATATTGTTCCTAACCTCGAATACAATTAGTTCCAGCCGCTTTAAGCTTATTCAATCATGATCCACCCGTTAGGAATATCTATCCTTGTGGCAAGTGGCTAAAACATGATGACATTTGAAAAGGACAATGGCGCTTAAATACCTGTGCCTATCTCCAAACTTCATCACTATCCACACCCCTTAGTTAGTCCGTGAACACCAGTCATGGTACAATCCAATCCAATGCAAATGTCAGTCAGAAAAGTTTCTCAAGATATCACAGAGCATGCTACCATTAGTGACTTAACCAAGAATAAAGGTACTTTAAGCCATTAAACATCGTCTCTTTCTCATTGTTTAGATCTTCTTTCGTACGTGCCTGTATATGTTTTTATAAGAACATTAAATCTTAAAACATATATATTTACTGTTTGAAAATCCATCCTTGTTCGACAATTTTGCTGTCGAATGTTATCAGTTCAGTTAACATTGGTACATTCTTTACTATCCTTGCAATACTTGTAGTTGCAATTTAGAACTTTCATTGCTAATTTATTCATTAATTTTAAATAATGACCAGACGACTAGATTGTTACATTTTCTTGTACGTTTCTTTATAAAATATTAATGCTTCTCTACTATTTGGTGGCCCACGAAAAACCGGTCCGACTACGGCGAGCCAGATAACAAAGGGGAAAGGAAAAGGAAGAAAAATGTGTTATTGCAATTCATAGGTTATGACTATCTCAGTCCGAGGAAGCGGTTTGTACTTGAAGTGTTCATAACCGTACCAACGAGATATATTCCCTGCAATAAAGAATTGCAATGGGGGAGGCGTGCGGTTCCATTAAGAAAATGCGGGAGAATTTGCAATCAAATTTGTTCTTGTAAAGGTTAGGTACCTATACAAAATGTGAAAAATCGATGTACAACGGGATCAGTTTCAAACACAAAAAATAAAAGAAAGAAAAGAAAAAAACCGCCTGTTCTTACACCTGCTGTGTTTGCGGGTATTCAAGCATGAGTGTTCAAAAGCCGTGCAAGTGGAGTGTAAATTGACGGAGCAGGTATAATGCGCTCTTTTGTTCATAATGCGGGGACCGGTTTTACGTGGGTCATCCTGCATACATTTCATCTTTATAGAGCTAGTTTTAGAAACTTCTAGTTCCATAGTTTAACACGATGTAGACAATGATTATCAATTAAGTCTTGCATTCTATGATAACTAATTTTAGAATTGTATATAACTTATTAGTAAATGTATTAAAATAAAAATATTGAATTTTACAGGAAGAATATCTAATAAACTCGCCGTTTACTTCTCTCTAAATTACCGATTGTGGTAGAATTCACAAAAAATTACTTGCCCTTTAGTTAAAAGTAATGCTACCAGTGATTACCAGTAATCATTTCAAAAACCCGTTCAGAAACCCATAATAAAGTCATAGATTTAATTCATGTTTACCCTGTTTAGGGGCATCCCTATACGTATAACACAACATCAATGAATAAAATAGCAAACACAAAAAAGTTAAAAAATAAATACATTTCCCGGAAGATCCTTGTTAACAATAAATTGTTCCTTCAATAGCAGGGACAAAATATTATAAAATAGAGCTAGTATAAAGTGTTCGTCCGTCGCTGCAAATCAAAATGTTTTATTAATTATCTCTGACATTAGATAATAAATACCTTAGTAATTGCTTTAAAAATTCTACTCATAAATGCTGAGTTTAAACTGAATATGCATTTAGAATATCAGAGTTTGAAAAATATAAATTTAATTAAAAACATACGAGTGTACGTGTTTATTGCTGCATTTAAATTACCGTAAGGATATTCAATTCAGTGAATTTAACATTTAAGATTTAAGTGTTGTAAAGTGTCCGAATGATGTCACCACCATCAGGGATAATAATTATCTCTCCCTTTCGCGTTTCTTTTATAGGTAGAGCTCAGCCTTAGTGATAAATTTCTGTGTGTCAGATACCATCGCAAAATGCACAAAAAGGGGGTTTAACGTCTGTTTTCTTTATTGTGGCATCGCAGACATTGGACACTAATAATCACAGCCTGGATTTTGATTACATTTCAAATTCTTCCCTTAAATCTTGTGCAATTCCCCCATTATATAATTCCTGAATATGAACTACTGAATTCAAAAATATAAACTTTTAAAGTACTTTTCGGTCAGTTTTTACGGTTTTAAAGATTTCGGTTGGATTTTAAATTTTAAAAGAAGCTTTCGGTCATGTTTGGCCTTTAATTGGAAATATATTTTGAATATTAATTACGACAATAATACCAAGGATACCAAAAAATGTATACACACATTCAAAGTAGATATCTATTTAATATATTTCAAAGTTGAACCGAGAAACAACAGTAATGTGTAGTATGATGTTCTGTAAACAGATGTGACTCACATACATTATGATAGCGTTGCTACGTGACAAGTAAATCAACAATGAACAAATGAAGCCAAAATCGTATGATGTTCTGTAAACAGATGTGATTCAAACACATAATGATAGCGTTGCTACGTGACAGGTAAATCAACAATGAACAAATGACGCCAAGATTATAGTATGATGTTCTGTAAACAAATGTGACTCACATTATGTTATGCCAGTGTTGCTACAACAAAATGGAGCCAAGATTATCGTTTGAACAGGGGAAGGAAATTTTGAAGTGGTATTGGAAAACCGAGAATGTTGTTGAAGTTCAAAGACAATGGAGACGCGTGTACAGAACAGAACCGCCAACGCGAGTAACAATTGCATGCATTCGAGACAAATTTGAGACTCGTGGTACCGTATGCGATGTTTACAAAGGCAGATCTGGGCAGAAGAAATTGAAACGGCATGTGCTGCAATCGCTGAGGAAACTTAAGTAAACATTGCTGAATCAGCAGTTCAACGTACTCAGAAGTGTATCGAGGTCGATGGTAGGCATTTTGAGTAACTGTTGTAACTGTAAAAGTCTAAGATGATTAGTGCTCACCATTTTCTGTTTGTGTGAATCCAGTTTTGTTCTATTAACACAGTTTTTTTCTTTGCTTGAAGTGTGTGTACATATATATATATATTAGCTTTGTCCTCGGCGCGACATAAGGATATATGTAAATAGTAAATGTGTATAAAGGAATGCCGCAGTTATAATAACGTCCCAAGTAACAATACAGTATAAGTGATGCTTATGTTTCAAAAAGCAGTCAGCATCTCTGTGGCAACACGTATTTACCGGCAGCAATGTTTCAATAGTACAGTTTACCGCAGCACGAGTAATTGAACCATAAAATTGTTTTTGACAATTTAAAGGAAAACCACCTAACTGCATTAGAATGGTACTTTGGGAGAAGCTGGTGTTCGATATCTCTGCACTCAACGCATGTCATACAGCCGGAGGCAGTTTCTCTACTACCTACTATTATGACATTGACTTTTCTGACCACTGCCATGTATACAGAACGGCGTAGCATATTCTAACGAACTAATTGGATGACTATTACCTTAAAAATAGCTAGCATTAAATACTTTTAATTTGACCTTTTATCACGCTAAGAACTAATGTTTTCTTAGACAAGCGTTGCAGAAGGTGCAGAATGTTCTTTCTATTTCACTGCGCAGTTTCCTCTTTCCTACAAACTTACCATGCGGGAGCTATAACCACTACGGCGCACAGTCGCAATATTTTCAAATGTGGGGCTTGCATGTTTTCCTCGCTGCCCGTTAGTTGTAGTAATGGATATCTGGGTGCCGTATCCGAGTAGTTAGATTGATCGCCCTCTGCCTGGGTTCGATCCTAGAGGCCGCAAGCGAGCTTTGTGGCGGAGCAGTGCACCTGGACAGGTTTTCGCCGGGTCCTCCGGTTTTGCCTTCCATTCATTCCCACGTTATCATTATTCCCCATCTTCACCTTAATTATTTATCGCAGTCCGCCGATTCTGCGAAACTCCAATGCCTGGCCTGCAAGTGATTTGGCATTAGAACTCCCTCTCACGAGGTGGTGTGTTATTTGTAACTACTTAGTGCCGACAGTGAACTCTTCTAAAGCTACTGGTTTCTAAAAATGTTTTTAGGCAATTTACGCAGGGTGTCTTTTCAACTGCTGCCAACTTTATGAGATATGTATGTTGTCCCAGAGGATGACTGTTAATTTAAAATCAGATCTTTATTATTGCTTTAAAGAACCCGATGTATACTTTAATTTTATTTGGGGGGAGGAAATTTTACGATCTTTTCAAGTGGAAATGAATGACACAGGTTATTAAGGGTGTATTCACAAACATTTTCCTCACTCCATATTAATGGCAAGTGTCGGGCAGGGCAATAATCTCAGACCTGGAACGCTTTAAAAAATAATTCCCTTTTCAATTTACCATTTCATCGCCTGTGAGGCCACAGCTGATAAAACGAGCAAGAGTTAAAATAGTACTGTGCATTTAATAATAGGAATAAAACATTCTCTTTCGAATATATGAAGAAATGAGTTGTAAAAGCTACTCGGCAGATGTTCTTGGGATTAAAGAAAAGTAAAAACGAATATAGTATGACTGGTTTTACAAAAAACGTCTGCGACTTTGTTACATTTATTCCGAAGTGGATATTTTTTGCAACTTTAAGAGACGATTTTATTTTAAGCAATGTAGAAGTACATTTCAGAAAATCCAATTAAAAATACACAAAATTCACTCTTGTACGTGCTTTTTAAGAGCTTCGACATTCAGATTATTGTCTCTGGAACTCACTGGCAGACCAGAACAGCACCAAAGGAAGAAAAGTCGGTTATTCCTTGCAGGTAAATCTTAACAGTGCAGTAAATGTATAGGAAGAATACAATAAATGAAAGAGATTATAATATTATTTTCATAAATATTAGTGAATTTATTGACTAGTGTAAAATAAAACCTAACCGAATAAGACCATTTGAAATAGTTTTTAGAAATAAAAGCGAAAACGGGAACAAATATTAAGATTTTTTTAAAACATGAAACACGTTACAAAATATAATGAAATGTGAAAAATAAAAGTGGCACATTTTGGGTTCTGCATATAGTAAAACATGTAAATTGTGTTTTTCAGTACTCTGCAATTTATGGTCTAAAATATGAAAGCCAAAATAATGAGTGAACGCCCAGTATGCAAATCACTCGCAAAAGATGCTCAATACAGGTCTTAGTAAAAAAAAAGTAGAAACAACAGGAGCTTTGCTGAAAGAGGAACTTCTTGTTTAGTAGCTTTCGGCAGCATCTTCAAAAATCATTACATCGTATATCTAATTCATGATCTGTATATCAAAACATGAAAAAGGTAGCGAAATAAAGCCATACAGGATGACTGCTGTTCCCGTGTTAAAGAAGAAATGCGTTTGTTACTGCATATGTATCTTGGTCAGTCATGAATTTTCTCTGTATCCATGTAAAATTGGAGTTACGTGTGCACACTGATCAATCCGAATTGTAAGGGTATTAGCAGTTAATTCAGAATGGAACAAATGCATTTTGAGACATCGATCGAGCAGGTGGACGATATCAATATTATTTCATCAAGACAGTGCAACTTGCCAAACATCGTCAGTTTCTTTGACGAATGACTAATCATTCCAACTTAAGGTTAAAGATCTAGTTTATCAAAAGCGTTCACCAGTTGATTTAAACAGTTAAATCGTCACGAAAAAGATTTCAGATCTAGTGTTTTAGTCCTCTCTAGAATCTTCCCAGCAAGCTTGGGAATTGCATTTTCTAAATGATTGTATCTTAACAGAACTTTTTGATATTTCCAGAGTTTCACACCCTAGTATGATATGTGAATTCTCTTCAGACTGTTCACAGAAAGGTGCCGTCTAGGATTTCCACGGTGGAGTCCCATCGTCCATAGGTGTGTCGTAATTGCCAATCTCCAGTAATCATTCCAATAGCTTTCCTGATTCATTTTCTGTCCTTACTCAATAAATCTTGGCAAAGGTGTTACTGCATATTTTAATAAGAATTTTATCCAGTCCTTGACCTGGAAATTTCTTCCATCTTATATGACTTTCTTTCTTGATCCATTGATATACTGAGGTTCTAGTTTCCTAATGCTGTAGATCCTATGAAATCAGTCTTGGTTTCTTCTTTGCCAGTTTATCTGCTGCCCCACTGTCTTCTAGTTCTGATGTCCAGACACCCAACTAATTTCAGTTTGATTCTTTCGGTAACGTAATGAGAGTTTGGAGACATTCCCATTAAAGACTAGAGGTTTACCTGAGGGATTTAAGTGCACTAAGTGTAGCTTGAGAATGAGCATACGTTGATTAACTTACTTTTGTTTCTCACAGAAGTTACTGCACTTTCTTCTGCCAGAAAAGCTACCAGGACATACTGCAGCAAATCGCCAGAAAAGTCGAGCGATCGTTATAGTGTGTATACAGTATAAAGGGGGTGGTTTTCAGCACTTACTGCGAAAATAACACGTTACATTTTGTTAAACAGGAAGTAAAAATCTCAAAATACTTTACTGTTATTTTTTATGTTGTTTGTTTCTTCAAGTTTGTTTGTTTGAATTCATACTTCTACATAAAACACACAGAATTAGCTCATAACTTCTGTTGTAAGGCTCTGCCCGTTGTTGGGGATAATGTTGCGTGGTCTTGATTGTACGAGGAACATGAGGAACGGCCAGAGTTCGGCAAAAATTCTTTTCTACAAGCTTTACATTCTCAGTTGAATAGAGTTAGAATTGTGGACCTCCGTGGAGACTAAGTGGCGCTGTGGTGAACAAAGTTCTCCCGCATTCTCGGTTTAATTCCACTTATATTCTTCTTTTTTTTTACTAACATTTCATCCAGAAACTTCTGGTTAGTGACCATTGAGTTCTTGCTCAGATACGGAACTTCAAATCTGGGGAGGGCGGTGTGTAACTTTGGACTCACTTGATAGCAGAAGGGTGGCAACAGTGCCTCTTGGATGCAAGACAAGAAGGATAGTGGAAATGAAAGGTCCTACAGACTGTAGAGGATTCCTCAATTTCTTGCATTTTCATAAGGTCGCAGTACTCAAGGGTTGTTCCTGTCCCAACTGAGACAGCATAGTAATTGAAAAGAATTACTTTTAAAATAAGTACAGCTCACGTTTTGAAAGATCTAAATACTCCAACGGATTTTTTTGACATGCCCTGACAGGAAAGCTCTATAGGTACCGTTTTTATAAAATTGCCTTGCTCACTAATAAAAATGACTTATCACTTTCCTGACTGTAATTAGCATACCAAATTCTATCGCGTTTGTGTGCCAATGAAGATCTCAAAAGGGCCGCTGTTCAAGAGAGTTAAAAAGGCTCTATTAATCGTAGAGAGAGCCGAGCTGGATCGTAGGCAGGTCGTCACAAGGTTTGGAAATGCGCGTGGTCGCAAGTGTTAAGTAATATTGACAATGTTGCAGTACTTGTAGGAAGGCAAGTGAGGAAATGAAGAATCACTTGGGATGGACCATTGTTTCTTGCTAATGGATGGGGCCTGGCTCCACCTAAAGATCACGCCCCAAGGGGTGTCAACCGTGGTGCGTTGCGCACAGCACCAAATTAGAATAGAATTATAGGTTTATTTTCAATTGCCTGCATTAATTTACAGATTCTTTCTTGTGCAGCACGGTGTGTGCTGTTATAAATCTCAACGTACAAACAATAACATGTGTACAGCACCCCACAGAGAACTGAGCATTAAACTTGCATGTTTATCATGAAACAGCATTTAATTAAAATCTATTTTAGACTCTTTTTTTCATTTTATCTCACTCAGATATCCTTTGTACTACATTTTTACACTGTTTTAAAAGGTACTTATATTTTTAAACATTTAAAAACAATTTTAAGTTGTTTCATCACTGTTACCATGGGTATGTACTCAAGGTGGTTCTTTTGATATCAGGTTCTGAAAAACGCGAATATCTCACTTCGTGAAAAACACACAAAGCTTGCTGATAGCAATGTCTAAGCACCGAATATTCTGTCACTGCAAAGTGTTCGTAACTTAGAAATTCAAATATTCATAGATAATATACAGGAAATGCAAATCGCATTCACCTAAAGGACATTGACTTACAAAGAATTTAAATACCCCTTTTCACATTTATTATTTAATTTTATTATTTAATGCTGAACCAAATGCTGAAAATCTAAAAATACTTATATTTTTATAAGAGTGTAGAGATCATTTTATTGTCAGAAAAGCCCTTCGATATCCAGAAGCCTCAATATGCTGCACTCTAGAATAAAAATATTTTATTAATTGAATAGACTACTGTAAATTTCAGATATTTGTTTTTCTTCATTCACATTACATTTCTTATAAAAATGAAACACAAAATAAGTAAGAGTTTATTCAATATTTATTACATAAAGGATCTTATTGGTAATCTCTCAAATAAAGCATTTTTTTAAAAAAAATGTACATAATGGATTCAAAAAATAAATGGCAATACATTAAAGATCATTAAAATATTCCCTGAATTTAATAATATACAGATGATGAGTGTCAATTTGATAGAACCCTAGTTAAAACCAGGTATAGAAAAATAAGTAATTGTCTGAAAATCACTCCATCAATATGAAGGTGGTTTGATAAGTATCTTAGTTTTACATTAAAGAGAGCAAGATCAATCTTATAAAGTACTTCATTTTTTAACATAGCCCCTCAAAGTTCAACTCACTTCCTCCTGGACATTTCTTCCGGTTCATGATTCCCTCATGAAAGGAGTTTCTTCCATGCTCTCAAAATATTCCTTTACCCCCTGTATGACCTCCTCGTTTGATTAATTTGTGTCCAGCCAGGAAAGTTTAGAGTTTCGGGAACAGATGGTAATTCGGGGAGCGAGATTAGGTGAGTTGAGTGGATGTGATGCATTTCAAATAGTTATTCGGTGGGTTTGTCCTTAGCGACACAGCTTAAATGCACAGGCTCATGTCATGTTGAAACTGCATTTTCTTTTTGGCTATTCCAGGGATTTTTTCCGCAATCGCTGTCTTCATTCTCCCCACAAGCGATGCATAATGTTCCCCAATAACAGCTTTAACCTTCTTCAAATAATTAATCGTGAGAATTACTTTTGCGTCCCAAAAAACTGAGGCCATCAGCTTTCCAGCGGTTCACTGTTTAGACTATTGTTTCGTTTCCGGCGTATAGAATAAACCACGCTTCACCCATAGTCACGAAACGCCATTAAAGATCGTTTGGATTCTTCTTAAGCTTTTAAAACAGTCGACTGATGTTCGCATGCGATTTCTCTTTTGCTCCGGGAAGCAAGCCCCGGCATCTTGCATAAAGTTTGTTATTCATATGTACTTCATAATGCAAAATAAAATAAACACTCTCAGTTGAAATTCCCTTGGCCTCCACTAAATGAAGCATTTTCAGTCTTCTGCCTGCAAAAATATCATAGACTTAATGGATTATTTCTGGTCTCACAGCTGATTTTGGAGCTCCAGGACATGGTGCGTCTTCGATGCTTGTTCTGCCACGCTTGAAGTCAAAGTCAAACGGTTTCATAGGAAAGACATGCGTCACTAACTATAGCAGAAATTCTCTCATGAATTTATTTTGTTGTTTTCTCTTTCAGAAAAGAAAAATTAAATCATACCACGGATTATTTCAATCGTATCCCCTTTTTCACTATCACTGGAAACGTTTGTATTTAAACAACTGCTAAACAATGAATTAACACCAGAATTACAGTCAATAAACAAGCATTGCTACTTTTCCTTTCTATTAAATAATGAATAACTGCTGTCAGTTTCATCTTCATAGTTTTCCCAATTTACGAATTTACTACTAAAGTCATCGGCGCCAGATCGTGGAAGAGTAAACTGCAGACTCTAAAAGAAGCATATCAAAGAACCTCCCCTAAGTTTAAACATTCTTTACAAAGCAAGATGACTGGAATTGTCATACATGAAGCATGTTTTTTCTCACGCATGAGCACTGACAGTATACAATAATCAATAATATAAATGTAGAACACTAGAACACTGATCGATCGCCTTACTTGCTCACGTGATTCTTAAACCTAAAGGCATGTTCGTCTGCAATGAACGTAAGCTATCAATAATATCGCGTGTTTTTGTGCATGTTTCCAGTGTTTCTTTTTTTATCATTCTGAACATCTTAATCTTATTAATTAGTTGCATTATTACAGAAGAATTTACACACTCTAGGTAGCCGGCCTGCTCCATATTTTAAATGAATTCAGATTCAGCAGTGCTAGGTTTATCACGCGAATAAAGAAAGGAATAGAAAATTGGTTTTATTCATTTACATTAACGCACTTTTTTTAAAAAATGCACATAGACCGGCCACCTGATACAGTTGAGTGTCTATATATTGTATTAATTATAATAATAGCTTTTGTTCCTTCACGCAGTGTTTTATTTCGCTACTATGCCACTCGCAGACAACGCTGTTTCTGTACATTGTCAAATCCTTGAACACCGCCTTCCTGGTGCCGATCTCACGGCAATGTATTCATTCGCGAAAATTGTTGATAATTGCCTCTAGTACAAACATTTTTTTTGTGTAAAACATTATTTTAAAAACGAAACGGCTCTCTTGTACTTGAGAAATTTATTCATAATCTTTCACGATCTGCCCCCTTCCAGAATTGCTGTTAGCAATATTTTGCACAAAGTTTGGATCTACAGATTCAGTAGGGGAGAAGGGAAGAGAGAAAGAAAAAAACATTAGTGTAAATTTACAGTTTTAACAAAAAAAAAAAGAAGAAGAAGATAGAAAGAAAGAAAGAAAGAAAGAAAGAAAGAAAAATAAATAAAAGGAAAGAAAAGAAAAGAAAATAGACGAAACTGGCGCCAATCTGGAACATTAGCCTGCAAAACGCTAAGAAAATTAGCACAAATGGAATATTCGGAATGAAAATATTGCACAGATATACAAATTGTACCTTTGTGAGAGTTGTTTTGCTTTTGAAACGTAATTCTAAATTGTTCCAGAATTACCCCTGTTTTTCTCAACCACATCAGATTTTTATGCATATTTCATATTTTTTCCAAGAAATACATATATCTCAGAATAGCATTTAAATTTAAAAAAAAAGTGTTGCTAAATATTACATTTCACACAATAGTATTGTATTCAACACTTCAAAAAATCTTGTTTATTTATGTCTGGTGTGTTATTCTATTGAAATTTTTCTAATATGTTTTCGTATTCATACAGAGCATCCAATATACGGTATATCTGGAATTATTCATGTATTCCATCGCCCTACCTCCTTTGCATTTCTCGAATATTCTGACGCAACCTCCAAATGCATTTTGAAATGCAACATGAGTCCCAAATTAAGAGCACAATTGAAAATAAGACACTTTTTAAGACACAAGTGTAAAAGTGACGCACAAGCTTCAAGAAGGACGAGAAACTGTACAAAATGAAATGAAAGAGCATCCAATATACGATATATCTGGAATTATTCATGTATTCCATCGCCCTACCTCCTTTGCATTTCTCAAATATTCTGACGCAACCTCCAAATGCATTTTGAAATGCAACATGAGTCCCAAATTAAGAGCACAATTGAAAATAAGACACTTTTTAAGACACAAGTGTAAAAGTGACGCACAAGCTTCAAGAAGGACGAGAAACTGTACAAAATGAAAGTCACCAACATTGATCTCGACGAGCGTAACGAAAAATATACATTCAGGTCGTTCGAAACGTTATCGAGTGTGGCCGATGTTTGACGATTCCTGAAATCGCTTTTGAGGTTGCACTAAGTTATGGAAGTGTTCAAGGTGGGTTCCTCGAATTCTCACTGAGGATCAAAAGGCTGCAAGTGTGGGAGTGTGTGATGAAACATCGGTACACCACTGTACTCCTGAGTAGAAGCAAGCGAGCATGGAGTGGAGGAAAAGAAGAGGAAACCTCTGCTGTCAAAGGCAGAGTTCTCTTGACAATTTTCTGGGACTCCCAATGTCTTTGTTGAACGATTTTCTTCATGAAACTCAAACAGCTTGTTGCTGCCAGCTTCTGGTTAAGCCAAAACGTGCTTATCGACCCCCCTCAAAAAAAAATACTACACACCGATTCGAGATAACGTTCGTCCGCATTCGTCTGCATCGACCAGACTTGTCGCCTTTACCACACGTTTGCACTGTTAAAAGAAGCTTTGGGAGGTTGGCGATTCTACTTGTACAATGTGTGGAAGACAACCCCATTCTTTCTTCAATAATGGTATTAAGAGGCTTTCTGTCCGCTGAGCAAAACATGTTTCTAAATCTGAAAATTATAGACAAATAAAAGGCGTCCACTTTTTAGAGTTGATTTTAATAATTAAAAATACTGTTTATACTTCATACACCCTACTATGATCTGCATTGTGAATGATGGATTGCTACTGATGCAATAATTTGGTCCCTCTGTATGCATAAAATAAGGAATTTGGATTATATTGCAATTGCATATGAGCAAATCTAAGAAACCGTGTAGGTCAGGGGTGGCGAACGCCGAGTGAAACAAAGAAGTTTACAACCGGCCTCACTTCATTTCTAAGTGCCGTACAGCAACGTAGAATTGTCATAATTTAATGCCATCGATCGATAACGCACTTGAATCCTTTGCTGCTGTGCTTTGCCATATATTTATCAGTAAACTTCCTTCTATTTAATAATAATAAATTGCTACTAGTGCACAATCTAAAGTATAAATAAATGCAAACTGAAATTAATTTCATATTTCAACATCATATTTATCGTGTAATCAATTTTTATGACTTTACTAATAATGTATTATCTTAACTTTATTCGTTCAAATAAATTAATTTTAAATTTAATTAAAATTTAATCTTGAAAATATGGAAAGTATAAGCTTCTCAGCCTCCATGAAAATATAAGAATCAAACAAACATAGTAATGAGGTACAGAACCTCTTTAGTCTTCTATCATAGAAGTATGTTATTGATATTTCACTACATTTTGTGACAATTATTGACTGAATTGGTGTATGGTTCAATTCATTTGAGTTTATAGTTTATGTTCTTGTAATGTTCACACAAAGAAATTTAAATGTTCCAGATATTTATATCCAACTGGGGAGATTACATTAATATCATGGAATGGAAATAAATAATACAAATAAAAGATATAAGTAAAGTGCTTAAGTCATTATACAGTGGATTGTGGAACGTTTACATGCACGCCTCGTTTTGGTCGTGTGATTAGCAGTGGTCTACTCGGACTTGAAGGCTTCCCTCACGTCCTCTATCAGTTTGCCGTCCAACCCCTTTCTTGTTTCTGCTGTAAACCACAGAACTACGTGTGCTAATCGGCAAGCACGAAGACAGTTTGACTCCCTGACCTATGAGGTTTCTCGAAGGAAGGTTTCAACTTGGTCTCTATCATAAACTAGCAGGATTAGAAGAGCAATACTTAACGCAGATCACAAAATATCTTTATCACAACCAATAGAACAATCTGTTTCTCACTTTAGAAAATATGTCGACTTTGCATACTTCGACTTCTCTAGTCCCCAAAATTTTCCTGTCGGTCCTGGTGGTTTAGTGGTAACCATACTTGCCTTCTAAACCCAAGATCATATGTAAGAAGCACAAGAAGGAAAGAGAGAGAAAAAAATAGCGTTAAAGCATAAACTTATTTTTAAATGAAGAATATTAATGTCCTATTTGTGTGTAAGGATTATAACTGTCAACTCACATGCAATAATACTTTTATTTAATTCGTAAGTGGAACACGGGGCCGAAACAAATTTACGCTATCAGATTCCATTTCTTGACAACACTTCAATCTCTTTCCAAGTTTTATTCATTGCTTTCAAGTTCAGTGCAATTGTTCTTCTCGAAATTATCCTCGGTCTTCCAATTTTCCTTACGCCTTATGGATTCCAATCTATCGCCTGTCTGGTTATATTTTCAGATTCTTTTCTCCATGTATGTCCAATCCATGTCCACTTTCGCTTCCTTATTTCAAGGAATAAATAAGCAAATATCTATTTAACAACTTTCAATGAACAAATGAAACCAAAGATTATCGTAAATCAACGATGAACAAATGAAGCCAACATTATCGTATAATGTTCTGTAAACAAATGTGACTCACATACATTATGATAGCGTTGCTACGTGACAGGTAAATCAACAATGAACAAATGAACACAAGATTATCGTATGATGTTCTGTAAATAGATGTGGCTCACATTACGTTATGCTAGCGTTGTTACAACAAAATGGAGCCAAGATTATCGTTTGAACAGCGGAAAGCAATTTTGAAGTGGTATTGGAAAACTGAGAATGTTTTTGAAATTCAAAGGTAATGGAAACGTGTGTACAAAACAGAACCGCCAACCGCCAACGCGAGTGTCAATTGCACGCTTTCGAGACAAATTTGAGACACATGGTACCGTATGCGGTGTTCACAAGGGTAGATTTGGGAGATCTCGCACAGCAACAAGCCCCGATTCCTCGGCTTGTTGACAATCTTCTTCCAAAGCACTGGATAGGACAAAGGGGTCCAATTCAGTTTTCACTGCGTTCTCCTGATTTAACTCCATGGACTTCTACCAATGGGGGGAACTCTTAAGGATGTTGTATATCATAGAAAATCAACTACATTGGCAGCACTCCGGGAAGAAATTGAAACGGCATGTGCTGCAGTCGCTGAGGGCACTTTCGCAAACGTTGCTCAATCAGTAGTTCAACGTACTCAGAAGTGTATCGACGCCGATGGTGAGCATTTTGAGCAAATGTTGTAACTGTAAAAGTCTAAGATGATTAGTGCTCATCATTTTCTGTTTGTATGAATTCAGTTTTGTTATGTTAACACAGTTTTTCTTTGCTTGAAGTGCGCATACATTTTTGGCATTCTCCGTATATCTGAGGCAGCGGTTAACAAATGTCTGCAATCTTTTGTTCATTTGCTTATTGTTGGGTAGTTTTCCATGCCTCGCAATTTTCAAACAAAATGTATTATAATAAAATAATAATGCATTTCATTTAAAAATCCTAATTTTTGTCTTTTCCTGGATCTTTTGTGAATTTCATAGTGTTTCTTAATTATTGTAGGAAAGCTCCCTTTGCTTTATTTACTTCATTTTGTACATCTTGTTCTGCTCTTCCGTTTTGGGACACTATGCAACACCAATAATTGAAATATTCAGCTCTTTCTATCTAGTGTTCATCTATGTATAACTTATATATAATATAATATATATTACTTTTATTTATTTGGTTTATTGAACATTACTTTCTGAGCTTCCAGCAAATTCATTTCTATATCTTTGAAACTTTGTGTCATTATACATAGATCATTAGCAAAATCGAAATCTTCCAGCATATCAAATAGACTCCATTGTGCACTCTCTTTTTATTTATAGCCAATATAATAATAATAATAATAATAATAATAATAATAATAATAATAATGACGATGATGATAACAACAATAACATCAACAACAATTTTGAGGGTAGAAAATATAAAGAACATCTGTACGTTTGCACTAATACCTACTTCTGCTGCAATTTCTCTTTCTTTTGGTTGTGATGCTGATACGATTAACAAATACTTTTATAATATACAAACATTACTTTCTGTACTGAAATTATTATGTTCGTACTCCGAAAACTTTCTGAATTTTTTTTGCAATTGCATTTACGATACAAGCTTGTTATCTCTGAAGCGTGACACACGTGTGAGGAGGCATAAACATATTGCGGATAAAAGAGGAACTAAATTAAAATGATTCCGAGGTTTACCCGATGGTATACGGTAGGTATGGCACGCTCCCCCAGCATGCTGCTTTGACGTCATGCAGTGTCTGTGGGCTGATTCAAGGTATCATACTACATTATTTACATGAATATTGTGACGATTTGTGTTAATGATGAAGACCGTGTTACACGAAGTAAATAACTCTAACTTCAGATCTAGTTATTAAGATTTAAATTAATACTAAAGGTAGAATCTGTTTAAAGTACTAACCTGTGTATAAATACCATGGCTTGTCTCTCCCTCTTTCTGTGACACACTTTATCTTGAGTTTCTTTCTCGCTAAATCGTAGGTACACTTGTTTCCGTTTCTCTGGTTTTCTCTTGTTTATGGTCTTTATTTTAATAAATTCACCTGTTCGAATAAAACGTCCAATAACATATTTGTCTGCAATTCACTTGGAAATTCCTTTTAAACTGGTGAATTTTATTTAATTGTTGAAATATTTTTTTACAAAATTGAGCATAAAGTGAAGCAACTCTTCTGTGTGTTTCAAAACTCTTTGAAAACTATGAAAGTCAAGTTTTCTTTATAGTAGATTCATCTGGCATTCATTGTTTAAGGTTATATGCTATATACCCTGCAGGCATTTCTAATAGTTTCAAAATATCAGAAAATATGTCTGATTCACAACTTATTCTTTTATATCGCCTCCGTGTTCTTTTAATCATCATGTCTGTCTAAATTCGGGCACCCTTAAGGTTTTTTCCTCCCGTAGTTTTTCTTTACCTGAAAAAATGAACATCAGGTAACTTTAAGCGTTGCATTATCATTTATTCAGCATTCTTTAGACCTTCTTGTTATTAGGGGCGTTATATTTTAACAAAAATTAAAGTTTCTTGTAGATGGTCTAATTTCTCAATGAGTTTATTAACACATGAAAAAACCCACTTTTCTTATATGGTTATTCCTCTCCAAGCTTACTGTCTACTGTCAGTTTCACTGTGTTGTACACAATGTGCATACTTAATCTCAGATGTCAGTACTTAAGAGCAATTTTTCTTCTTGTTCTTTTTTTTAAGAAAATGTATTACTTCAATTTAACTATATCTCTTTTTCGAAGTCCATTTCGCCTCCTTTTAGCAGTACCTATAAAACTTTCCTGTGCAATCTATCAGAAAAAAATCATTTTCTTAATATGTTTTAGGGGTGAGTTTGAGAAGCCTGACTTTTAAACTTCCATTGTATTCATCCTTGTCAAAACTTACGGAACAAATGCAGGCACTTTATACACAAGTGAACCCGTTAGTTTCATAGTTCAACATCTTTAGGCAACCTATGATACAAAAAGCTTGATGCTTTGGTTTTCATATCATGGGTTGACAAGGAAGCAACTGCTTAGCTGCAAGGCATGTTAATTCATTCTTGAATACAAACAGCACTTTAAAGAAGCTATAGTTACAAAACTTATCACAATGGTTTTTTTAGAATAGTACAGTAGGTGTATCTTTATTATTATAAAATTCTATATGCACATCATAAATATATTTTATGCATGGGTCGTATACCGTACATACTTAAATGGTATACGACCCACAATGATACACAATTAGAAAAACGAACAAATAATAATAAAAATTAAGACAATAATAATAATAATAATAATAAATATATACTTTACAAAATTTTAAAATATAAAGAACGGTATTTACATATGTATGAATTGAAACATATTACATATAATTACACTAGTAATTGCGCTCTAACCGGAAAATAAATTGCTTTCAGTTTCGCGCACTTTGGCTAACAAAAGGTCTATATTTAACCAATTAGCGTGGTTCGAAAACAGATCCCAGAACGCCAATCGACTTCTAATTGCCTTAAAAAGTTTTGGGAACAGCGTTTTTCTCAGGTGTTCCCCGTGGGTACATTCTTCCAGAATATGTACCCATTCTTCAACCCGGCCACAAAATGAATAGATTTATCCATTTTTTTACCCTTCTAACCTTCTAGTCTAAAGCAGGCCATTGCTGAACCCGTCTTTCTCCCTAAAACGAGCATATAAACCTCTTTACCCCAGGTTAATTTAATGTCAAGCGATAGGCTCAAGGAGACTTTCGTGTTACATTCTGCCTCGATTTCCTACCTGTTGTTATCCTCTAGTCTTGTACTAACCTTCTTCCATACGTTTTTATTATTTTCTTTACCTCGTTGCCATATTGAATCCAGGCCAATTCCTCTTGAGTCCTCTTTCCATCTCTGCAGCCCAAAACGTTGGCGTTATATTTTGGTGTGGTGTCTATAGCATTTAGCGCGAGGTGTGGACTGGTCTTCCTGCATTAGTGTAAGCCAGCATTTCACCGTTCTTGTTTTACTACTAATCGTATCTTCAAAACAACCCACCTTCCTCAAGACCCCACAGTTTGACGTTCCTGTGGAGAGACCGAGAACCCTTTTCCAAAAACCGATTTGAATTTTATTTACATGTTCAGCTCTCCCCCATCCCTATATTTCACTTCCATATAACAGAGTAGACTTAAACATAGCATAACAATGTTATTTAGGCAATGAGGAGCCAGTCAGCCACGCGGCTGACGTCACAAGCAGGCAATGCTACTGCGCATACCGTGTGCTCAACATACCGTGAGCTAGCCTAGTCATCCAGCGATCACCTTCCTACCTAAGGTCATATCAACTCACGTCAAATCATGTATTACTGTACAGGGAGAACCATGGATCGAAAGAAAGTTGTTGACACGAGCAAGCAAAGTGTATTGTATATAACATTATTGATTTCAAAATAACCGCACTTAGATTCCTTTGTTTATCAATCGCAGAGTATCCGGTTTGTTTTACAAAGAAAGCATAGCCTGTTGCGCTTGTAAACACAACGGTCGACACGAGCATAACCAGAATCTTCCCGAATGTGCTTCGTAATGCTGTAAATTGTGTAAACATGTTTACACAATTCTTTGAGATGGGCAAAATCACAAATTTGTCTAAAACGTCGTTTGACAAAAACAAATGCTTTTAACCGTTTTTATAGTAAATGTGCTTTTGTGAATGTTAGGAAATGAGATGTGGAAGCACTGTTTTAATTCTCTCAGAAATACTGAAGGCCCACGAAGGTCAGTGTTGTGACTACGCTCATCTAAACTGTACATACCTACGCCTACGAAGTGTAAAAAGAATCAAAGGCACTGCGTGCATTATATTCGGAAAAATATGTGTATCAAGCAAAGAGTTGCATGTTTCTTGGAGGAAAACGATCAGGAAGGTTTTGTAACCGTCATAAGTTCATAACAAACAGCAATTCAGCAGAAGTGGTGAGTATGAGCATAAAATTAAGTCAAATAGGAGAATTCAATATGATAGTGTTAGATTTAATGATACACAAATTCAGTTTCTGATTGGCCTTGCAACTTTTCGAACTAAAGGCATAGTGTAATGTTAGAAAGGCAAATTTTTAGAACTAGCTAGTGAATGATCTACAGAGTTCATCCTACGACAGCACGATGCATTTGCCTTATGTAGTTCTACAGGCATATTATTTTTATTATTATTATTATTATTATTATTATTATTATTAAATAAAAGAGAGAAACAGTGAGCCCTAATTTAGAAGCTGCACTAAACACTAATAATTAGGTGAGCATTTGATTCATGTACAAGAGCAAGAAGAGTAATCAGTTCATGTTGCAATATATTCAACAGGTGGCGCTTTATGCGCCGGAAAAATCAATAGTTCTACTTTTGCACAACTGTCAGTTGGTGTGGTGTGTGTAGTGATGGAGGAAGCAGTGAGTGACATTTCTGAACTTAACCTTTAAATAATTGTTCAAAAAACAGAAACTCTTTGAATTTAGCACAACATTACAAACTAGTACTGAACAACAATAAGAAGGTGTGTATTAATTGTATCCAGTCAGCGTCCAATTGAGTGCACCAATGAGTAGAAAGTAGACATTTTGAAGGATGAAGAAAAACTATAAACAAGGTGAATATATCTCATTTAAATATACAAAAAATTAGCACTAAAGCTAGTGTTAAAACATACGAAAACTTTCAACCCTAACATCCATAATAAACATATTATGCTTACGTTGCATCGTCTTGAGGAACTTAAAAGTGTAATATATCTGTTAAACAACGATTTGTTCAAGTAAAGGTTGCCCAATATTCTTCTCAACTTATGTGCTATACAGACAATTTGTAAATGCGTTTTTTTTTCCCTTCCTCTTCTTTTTTCACTTCAGCTGCTCAAGGGCATCTTTCTCTTTCATCTAAATCATTCTTGGTGTTACAAAATTCAGCATTACATTTAGACTTGTATGATCCAAATACGAAATATGTATTCTAGTGTATGTTTAAATTAATGTCGTTAATTTTCCATCTTTATCTTTAGGAGAAACTACTTGTGGTTTTAAAGGAAATTTTCTGGTTATCTTTTAAATCATTTAAATCTCATTTCTCCCTCGTTTACCAGTCTCTTAATAGATGATGAAGAACTCAAGAAAAATATCAAAATCATATAAAAAAAATCAGTCATACAAAACTCTTAGAATTACAAAATGATCAAATTCACTGAAACATTGAAATAATAGTTTCCAAATTTACTTTAGCCTGTTTAGCTTTATGAAATTTAAACGATCTCCTTCAAAGGAATTCCGTACGTATATTATACTTTGCATATTTTCATTCCGTAATCAAGTATGGAATTATATTTTTCTTTCAAAAATTAGATATGCCTACTCTCAAAAAGCAAGATATATGCTCTAGTGTGTTTGTGGTAGATAATTCCAATATTTTACTTAAATTTTAGTATACATACAGTCAATACTAAAAACAGGAATGAATTACACAGGCCAGCTATCATATTACAGCTCTCCCAGAACGGGTGTTTATTATTCTGCACTATTCTGGCCTACCCAACAAAATTATTAGGGACTGAACATAAACGTATATCATTCAAATATTAAGATAAAGAATTCTTTATAGCTTCCGTGGTATGGATGACTATGTTGCACTTAATTCAGCTTAATTATGTATATATACTTGTTTTTGACATGTTCTGCATCTAAGAGTTCTCTCTCAACTTAATATTTATGTATATTAAGTCTAGGCATAAATACTACAAATAATAGTGCAAAAGTTTCTTAAATAATGCTTAATTTAATAGCCCAACTGCATGGTTTTATTGCGACTACCTATATTAATACAATTAATGGCAAAACAAGTATAATGGTAGATACATGATTGCTAACAGCCATATTACAAATACTTAACTACGCAAATTAGTACACAAAGCGGAAGTTATATAATGGTCATCATTTACGCAAATAAATTAATAACACAATGGCATATATATACAATAAATGCATTTTAAACAGGCATATATTAATGCAACACGTACATTTATATTAAATAATATTTATTTTTGCATGGAGGTAATATTGGAAAAATAATTGGCAATTCTTCGTTCTCTTGGTTAGGCGACATTTATGTATCTTTTCATATCAGTGGCCAGCATAAATTGTATGATGTTTTTGGTTTTTCTGGGTACCGATAGTGCTCTGTTGAATTGTGCAGGTATATTGTGTAGTTTTCAATGTTTCGCTCGTTACTATGTTTTTATTAGATTTCTCTGTTTTATGGACAAGGTGACTAGCGTGCATGCGGGAATTGCATCTACATCTACTGTGTCTCGGTCATTTAGTTGTCCTCTGGGAAAGAGCGTAAGAGGCATTAAATATATTAAATATTTTGGCATTAATAAATTGACAATTTGTTTTTATCTCACTTGAATTTCACAGTAAATGCTGAAAGTAGTGGTCATTCCCTGGAAACTTCGTAAAAGATTTTGTTACCTCACAGATTTGTCCTACCTTAAATGTTCATTAAAATTCGAACGTTTTAACTTCTCTTAGTACTAAACTTTTTATAACTATAGGCAACGGCTTTCGGCATTAATTCGCTTCCAATTAACGTGTTTTCACATATTCCTATTTTTGACAGCAGGTAAAATTATTTAGATATGTCTAAAGTGAGAGAAAGGAGTGGGATGGCACATTCGCCACTAATACACTCCTCACTCTACCTGTGAAACAAGTAAACTCTTAACTGGTTCACAGTGTGCATCTTCCCGGCATTTAATAAAAGGCTGAAAACATATTGAACTAAAGAATGTTTTGAGAAAACTATGATCCAAATGGAGGTGTTGATTACTATAAATACTGGCTAAAACTAGCTGGAAAAAATATAAAGAATTTAATAAGTTGATGTAAAATATGGAAGTTCAAATGTTTAACATTAGATTAAACATAGTTTTGCTTTAGTATTAACTCATGTTCAACCGACTACTGTGTGTTTAGTTTGAATTATATGTAATGACTTTAATATTCATTTTGTACCAAGGTAGGTCCATAAGTTTCCGGCCTAACCATTTTCTAGTTATGCTAAAGACAAAAACTATATTTCACTTTTCAATATAGTTGCTCTTTATTACAATACACTTCCCACATCTTTGAATTATATAACTATTGTGTAACTATATGGAACAACCGACCACGGCGGAGCGGAAGTTATAGCTGCACTTATTTACTTAACAGATAAGCTATGACACCGGATAAGGGTTCCTTATCGGCGAGGCCAGAAACTTAATGAACCTACCCTCGTAGCATGCAATATTATTACTATTAGGAAGCATGTGAAATAAATGAACAAATGAAATTGATAATGTTCATTATAGTTTACAAAAAAAATTCTACTGGCTTTGGCATTATATTCCATAAACTATTCATATTTCCAAAATAGAAAGGAAGAAGAAATTTAATTGTTCAATAGCCCTGGTGTATAAAAACTGAAATAATGACATGCTAAAGCAAGAGTCGCTTGGAAAACCTGTAAGTAAATTTCCAGGAACGTGTACATGTGCCAAAGAGCCACGCCATGCTGGCTTGTTTATAGCAGCGTCCGTAACCTGTTAATCCTCTAGGTGTCAAAACCCACCCACTAATAACTCCGCAGGACTCGAGAGAATCCCAGCGCTAATATCCATACGTTATGTTTTATCTCCATAATCTGCCTGGCGACAAGAGAGCAGTGGCGTAGCTATGGCACGCTTTTGGCGATTCCTCTACCAGCACACTCCGCAATTTATTTCTTCTATCTTCCATATGCGAAGCAGAATTCAAAACAGGTTTTAGCTTTTTCATTTTTACACTGTAATCTCTCTAACCATCTGGCGTATTATTTAATTACTTTCATAATTTTTTTCATTCTTTATCTTTAGAAGAAATTCCAAATGCTGTTACGAGAATTTTCTGGTTATCTTTTAAATCACTTCATTTGCGTTTAGTCTCATCTCTCTCACATTTACGAGTCGCTTTATAGATGATGAAGAACACGAGGATAATATCGAAATCAGATCAGAGAAATTCATACAAAATTCTTAGAATTACAAATTGATCAAATTAACGGGAAGAAACATTGAAATAATAATTCCAAAATTAGCTTGAGTCTTTATAAATAAAAAAATTATTTTGTTATTATACTGAAAAAATAAACATTCCCCTGTAGGGTATATGTGCTTCAGAGTTTTTGTGTAATTTATATTTACAGAACTTTACAGATTGAACTTCTTTTGCGCATTCCTTTAAATATTTTTGGAACTTAATACTGCACTACACTCATTAATTTCAATATTAAATATTTATTAAACACGCTGCGTACATGAACATTAATATCATTTGCATGAAATCGGCATTTAATTAAATTTAGATCCATTATTATGTAGATGATTATGATAAATTATTTATAAAGTAGAATATTATTTTATTGTTTTTAAACGTAGGCAGTAGAGAAGCGTTAAGTACAGTAATTTGGAACGGTGTGTTTCATTGGCTGGGTCAAATGAACATATCAACTTGTGTAGCTTAGGAATCAGTGGGGTTTCCTGCACTACTATGCATCAAGGTCGTTGCAGTTTTTCGTTTGTTGATGATATTTAATGATTGCATGATTGCTATGACTCCAAAGGTGGGAACATCGTCTTCACACAAAGATCGGGAGCCACGAGCAGGATATTTTTTTTTGTTTATTTATTTTATACAGACTTAGTAGATAGACCATGTCAAAACACTTAAATGAATATATGAGTTAAAAAATTCATTTCTATTGTAAAAAGTCCTGTTAATGAACTAACCAGAGAATCATTACATAAATTGGCTTTTGTCAATACTAAATAACTAGTATGGACATTTATTGACTCTTAATAACAATTAATTCAAAGTACTTGTGATTTCTATTTAAACTACTAACAGGAAATTGAAACATATTTTGTTGTGCAGTGTTACAAAAGCGCAGATCATTCCTTATTGTATAAATATTTAGATTTTAACAAATAGCAATAACTCAAGTGTATATAAACATATATCCGTAAGAATTTTTTCTTTGATAAAAAGAGGTCGACACTGTTCCTTAAAACTGGAGTTTGTCAATATTCTAATGGATTTTTTTTTTCTGCAGTTTAAAAACCTTGTCAACATTAGAACTAGTTCCTCACAATAGACTACTTCAATAAACTATTGAAATAGGCACAACACACTTTTTTAAGATATATAAATGGAAGAATTGTTTGTAAGCTTTTCATCAAATAATTTAACATAAACAAACTTATCATGATTCTCCCAAGTTAGTTTAAAGCCAACTACAACACCAACGTATTAAATGATGTGTTAATGTCAATATGTGACAAAGTGTACAACAATAATATTGTCTTGTCTTTATTTAATTTTAAACCAGTTTTTAGCTTCAGAAAGATATAAATTCATTTGATTCCTTAATAAAGTAACATTCTTATGGCTGCTAAGTACTGTAGTGTTATATGTGTATAATATAACAGAATGTATGTAACTACCAATATCGTTAATACCTATTAAAATAATAGGGAACAAAGGACTTAGCCTTGTGGAACACCTCAATTTAGATCAATAACGCCTCCTTGCTTATGGTCAATTAAATCTGCCAGTAATTCCATAGAATTGCATTTTAGAAATTTAAATGTCATGTTCAACAAGTTAAAAAGCTTCACTGAAATCACAGAAGGTAGCCATGAGAGCTTCGTTCCTTTCAAAAGTGTCTAAATAATGTTTAATTTAATGTGCTATTGCGTTAGTAATAGTTAAACCTGTCCTGAAACCATGTTGATTTGTATACAATATATTGTCGCTTTCAAAGTAATTGCAAGGCTGCTTCAAGCCTTTTTGAAAACACAGGAATGTTGGAGATTGGCATATAATTACCAGTTTCACTCATTTCCACTTTTTTCAAAATTGGAATAACTCTAGCTATCTAATATGTTTCAGGAAATTTACCAGTTATTAGACAAATAGTCAGAGGATATAAAATATACACTATAGTTCGTTTTACAAAATAATTTAACATTTCATAATTTATTTGTTTATTTATTCTGGTAGAGCTAAGGCCATTAGGCCTTCTCTTCCGCTCTACTACTAATAATAATTACATGAAGTTATTGCGACAATATTACAATCACAACATTGACAGTAAAGTTGAAAATACTCACACACACATATAAACCATTGTAAAATATTATGTATCTAAATAAATGTATGCTAATACATAAATATTGATGATGAAAAATATTAACTTAAGCAGAAGAAAAAAAATAATAAAATAAAAGAACAATAATATACAACAAGCACCAGCAATGACAATTTATACAATATATCCACCTACGTAAATACCGAAAGTGGAAATAAAGATACAAGCAAAGCATAAAATTAAACCCTGACAATACTATGAAGGAGATAGAAACATTTGTGAAAGTAATAAAATAATTCTACAGCAGGTAAAGCAAATAAATACATGCTTTGAAACAAAAGGAATCTGAATCTAGGGTAATCGATCATTTCTGACAATATTAAACAATTTCTTATGAAATGCTCCTAAAGTTAGGCAGTCTCTGACATGCCATGGCAATGCATTCCAGAGACAGGCAGTGATGATGAGTAAAGTGATGTTTGATAGTACGTGCTGGGATTCAGAACGTGTGTTAAGATTGTGAGAGGATGATAGATTTTGAAAACGAGAAGAAAGATAAGATGTATGGATAATTTTGAAAAGTATGAGACAATGAATGTTTCTTCGGTCTTTTAGACGGAACCAAGACAGCATATCGAGGGAGGGTGTTATATGATCGAACAAATGCACATTGCAGATGTAACGTATGCACATAAAACATTTATGAACACGCTTGGGTTAGATTAGAGTTTAAGTCTGTGAGCAGAAAATCGCAGTAGTCGAAGTGAGGCATCACCAGGGACTGCACCAAGATCTTTTTTAAGATTCTGGGTAGGGACACGTTTAATCTTTTAAACAAATGGAATAGAGAACTTACCTTCCTGCAGCTTTCAACAACATAATAATCTACTGATCTGAAATTTTTAATAATCCTTAAGCGCATTTAAAATATCAACACTGGCAATCTCTTTCCAGTTAAATAAAAAATTTGGTGTAACATTAGCATATAATATTTGATAAGCAGATTCATAAGTGCGAAGAATGTCTAATTTTGCCTTCCTTGGATAACCAGTAACAAATTCATTAAATTGAGGCAGGAAGAAATCCATGTAAAACTGCACTACAATATGAGAAAAACTGGTAAAAATGAGGAAGAATATGATGTTTGTTGCAAATTGAAAAATGATACTTTCAGAAGATGATTTGAAGGTACATGTATCGATAATGAAACCATTGTTAAAACTTATTAGCATAAAGAAGACACACATACGCTGGACATCTGTTCATTGGTTAAGTAATTTTCACATATGAATTCAAATATGAACTTTTTGTTACCAGGGAAAGTATAGATGTCTATCAATGTAAAGGATATAAGGTTTCCCACCAGTGTTTTACTAACTGTAACATATGCTGGGGATGTCTATTGTGCGAATAAATTTGAGGACATTATGAAAATTGAAGAAAGTATGGATCAGAAACAATACCATTGCATCTAGTAGGGAAAGGTTTCGTCTAGCAGCAGGATAACAATTCTAAACGTTCATCTGCATGCTTGCATGAGGTACATCGCCTCTAAAGAAAGGCATTGAAAGATGTGGTTTGGCTGTCTCAAAATCCGGACTGCAGCTTCATAGATAATGGAAAAAGGTATCCAAACTAAATTTAAACCGTCTCTGGGAAGTTATCCAAAAGTATAGAAGTATATAGGATCGGAATATCTCCAAGGACTTATAAACCAAATTCCTAGAGTTTGTCAGACAGTTATTATAGCCCACTTGGAACTTTTTATGAAAAGAAACTTTAATTTTGTTTCTTGTAATTTAAATATTTTGTCACCATTACACTTTTTTGATAAAATAAACGCTTTTATATTCTGATTTATTAGTTTACGTTTCTCTTAGAAATATGAAGAAATGATATGAGGTATTAAAATTAATTAGCGGTAGCGTAGTTTTGCAAATTGTGTTCTTATTATTTCTTAACAATCAATGCCGTGTATAGAGTGTTTTAGACAATCAGACTAATCATACAACCTTTTCCATAAATAAATGCAGGGACCATAAACGCTGGAGATATCCTATAGTATATCGTTGGATAGGCATAATTTATCTTGCAAGCGATATTAAATTGAACAAAAATGTGCAATTATTGCCAAAAGAAGATTTCTTTTGAACCTATGGACAAATATGAGAACAAGATTCAGTAGAAATCAACCATTCCCTTCTTCCTTAACTTTAAAATAACTTCATCCTGTATTTTTTTTAATTTTTACACATTCTTTAAGTTCAACAAGTTAGTTCTTATTAATTACTAGCGTGCATTAACAAAAGTTCTACTCGAAGTTAAAAAAGAAACAAACTTGCTCTGCAGAGAGGAAGAAATTGTTACTATGTGATGAAACTTGTTCCAAATACTAAATTTTGACCTATTTTCTCAAGAAACAAAATGTTTATTTTGTTCTGTCTGCATAAAAATAAGGGGGTGGTGGGAAGAATTGTAATTGGAGTTTGATTATATGCAGATACAGCTCACCACTAAATAACTCCTCTGGTCGATCTACAGGGGTGTTGCTGGTTTTTGGAACTTGATAGTGCCGGGCTGAGTGAGGGGAATTAAAGAAGATGTGTTGATAATAAAGAATAACCTTTTATCTGTCAGTTGACGTCGTTTATTAAACCAACAAGTGCGTACCAGGGCGTTTCTCGTCGGCCCGCAGTAATGAGACAGTTGGCATACGCGCGAAGTTATAATACTTCACAAACAATAGTTTTCTTACTGCTAAGAAGCAATGCCAAGTAGAAGTGAAGCTCGAACATTTGATGTTTCAGCGCGAGTTCCCAAGACTAATTCTCAAAAAGCGCGATTTCACGTCCTTAAATGTCCAATAAGACTCGCTTGACCACATGATAAAGGGAAATTCTATTTTTCCCACCACTGTGGGTTTAGATATCCTTACAGGCTATTGGTGACATCATGCAACTCTCATATTATTGGCTAGTCAGATTATCTGAACGTAACAACTTGGCGATTCGTCCAACGTTCAATTTCAAGTTCTGCGATACGTTAGAGTTCAACGTCCTTTAACTGTAGCACGGTATTAACAGCTTTCGTCTTTGCTAACATGCCTGCTGGAGGAAAAAGTATCCCGCTTCCAATGAAAAAAGAAAGAATTTACTCTTATTGTCTGCCAGAACGGTCCCTCTGCTGCCCGAGCGAGAATTCCTGATTTTCGTAACATTTTTACACACTTACAGAACCCTTCACTTACAGCTAGCTGAAATAAAAATTTACATATATTCTAATTAACTTCTCACAATTGATGAGGTACCAAGGACGGTATCAGGGGAAAAGACTTCTTTAGAGCAATGCCCTTAATTTTTTTCTCTGTCATGTTTAGACGACTGTTTCCACTAAAGTATCTTAAAATATACTTCGATGTGAAGCTTCTTTCATAAGTTAACCTCACTAAAAATCAGCTATTTCTCTATTACTTAGAAATATGGGCACTAACTTTGGATTGTGCAGAGTTGATTCATAAATAACCCGATTCTCCATCTTAGATTCAACTCCTAAGCAATAAACTTCATACTACATCTCTGTCTTTCTGCTCATATATTACTCTGTTTACATCTTCAGACCTATCTTTCCATGACTGTTCAAACTTAACTATTTGTTTTTAGTTTTAATATTCCTTTGCACTATTGAAATATAAACGTAGAAACAAATATAAAATTACCTCACATTAGCATAAATTAAAGCGCAAAGTAACTCCAACTTCTTAAAATCTTGAATGTCATAATGACACGAGAATAAGAACTTTAAATGCATTCTAAACCGTTTATAAATATTAACGTTTAGATGAATGCAAATAGAAAATTACGCTAATGAGATCTCTTTAGAGATGCTTAAAATCTGCTATTGTGTGTAACTATGCTTAAAAGTTCAAGAACAATGATAGTACGTGGAAATCTTATACAACCAGTCTTAAGAACTGCGAACTCTTTCTACAGTTACACAATTTGTTTATGTAGCCTGACTGAAGAAACAAAATATTTCTAAAGTTTTAATATATCAAAGAAACGACAAAATCGCCTTGGAGAGGAAGGAGGAAGTAAGAGAAATGGGGGGGAACCAATAAAAGATGTTATGTACATGCTATAATATTTAAATATCCGATATTGCTTTTGTTTTTTCTAATTTTTTCATTTTATAATTTGAAGAATCCTATATGCAAGAGTATATTCATTTTTAAATAATGCGTATTATTGCCTTATGGCCAAAGTTTATAGACTGCACAGAAAATCTACAGTGTGTAACAGGATCTCACTGACAAACTTAGAGGAATGATAGTCACGCGGAGAGGATAATTTTTACTAAGGAACATATATATTCCCCTACAGCTTTCTCATGACTAATGCGTCGGTTTTAGAAGCGCATTCCGCGCATGAGCTGTCCGATATTACTCTGCTGTAATATAAAGCTTCCAGAATATCTCCTTACCGCTCGCAAGGGGCTTTGCGTGTCGACAGTTGGACATGCCACAGCCGGCCACGCCTGACTTCACTTCTTAAAACTGTAAACTCTTACCTTATAGCAAATGCATTGTACCGGTAAACACATTCCGATTGACACGATTTTCCAGTGTGTGAGGATTTGTTTTGTATATTTTGTTCACCAGGCTACCTTATAAATAAAAATCAAAGACTTGGGAAACAAGAAAGCACTGGCACTAATCACTCTACCTTCAAATACTTTCCTCGTGTATGAGCAGTGGAGGGAATCACATTTTTGTATGACTAAAATAAGAAGGCTACAAAAATTAAATTGAATTTCCAAACAATCCATCAGTTATAGTAACGAGATACGTATTCCTATTCTTCTAGAATCTTGGACAGTAGAAGACAAGTCTAAAAGAAGTGATAACCCACCAGATAATGCAGATTCAGGTTCATATTTTGAAGACTCAGGTCTAATGCGGGTAATAAGATAACAGAGGGAGGGTTAAAAGATCTGATTCATAGTTTAAATCTTTCAAAAGTACCAGCAGACTTTGTGGGTTCTGGTTTAAAGGAATTTCTTTCACAGAGGTGCAAGTAAATCAACCTCCCGAAAACGAGAAGAGCACCTGGTACACTTCTTTAGAATGGAAAACTATCTGTGTTGCTATTGCGATATTGATGATAAAATTACAACCCAGATGAATGGAGGCTCTTCATATATGCATCATATTTAAGCTTGAAAGTTGTGCTATCATGTAATGGAATCACCATCTAGCAGTGCAAACTAAAGAAAGTATAGAAATATGATGGTTTCTAAACGCATGGAACACTGTTAGGATTACAAAGTAGCTATACAAAATATTGTTGGCTTCTGTGCAAACGAAAAGCCGCGCTAAATATAAACATTATGGAAATAATATATGGTCTCTCCAGAAGAGTCGGTCCTGATGGTGTAGTGGTAACCATACTTGTTTTCTAAACCCAAGATCGCGGGTTCAAACCCGGCCAGGAGCGATGGGTTTTTTGGGGCGTGAAAATCCTAAGTATGGCTTCCTTCGGAAGGGAAGTAAAGCCGTGGGTCCCGTGTCGTACATTTACGGCACGAAAAAGAACTTCAAGCCTGAAAGAGAGGCCTCTGAGCAAAATTTGTCGGCCGTTTCACGCCCTGAGTTGAATGGGACGCTGATGAGCCGAGTTGTTAAAGAGCGTCCATAAATAAACCAAATCAACAAGAAACTCTCCAGAAGACATTTGTACCTGGTGAAAATACTGTCGCAGCTAAATCATTTTTGATAAATGAGTCCACCCAGTCTCGTGAGGACAATTGAGAAGCTGCCTGATGCAGAGGTGGCGATCTCCATTCTAGTAAGCCGCGATATAGCAATCAGCGGGATGCGGTGTGCTGATCACATGCCCCCCCCCCCCTGCAATACTGCACTCTACCAATGATAGATATCATGTGATGGAGGCAGAAGACGAGTGATCGTCGCGGTAAAGCTCAGACTCACATGGGCTGTAAAAAGGCTTCACAGATAGATTAGTTAAATTTACAGAACGTTTCAAATAGAGGAAAATTTTATGTTGTTAAGTTGAAGGAAGCCATTTTATTGAGCCGCAGATTAAAAAAAAACTTATTAAAGATCACCTGTTTGATAGTAAACTAAATTATGTGGAATTAGAAGCATGGCATTTATTAGATAATATTACAACAAAAATCTACAAAATGACTAGAAGCCTATAGAAATAAGGCTGCAATATGTCCCTCAAAATTCACTCCATGATTCCAATTTAGACATCATCCCTACTAACCTTTTAGTGATGAACATGGAGAAAGATTCTGCAAAGACATTTCTGAGATGAAGAAAAGGTGAAAATTAAGATAGAGACACAGTATGCTTGCAGACTATTTCTCATAAGAGGAACTGTAGGAAGTTACAAAATAAGCAACTGATCAGCTGGAAAATGAGCTGACGATATTTCCAGTTATGTTAGTTACTTATTTAATTAGGCAATTTTAATGTTATAAAGGGACTACTACGCATTGTGGTAGCTTCATTTTTAATTTATTTGCTCGAAAATGATAAACATGACTTACTATAAACTTAGGATGGTAGATACAATCAGCGCTCAGAATTCATAAAAAAAATAGCTTATCTCGCGCAAACATTTTTTTGAAGTTTAATTTTGTGGTTCAGTGTTATTGATATTAGAAATTTATTTTGCTGCCAATCCTGTGGTTTACATAGGAAATCTTGAGAAATGAGTAAAATAGTGCTCAATTGCTTATCATAAAGTCTACATTTAAAACAGTGTAGGCATATTAACTGTGTGCAACGTGCGAAGTTCAAGCAAAGCTATATAAAACATTGCACAGAAGTAAACCATCTGTGTATCTCCAGTCCAAACATTGACAAAAAATGCTCTAATATAAAAGATTCCAAGCACACTTGCGCAACAGCGATTGTCTATTGTCGAAACAACGAGACATGGCGTCCAATATGGTGGCAGCCGAGATAGTATCTGTATAGCTGCGGTTTCCCGAGCGTTTTGAAACCCTTGTAGAGGACAAAATATATTTCCGATAGAGAAGGCAAGGGCGTTGACTGGACTCCGTGGTCAAGCGAGACAAGAGGTTAACCCTAACACCGAATGACATGGCAGTCTGGGATGTGGACCGTGTACTTGTCATCACACCTGCAGGGAACGGCCTGGCGAAATATTAATCAGGAGCACGACCTCAAGCACGACCCAAGACAAATAGCGCGTGCGCCGAGCTAGATAATTTTCTCAGTCATCTAGTGTCAGTGGCGTGCGCATCGCTACACCTGTGTCTATTTTCTGTTCCACGTAAGAACTGAAAGCTGGACAATTATTTTGTAATCCTGCCCTGTCTGTATTTATCGCTGCTTCACTGAATGGAGTGTAATCATATCGCTAAATATCAGGTTTTGCTAACTTAACAATGTTTTCTTTTTTGTAAGTGAATGAATGTTTTTGTATCCTCTTCATTAAACAACTGTGGTATTTTAACTGCGCCGATAATTGTTTTCAGTGTTGTGTTTTCTTGAATTATTTCTTTAAAAAAACTTTAAACACTTGTTCTTTTAGGCTCTTCTGAATGGCTTCCCAGATTTCCATTTCTCAATCTAAACTCTAAATGAACATTTAATTCTATTTAAACATTTACTGGCTAACATACCAAGCACATTTACAACTGTTTTTGCACCGTGTCTCATTAATTTGAGAACGACGCTATTTCGTTGATATCGGCAAGCTCTTACTATAAAACTGCTGGAGGGAAAACCCCCAGAATTTGGACATGGAAAGGTGACTCAACAATACGGTTGAAGAATAGTAAACATTCACAATGTTCCATAATAATTGTTTAGCTGTGACTCTTTGTCGTTGATTTACGTTATTTATGGACGGTCTTTAACATCTCATTTGCATAAAATTTTGCATGAAATTCCAGGCTTGGGTGCGCTGCAAGACTTTCTTTTGTCTCATAGACTTCAAAATGAATCCACTTTAGTGCAGAAAAGCTTTTCACAACAGAGCAGATGGAGATGAACCATATGACTGGTTATTTTTACTAGTTCTGGTATCTTGCTTGAGTATTTCTGCAAGAGGGATAAAGCAGAAAATGGTGACTAATTTCTCTCATACCCTTACTTTATGTGTTGATATTTTTTCAAACAAATCAACAGATTTGGAGGAATGATTCAGTGTATCTCACGTATTAAAACTAAATATAATATTTCACCATTAGATCGTTCAACTATATAATGAATGAAACAAAAAAATAGTTACTTGTTCGTGCTGTAGGAGCGCATTATCCGACTGACAGGAGGTTTACAAACGCTGCAGTAATTGTATCTCATAAAACAGAAGCAACTCATGTCTGAAGTTCCTTACCAGCTGGGAAATATCAATAGGTAGTCAATTCCTCCTCACTTGTTGCTCAGACTACTGAAAAGACTGTTCATTGAAGCATAGATTTCTATTCCAACAGCCGTTCTATGATGTACTGTCATTTGATTAATCGCAGATTTTGCACCACTGAATCTTTAAACGCTGATGATCAGCTATTGAAATTTGGGATTTTCTTGCTGGTGAAGCAGGTTGAAGAGATGAAGACATTCTGGGGCCAATTTCTGCTCCCTCTCGCTTTAACACCGACTTGTCAGCATCTGCTTTCAATTTCTTTATCACCATAACTTCATTATTTGTTTCCTTGGTTTCCTGTATCAAATTATTTGACTAAGGCCCGCTTCATAATTTCTGAAATATACAGTGCAGTTTATTAATCCGCTACATCATTACCTCTCACATTTTAATTGAAGATCTTCACTGGAAGCTGGAGTAATAAGTGTAGCTGTTTGTTAAGTAACACAAAGAGTTTCATTTCGGAAAGCATGGGTGGAATAACAGCGTAATGACCAATAGTGCAACATTTTGTTTCGATTCTGTCCATATGCTGTCAAATTTCAGTAAAAGTACTCGCTAATTCCATGCAACATACAGAAGCTGAAATGTATCCATAATTCTCATCATATTAATATTTACGTGCCCCATAGTTAAACCTTTCCGAATTTTTTTACACGAAATGTTTATTTCTTGCACTGGATATCCTCTTGAAACTTTTGGGTACAGAAATCGTTTTGCCCGTGGCGAGTCCTGGGCAATAAGATGACATATACTTCTTTTCTCAGACGCAAAGTATTTTTCTGCAGAACTCCTCACGGCCTTGCAAGATTCCGGTATTCCATAAACAATCAATAGAGATATCAGTCCACCAAGCTGTCAAAAAGCGATTCTGGAATTCATGAAGACAAGAACTCCCAGAGAGAACAGCTACCAAATCATGCAATCAAGGCATTCTCAACATTCCAGATTTGCCTAGGAAGTGGTAATTTTTCAATTGACTGTTCTACATGATTGTCTGGGCAATCTCTTCAACGAATGTTCTATATCAACAGCAAGAAATCATGGACAGAATCATATGCAGAAATCACTGCGTTATCTTGTATTGTACTATAACAGAATGTGTCAGATATTGGTAGGCTAGGGGTGAAATGGTTAAGCACATGCATTGAAAATATCTTCTCTTTTCATTTGACGCTACAGCTCGGGGTGAGCCTTCACCTGCAGCGATGACCTCTGCTTCCTCTACCTCCGTCTTACGACTTCATTGATAGAGGGCAGTATTGCTAGGGGCCATGTGATCAGCAAGCCGGCACCCTGCCGGTCGTCTATCACGCAGCTCTCGTGATCGAAGATCGCCACCTCTCCATCAGGCAGTTTCCCAATTGCCATCACGAGACTGAGTGGGTCCCGTTCCAGACCTCCCTAACTTAGAAAAATTCCTAAGTAGGTACAGGGAATGAAACCGGGAACTCCCAGCTAGCAGTCAGCAACGCTAACCACTAAACAAAATATATTATTTTAAAAATTGACTTCAGAATACTTTGACAATGCAGCAAAGCATCAGATGAAGTATTGTTTATATTAAAAGATGGTGTTTTAAATTGCTTGCAAATTCTACAATCGAATACTTAGTGCGTTTGCACCATATTTAATGTGGAAAAAAGTGCTAAAGTAAATCCTAAATGCTGTAGATAATTTTATTAAATAATGCCATATATATGAGAAATGGCATTTGCATTTGTTCTAGATGTGTCAAGAAATGCCAGCGACAAAAAAAAAAAGTTAATTTATTGCTTGAAGCTGTAGTTTCTGACAAGTTGAACACCTTCCATAACTTTTATACAACTTTCCAGACAAATACGAGAATGAAACGTTTTGCATCCAGGTTTAGAATTCTTTACTTTCTTTTTAATAGTATTTAGCACCAATGTGGCATCACAGGCGACGAACACGAATGAATGATGGTATATGAGGTGAATTGGGAAAGGCATTTTTGAAGGAAGGCCTAAGTTAGAGTACCTTCCTAGTATTTCTCATTTTGGAAAAATTGGCCTTGCCTCATTGATATTTTATAAGATATTGTTGCATTTTTCAAGCTCAGTTTATGGTTTTTCCCACCATTCAGAATTCTGTTTGTAGTATTCCGACACATAATTTGTGGCATGTGGTAAATACCTCTCGTTTTTAGTACGAGTACTTTCCTAGACTGCGGTTCTCGAATTGTGATACGCGGACAAACGAAAGATGATAGAAATATACTATATGTATTTATGGAAGTAAAATCGATTAAAATCGAGATTGCGGGTGACTTTTTTGTTTCGAAGAGAGCTTTTAGATATAAGTCCAAAGCGTTGACCAGATAGAAAACTTATGTACCGCCAACAGTACGCATCTTTCGGCAGGCGAAACTGTGTAGGCTGGGGCTGGCCAGCAACCTGCCCCTATTTTACCGGACTATCAAACAAGGCCATAAAGGTCTGGTGCCTTCAATAACAAATTGTATGAAAAAACCATTTTATAAACCCGTTTGCCTAAAAGAAAGCGTAGAAATTATTTGAAAACGTAGAATCAGAACTTGGTATAGGATATTTTCTATCACGGCTTGTAAGTGAAATGCAGCATCCCCCTCGTTTAGGAATTAAAATTAAGAGTAATATTATTCCAATATATATATATATATATATATATATATATTATTACTGTGGGAGGATACACTAATTAAAAGACAAATATTGCAAACTTTTCAATTATTGATTTTATATATTTAAAATTTGTAAACTAGTGATCAATAACTTAAAATTTGTATAAGATTCATTTTTAGCATTTCAAACTCTAAGTTAAATATTTAGGATCTACAATAGCGAGAGATCTTTAAAGAGGTTCGCGTATAAGAAACGCTTGAGAACCGCTATTCTAAATTATAGCAGACTCAAGGAATTTTATTAACCTATTAAAATTCTATGCACACGTTGCTGTCTGTCCTCCAAATATTATGAGAAGATCCTAAAGGTTGTTTTACAATATAAAGTTAAATGCTAATTTATTATTTACATACATCAACACACTTATCAAATATTTATTTTTACTAGCTGCTCCAAACCTGACAGTCCTGTTTTTATAAAAACGGTTTTCAATATGTTAGTTTCTTCTTGGTTTCTTTATTGGTGACTGTAGTTTCGTAATATCTGTATTTTGTATAAGATCACCTGTTTCTTGTGCCTTGGCTCCGTGCCACATGACGCCCTTACCATGAGTTTCTTATGGTAGCACCTGAATTAATTTATTATGTGATCTACTTTACCCTCTTATTACAGCGGTGCTAACATCTATGACACCTGGATCAGTTATAAACACTAGAGATATATTTAAAAGTTTCAAATCAAATGTTCATATCTTCCCCCCCCCCCTTAACCTTGCATAAGCAATAACGGTTCTGTATATCGGATGTGGCATCTCGTTTGTTTTATATCCTCGCTCGAAAGGATTACGAGCACAAGCGTTGTAATAATTAGAAACACAGTGTGAAACATTTATTTGTTTACGCAATTGCTCTTGTCTACTACCTGTATTGTCAAGGTCATCTTGTACCAGTGAAGACGCATGACTGCTGGAAATGTTCACTGTCATTAAATTATTAACACTTGATTTTACAGTACTATTAAATATCTACAAAGTATTAATAAATACGCAGCCATTAAGTAGCTTAGCTGCGCACATGTGTCGCCATTTACAATGTATGAAAGATACAGGATATACAAAAATAATTTCATCAAACTCTTGCTGAAACTCTTAAGCAAATTTGCTTATAACTAAAACCTCGACCCCACCGCACTCAAAACAAGATGTCTGCGACTTTATAACGCCACAGTTCGATGTCAGACAGTGCAAGAGATAATCCGTCTGCAGTCAGTTTCCTAGTATGCGTCATTCAGTTGTTTTTACGCAACGCACATTTGTAAACATGGCGGACAGTCATGGAAGAATAAACACACATAAGTTGCTTTTACTTGCTAAAGAATTTTTAAGCGTGTTTCGCCATAAAAGGGACCTCTGCGAGTGGCCGAGGTCGTTAAGGCACGGACTCGTGTGTAGGTGGTCTGGGGTTCGAATCCCGCCAGGACCGTCCTTCCTGACTGAGGGTTTTTCTAGGTTTTCCTCAGTGCTCATAAATGGCAAATGGCGGGTAGGTACCCTTAACTTAGGCCTGGAACGTTTCCTTCCTTAAAAAAAAAACTTTCCCAATTTATCATTTCATCTCATATATCATCAGTGTCCATCGCCTGCGGTGCCTCTGTAGTAAAAACGGGCGTTAAACACTATCAGAAAACCATAAAAAGGTGCGAATACATGTATTCTAGAATTTAAGGGACATAGAAGAATTTCCATCAAAGCTCACTGTAATTCTAAACAACACATAAAAATATCAAATTATTTGGTAGAAATGTCATCTGCATCAAGATATTCAAATTCCAATACAGCCAAATTTTTAAATATATTTTGAAATGATACTATACGGTAATATTCGCTTTCACAAGCTACAAAATTCTATTTTGAATTTTTTTATTTTTCAGAAATAGACAGGAAGAAACGTTTCCTGCGTGAACCCAAAAAGTAAGCAAAAAGTTTTTCTTTTAACATTTTAAAAAATGTATTGTTATTTATTGTACAAGTGCAAAACGAGCAGAAAAATATTTAATAGAATACTTATAGTTAATTTTATTATTAAAGCCATTTTATAAGGTAGTATACTGGATATCTTTCGAACAGATAATGTAAATTGGCCTGATAGGAACAAATTGAAATATCACTAAAAGAAACTGCCATTGATTTCAGCCACTATACGCTATTAACGCTACTGCTTTATTCTCCATGCCTTTACTTTGTACTCTTCTTGCCTTTCCACTACACGTTTGAGTACACTAACCGTACTCCCAATGCTCGAGGTGCAGTTAACTTTACGAGAATAGATAATGGTGACCGAGCTTCACTTATAATCTATTGCCTCAGTTTTTCTCTTAGAAAGCATGGATAAGATTGAATGTTGGCTGTTATGGGATTTCGATAGTCTAATTCACAAAAGCGAGTGAGCACGTATTCTCGTGCTAAAGCAGTTAAACGGATGTCAAAATTTTCTGTAATTTGCTAAATGTATTAACTAGTAAATGATTTTGTTTATTGGTTTATAAAGTTTTACGTAGAAGATTTGTCCCGAATGGAACATATCTTGTCATTTTGTCTAACACATATTACCACTGTAATTTAGGAATGTTTTACTCCATAAATGTTATATGACACATAAAATATAAGTATATTCAGAAAACAGAGATTTTTACTTCCCTTTTTGCAAGATATACTGTATTTACATATAGGTTATTTGTTGTATTTAATAATATATGTGTTTATGAGAAGTATTTTGTAAATTTACCATATCCTTATGAACTGCCTTAAGTGCTCGTAACTAAGTAAAACAGAATAAATGTGTTGTCCGTTGTTAAAAATGTATTTAGGCTCCTGTGTTTCTAAAGCAATGGCTGTTTTGTGAAACCAAAGCAGGAAAAATAAAAGTATTTTATGACAGTTTATACTGCAATAAGTAAATATAATTATAAACGAGATTCATTTTTTTACATACCAGAATTATAAATGTTACTAATAAAATTAATTAGTAATAATTTCTATTTCCCAATGAATTATACTTTGTTTATTATACTTATGATGCTATTATATTGATAAAATTATTTATTCCGTTCGTCTCTTGTTAGTTAGTGACGATGGATTTACCGCAAAAAATTTAGCACAAGCTGGAAAGGCTGAATTGTCAATACAGAGAAAATCTTGTTATTCTTATCAGAAAAAATGCTACAGGTTTAGTAAAAAATTAAGAATATTTCAGAAACTTTAGTTTTAGCATATATTTCAAATTCTGCCAATGCATCTTCTAGTTAATATTAAGTTATTATTTTATAAATTCTGTAATTTTGTGTTCTACAATGAAAATAAATTATTGATTCTGTTTTCAATAATACATAAATGTTTCCTTTATATTACGTAACATACTATTTATATGATGACAGTTTTTAGCAATGAAAACAATTTAATATCGTGATTGTATATTTTATACAGCCACTGTCATAGTTTAACATTTTATTAACCATTTTTACCAATAATAAAAGGTTCCTATAATTCTCGTATTACTACTGGCTACAGTAATATGCAGCTAACCTTTGTTTATGAATGAGATACTCTCTGCTGAAAAAGTGTACAATTTGAAATTGTATCAAACATAAGCAAATTAAATAAATTAATAATATTTCATTTACATAAATTATAATAGATGGGCAAAATGATTAAGTCTTAAAAACAGAACTGGGCGTGCAATGACAAAAAATAATTATTAATATTAGAAGACTATAAGGATGAAACAATATTAAACTAAAAACAAATCGCTCAAGTATTAAATGTATTCAGGTATTTTAGTTCAAAGAAAATGGCAAGTATTATGCACATATTTTATATGAAATATTGCATCTTTAGAAATGTATTTCAATTTTGAAAGTCTTCTTTTCCTTTACTGCACTAACATGTAAAGAGCCTGCACCTACTTTCTTGAAGGAAATTGCTATATCATGACGCAGAGTGACAGATGGTAAGACCATCGCCTCCATCGCCAACTGGTAGGGAACTTAGGTATTACTTGGACGTGAAATGACCAGACTTTTTTTTAGCAGGACGGAGCTTTTTAACGTGCCGTGAATCTATGGCATAGGACCTATAGTTTTAAGACCCTTTCGGAGGGAGTCCTGGAATTTTATGAAGTTTTTCAGTCACCAGAAAAATGTGTGATTAGTTCTTCATTGGTTCTAAAATTAATGTAAATATTTTAAATTTTTATAATTAATAATAAAGGCATTGCATTTGGACAACATTTATAGAACTAGAACAAGCGAACACAAGTTCCCTCTGCTAGCAGTTTGCCGAACTTGCTATTGCATCAACGGAATGCATATCCTCTACGTCGATCATAGTTATGAAATAATGGTGACTTTAAATGCTCCAACAAAATTAGAGAGGTTTTGCAAGTCTATATAAATAGAGATTTACAACCCCGTCTTCTTCAGACATTGCAATTTATTTTGTAATGTTGTCCACCTGCTCTCCCATAGTATAACCTTGTAACAATAGCGATGCCCCGCCCACACACGTTTCCTCGTATGTAATAGTTTATAAATTACAAAGTATCCTGCCAGACGATTTGAATACAGCTTGATTGCTGATGGGACGGCAAGTGGGGGAGTAGTGGGCGAGGTTCAGTTAGTGATTAGTGCTCATTCCTTTCCGCCTCGTGACGATCATCGTCGGATCGTCTTCCTATCCCTTCTTTACTTCCGCTATTACACGGACCACACCTCGCAGGTCAAGCGAGGTCAACTCAGTCCCAGAAAGTCCGCGATATTGTTCTTGCTGAAGTGTACATCACGACATTAAAACCAGGCGTACTACATCTTACAATTTGCCCCCTCCTCTCCAGTGGCGTAGCAAACGCGGCCTCAACACAAATTAAATAAAAATATTTTTTATCTTGTTATAACATTTAATGATTACGCAAAATGTAAAACAATGCTGAAGAAATTCACAGTAAAGACTACTGCTCGTTATAAAATCTTTTGTTAAGTACTCGCTATTAATTTAAAAGAGCCGATTGTTACATTTGGACGACTTACCTTTTCCCTCCTTGTTATGTTGAAATTTATGTAAAAAATAAAACTACAACTCACTTTCTCTTTCAGATTTTTATTTCAATGAATTAACTTGTTTACTCATTTAAAAATTTGCATTGATTATTATTAAATATTAATCTGCTAAAATTTAGCCATCTTTTTTCATCGAAAGGCCTTTATAGAATATCTTACATCTTAAATCGTTATCAAATATTATAGAAACGGTGAAAAAATTAAGTCCTTTAAGATGTTGTGGGGCATTTCTTAAAATGTTGATGAAAATATTAAACTATAATAGGCATTGTCTTTAATCACGGTTTACAAGTCACAACAACCTGCAAGCACACTATTCTAAGAACTTACGTACTACATAGCTGTGCATTCCTAATTTAAATTAGCTCGTTTAGTTTGGAGCTATTTTCAGAAGATGATGCATCACTTAAAAACACCAGAAGGAGTTCTTTCAGCTCAGCTACAGACATCAGAGAACTCAAACTGTGGTCTGTTTAGTTACAATGAGTAACATAGTGTTTCGTGTTATAAACATGGTATAAAAGATATGGTATATTCATAAAAGCCCATTTATTTAAGTTTTTGCATTCATTTAAATCAAAATGATACATAATACACTTGCATTAGCGGGGAAGCTGCCGTTGATAAATAACGCAATGGGTAGCATTGCTTTTTTGTCTGCAGATTTTCTTCCATATGCTCAGGAATGTTGAGCTAATATGGCCCTTACGGCAGAGTTGTTTACAGTCACAGAGCATCTTTAAGGTTATTCCTCGTGTGTGAACCCTGTATGGAACACATAATACGACTGCAATACAACAAAGACGACGTTATGTTTAATTGAGACCTCATACGCTAACGCAATACTTTAGCTCTCGATACTAGGCGTACCGCAGTCCGCGCCGACCGTACTTCAATTCCATTCCTGTCCCTTTGTTCGCTTTCTCGGTCTCAAACAGCATGCGTTCATTTTATGGTTAGAGAGTTGACTCTAGGGCTACATTTAACGTTTGCGAACAAAAGTTATTCCCAAAGTTAACACAAGTTGGGGTTTAGGGTTGTAAAGGAAAACATTAGCAAAGAAATTAGATATGGCTATGCTTATTCGTAATAGTCAGTCATTGCATTTTCTCAGTATAATACCTGTTTACTTGAGAGAGAATAATAAATCTAGCATTGTAGGACCGTATACATATTGTGCATGCTTGATAGCCGCACATAAAACGCTCTAGCGGGCAAGGTTTATAACTAATGTCCAATACTATAGGAACTCCTATGTGAAAATGTGGTACTAGTAAGAACTTCATGAACATCTATTACCAGAACGCTCGGCTATTACAGATGAGTATTCATTTTCAATCAGAAAGAAGAAATTGGAATGGCAATGTTCATCGTTAACGAGCATTCTACCGTATTAAGAAATTCGACCCCATATCATCTCTGCGATAATGCAAATCTGGCATCTTCTTCATACCCCACGTTTACATATATGACATAAAAGTGTCATTTTTATTTTATTCCGCTATGTTAATTTTTTTATATTCTAAAGCATGAAACAATTATTAATTTTAACTATCTGGTTCGTATATTATTGATTTATGTTTACAGGGAGTCTGGGAATAATTGCCAATATGTTGATTTATCATGTATTCTCACTTTTTATTATATACATATTGAAAAGAACAAATTTTGTTAAAATTGTCTGGAAATAAAAGCTCAAAGATTTAAAATAGAAAAAAAAAAAAAAACTATGCTGATGAAATTAAACTTTACTGTCATCTTAAATATGAACAGAATGAATCGTTGGTCTAAACTTTTATAAAGTTCAAGATATATATATATATATATATATATATATTGAGAATCGTTCTTAATTTATGTATTTATCTAGTTTATTTACGGACGCTCTATAATATCTCAGGTCATCAGCGTCCCATTCAATTCAGGGTGTGAAACGGCGATAAATTTTGCTCGAAGGCCTCTTCGTTTAGGCTTGTGGTATTTTTTACGAGCCCAAATCTACCACAAGGGACCCACGCCTTTAATTTTCTTCTAAAGGAGTTCATATTTGTTTTTTACGCCCGAAACAAATACAATGAACCCGCGATCTTGCGTGTAGGATGCAAGTACGGTTACCATTGGACCACCAGGACTGACTAGAAACGTTACTACCAATATATAAATGCAACTATGTTGAGAAAGTCTGTCATTGACAATTAAACGTAATTTTTAAAACAATTGTTTGTAATAAAGAATTCAATAAAAATGAATGTCAAAGCGTCGGATAATTTTTGCACTGACAGAGATGTTCGCAAGTAAACATTAAATGACATTTCTAACTACAAAGATTGTTTTTTTCTGTGGTCTTCAATTAAGAATGCTTTTATTTGTTTAATTTTTTTTTATTTTTTTTACTTTTACATATCTTCATAATTTTTATCTTTCTCAAAGTAGTTCCTATTGGATGCAATGAACCTGTCACTGTATTTTTACCGATCTTCAAAGATATATTGGAAAGCATTTTTGACAGATCCTTCAGAATCTCTTCCGCAGCCTTCACCACTATTTCTGATGCCCCCTACGTATTTCTCCAAGTTGGGGAAAAGAAAAAAGTCACATGGGGTCATATAGACCATAGGGAGGGTAAGGAATACACTTCAAACTGATTTGTGTGAGATATTCAGCAGCAACATTTGCGATGTGCGCCGTACAGCGTCCAGTTTTTTGCACGGAAATTTGGCCTTTTGCAGAGTTTTCAGGACATCTACGTAGCATTGCCCAGTTACAGTTGTGCGTGTATGTGCGATATACTGGTAAACCATTCCTTGAATATCGAAAAATGAGATGATTATAACATTCCCAGCAGAAACAACCCCTTTTGCTTTTGGTGACGGAGGAGATTTCCACACAGAGCTTTGCTGTTTTCTCTCAGGATCGAAATGATGTAGCCAAGTTTCATTAACAGTGATTATCTTTGAAAGATCCTCATCTTCCTAAAACATCATCTTCACTGCATCCGAACATCCTTTTGTTCGGGAATCAGCATTCTTGGAACCCACCGTGCACAAACACGTCTCATATTCAATTTTTCAGCTAACAACGTGTGAACGGCACTCAGTAAAGTTTTCAGTATTTATGAACGTGTTCATAATATTCTCGGTGATCTTCTGTCACAATGACAGCGCGCTTAGAGCACAAGCTGATGCGGCGGTTACATCTTCTTTTGAAATTGATTACTTCCCCTTTTTAAGCATTTCCAATCATCTTCGAGCTGTTCTATAGGAAAGAACAAACTCTCCATAGACCTCCACTGAAAATCTGGTGAGATAGAATATCAAAGCAGTATATTGCTCATCGCGTGTCATCTCCGTTTTTCTGCACGTAAAACTGAACATGTCTCAACTTGCATACCTATCACAACATTGTAAAACTAAATTTCAGTGCGAAAAATTATGACTGTAAAATATGCTAATTCTTTATTAAATAGTTCTTGTAAAAACTGCAGAAAGGACGAGACAAGAATAACTGCTACATAGAGCGTAATTGGGGATATTTTATCAAATATTATTAAGTATAATTATCCAAGAAGCTCAAGACGCTACTACCTGCTGTAAGGCTCAGAAGGGCGCCTGCTACGCCACTGCCTCTTCTTCTCTTTCCCATTACCATCTTCTTTTTTATTTTCTCAGGGCACAAGTACCTCTATCGGTCGGCTGCAGTGAAAGACCACGGGTCACGGTCTGGTGGCCAACTCTGCTGCTGACGATGGAAAAGTTCCTCATTGCACTACGTCCTGCCTATGTTTAAAGTCTGCAGTTAATTGCACGTGCGCAAAGATTTATTAACATTCCTTAAGACCTCACTGCCACAATGGAAGGTCTTGCATGAAGAACCAATCAAGGATGTAAATTCTACTGGTCAGCCATTCATAAAAGATGACGGTTTAAACTTCCTTATTCTGCACGCATTGACAAGTTAAGCATTACATACAGTCCGTGCAGTTTCTTTAACCTCTCTTAGTGTCGTCTAAATTCATTATAGCCGAGTCCCTGATTCAGAAAGGTGAGTATAGCATTAATATATCACCGACATAACTAATGGAACAGCATTTGGCATTATCATGAAGACTTATTCAAAAAATCAGGGTACTTAACACCACTTTGATGATGATGATGACAACATATGGAAGAAAACGGTGAGAGTTTGTACGAGCAAGACAGGCCATTTTAAATAACTCGAAACCAGCAGCTGTACTCAAATGAGAAATGTATGTAACTGCATCTTATTCGACAATTACATGCTTCTTGCTTCACCGTTATACCTGTACAATTATTAAGCTTCTGGATCGTTATGAATGAATACTTCTTAGTGGGGTGTTTGAGCTGTAAGCTAATGCAACTTGGAGGCTGTCCATTCTGGTTAGTGTGTAAATAATTACATTTATAGATGAAAAGAGTAGAGAAAAAAAGTGACTGGAAGTAAAGGCGACAAGGGAATGCTACCAAAATTTGAAACTTCGCAATATGTTGTAGTGCTAAGTTACGTACTGCCTGAGCCCTGCTTAATCGGTAAATACAGCTGCCGCAATCGGAAAACGGGAGATAGTCGTTGCGCGTAAAGTTAGGGTTTATATTTTACATTGAAAGCATAAATTGACACTAAATTTAAAAGAGATAATAACCACTAAATTGAGTTAGAAGAGATATTAAAACGTTGCTCCTCAGCGGCAATACATTGCAGGCATCTGCGTAAGAAATTCCTGTGTTTCACCTAACTTTTCTTCGGTAAGGACACTGTGGTTTGGAACACGTTTCTCGCCATTCAGGGATTCTGTCTCTCGTAACTGTTTTCATAAGTTGACGAACGGTTTCTCTGACTAGAACACGATTACTAGAATATTTGTTTGCGAAATGCCATATCCCTTCTCTGCAAGAATAGTTTTCACATCTGTCGTACTAAAATAACTTCTTCAAGAGCATGAAAACATCGAGTAACACACGAGTACACAACCTCTGTGCTGAAAAATCCACCCTCAAACTAACTACAAGCCGCTATCTGCACATTCATTATGCGATCTTGACATTTGGCTTCTCCTAATGCACAGTCGGGCTATCCGTAACTCAAATTTTAATCATATATTAACTAACTTTTAATTGTTGATTATATTACAAATTGTGATCTACCAATGTTAAGGTAACCAGGAAGTGTAAGTTTAGCTAAAAAATGCAACATCGCAGCGTAAAATGTGCAATCTATCAGTATGAAAAGTTTGTGAAATATTTAAAAAAAAAATAAATAATAATAAAAAAACTTAACTATAGATTCTCTATAAATTTTAATACTGTAATACATATAAAATTTTGTTCCAATTTTTTTAAACCAAAATAAAATCTTGTAAAAAAACTGGAAACACTGTGACATAATGCATTTTTCTTATAAACTATTGGAATATTTTTTACTTAAATTGCAGAATTGCAGAAAAGATACCATTTTGGAAACTAGACTAATATATATAAGAAAAATAAAAATTAAGCAACACTATCAATAATGTAACAAATTAACAGTAAATGATAGCAGAAAAAAATAAAACACAAAGAAAAAATCACACTTGAGATCGCTATATTTCGTACTCGTGGAGTCCTTCTATGGCTTGTCTTCTTGCCATAGAAAGACTCCATGAGTCCGAAATATAGCTATCCCAAGTGTGACTTTTTCTTTGTGTTTTATCTTTTTCTGCTATCATAATTATTGTTTATATTGTTTATATACATTGTTTATATACATATATATATATATATGCTAGTTGTTTAAAAAGAAATTAAATTAAAAAATTGAATTTTATTAACTTTTTATTGTTATTGAATTTTATCAACTAACCACCTACAGGGCCACTCTTTGTGGTATCTAATGACTCATATAAATATTAATGGAATAATTGAGAACCGTTCAAATGTTTTACCTTGTTCCCAATGAAAACGCAAGCGATAGTGAAGCAACAATGTATGACGGAAACACATATCATTCACACTGACCTAAACGCTAGCGCAAACATGCTGCTTAAAGTACGCAGGGACTATTGAATAACTATAAAAACTTCCAGTAGTGTTTATACATTTCTGTAAATAGACAACTTCACAGGTTCGATGTAACATGTAAATTGTATTTTTTCCCCCTTTCATATTTTAACGGCAAGTTCCAGTAAAAAATTTATAACTTCCAAACTACATAACTTAACTTGATATTTAACGGATGTTCCTCTCTAAGAAAAGAAGGCATTTTCATAATATACTACCGCAAAAAGCAATATCTTTCTCACGTTAAAGGAAATAAAAATTGAAATGCATTTATAAGTACATTTACAAAACCTTTATTATTTCGTGTCTTTTGCGTTCGCTTCCATTTGTCGCTTTTTTTTTTTTTTTTTAATAAAGACAGGGGATATTCTTGGTACAAATTAATGAATTTTTCTTCAAACATTTTCATATCAAACTATTTTTGTTAGTCTCCAAATTTTCAAGTTTAGCCAAATGGAAAAAGCGTCAGGTGGGCACTGTCCAAGAGATGGCTCTCTGTCACATAAACACAAGTGCCAAAGATTGGCGTTTGCAAACTTTCACATATTTATGTTAGCGTTTGTGCTATAGCGTCTTTATAGAAATTTAAAAGTTCTACAACTTTCCGAATGAGTGCCTTCCAGGGAACATAACCTTTCCAGTACATCCTGGAAAATAAATGGTGTATTTTTTTTAAATATACCAGAAACAATGGAACGCTACATAATCTAATCTACAAGGTGTCCCATAAGTCTGTACCTATTGTGAGAATAAACGGTGCAATCACAGGATCTGTTCACAGTGTAGCAAATAGTTTAGCTTATTTTAAGGTTAACGTTTATAAAAAAATAATAAATAAAAAAAAACTACCGACTACGTACTGCCCATAAAATAACAAATATTTGACTAATTTGAGTGGAATTACATACAACATCTGAAAATAAGCTACCTTTGATAAAAGATAAATATATCCTATTGTATCCCTTAAAGGCAAAGGCCTCCTAACAAGTGGGAAAGCTCACTTTTTCCTAACGTGGTGAGCTATTCCACGCGAGTTGTTCGTATGCTGTTTAAGACTGACTGATTTGTTCTTTGGTTACTCCATTTCTCACTGCACTATTTGCTTCTCGAGAGATTTCCATTTCTCTCTTCCTCTTGTTACTCTTGACCAATCTGAACCTACATGCACCTTGAAGATGTCGGTCCATCTTCTTCTGGGTCTGTCTTGTGTCGTTTTTCCTATTCGAGGGTCCCACATGGAGATCATGTAGGATCATCTGTTGTCCTGCATTCTTGCGACGTGACCGCCCCATTGCCATTTGCTTCTGGTATCTATTTGTGCGATGCCTGTTGTCTGAGATAACTGATTTATTAATACTGTAGGTATTTTGTCCTCCAAAGTTATTCTCAGGATCTTGTGTTGCATTTTTCTGTGGCATATTTGAATTTTGCTCTTTTATTTTTCTGTTGGTGACCATGTCTGGCACCCATTAGTAATACAGGGTATACGCAGGTTTCGAGTGTCTGGAATCTGATTTTCTTAGTGTAAGGGCCCAAATGCTCTCAGATTAATGATTTCCTTCTTTATACTTCTTTTTCCATTTTATCATGGAAGGAAATCTGATATCCTAGATATGTATATTCGCTGAGCTAATGGTTTCCTTCTCTGCCCCTCTAATGCATGGAACCCCACACGACTTTGAAAGAACATGATAAACCTTCCATGGCTAGCAAAATTTGAAGAATAACGGAAGGAAAAAATCAAGAAAAATGGTTTCAAAACAGTAAGGGCAAAAAGTTTTCATTTAGAACCTGGTTGAACTTTTTAATATTGTGCATGAGGCATGAGAATTTCTTCCGGCTCAGAGGGAAAAGAACTGTTAGGATAGATGGCTGGGTCGTCAAATCTAAAACACCTATAGAAGCTACAAAAATGGTGCAAGTCGATAAGTGTCAAGAACGCCTTGAAAAGAATACATCAAACCTAAAACTTTGTGCTTTTCACTCTCCAGCAGTGAGTATGAAGAGGTGAAATGGATCTGTCAACAGAGTGGGGCATCTACTACATTTCTCAGCGAGACTTCTCGAAAAAGAAGAAGTTATTTATTACATCAAGACTGACAACTGTACTGGATGTACAAGTCAATTATTTTATGAGAGTATGGGGCAAGACATGTGCAGTTTTGCAGTAAATGTTCTTCAATTTGTCTAAGTCGCATTCAGTAAAGGGAAGTAGCAGCTAAAGCTAATAATCTCCAGTAGTTCCGTTCGTTGTGCATTGGAATGTCAAGCCCTGCCAGATCTTATGGAAAGAAAGTTGATCGTCTGCCTACTTTAGCAACAGATGATGGAGCAGAACAACCACTCGGTGTTACATAAATTGCGACTGGAACTGATTGGAAAAGAGCATGATTGCTGTTGAAACTTTAGAGAAAATAGGAATCTGGTAAAGAAAGTGATTGCAACAACAGAAGATACTTTCTGAGGCTACTAGAATTATAGTATATAGGGAAAGGGTTACTTACTTCCCAGTTTGACAAAAGGTCAAAGTTAAAGGATGTTATTTTCGTTAACCCACAGATATGGAAGCTTTTAAAATATATAGTTTTTTTTTTAAAGAAAGCTAACAAATGTGGTACTGGCGGTCTGGCGTCCTTTAGAGCAGTGATTGAAGGGTTTCTTGTCAATAGAAATGATAAACAATATGAATCTTTAGTGGATACATAACCACAATATCTGTAAGATTCACTAAAAGTGAATTTCCTCTATTCACATTTAGACTTTTAACCTGAACAATTGGGTGCTGTAAGGGATGAACAAGGAGAGAGTTGTTATCACAACAGCCACAGTGGAAAAACGTTATCCAAATTGGGATCCTGCAATTTTGAGGGATTATTGCTGGTTTCAGAAGAGGACAGTAATTCTTACTACAAGAGAAAGTGCACCAGCAAGCGTTTTTAGGACCTATGAAGATAACTGTTTTTTATTTCTATTGTTGCAGTTTTTATCGGTTTATATAAATTAATTTCATTGTTGTTTTGACTGACAATTATTTTTCACTGTCCTAAAAATTAAAAAAAAAAATTGAAATTACATTTAAATTTCCAATTAAAAATTGCAAAATTTGATTTTTCTTGAATATCTTTTGAACTGATAGGCAAGTTCCGAAGTCATTTTCGGAATGAGCGTTTTGTTTTCCATAAGAATCGACTATTTTTACTCCGAAGTTATGACATGTTTTCCCCCTTTGTGTTATTTGTATTTCGGAAGCTGAAAAAATCACCTTCCACAGTTTGTTCATGATGCGCTATGTGCGCAAATCAGCAGTTGGAAATTTTGGGACATGTCATATTTTTAATAATTAACTTTATACTCTTTCCGCCAAATTCTCGTTATTACATCTTCGTTGCACTCCTGTGTTGAGACTGTAGAATCAATAGCCAAAATTCCCTGTCAGACACAAGTACTTTAACTGCTAAACACACTACAGCAAATATCTCAACCTGAAGAGCGATCGGCTATTCTAAGTCAGGCGGTCTCCTTTTGTGTATAAGTTACAATATTTACAGCTTGTACCTACAATTATGCATGTCAACATAATTAAATACCTGTCAGTCTAATTATATAAATATCAGCAATTAAAGCATGTCAGTCTAATTAAATGCATTTCTCCCTATATAATACACACCAGTCTAATTAAATACATGACAACCTAATTAATTACATGTCAGATCCGAAATTAATATGTGAACTATAATACTAAGTTTTTAACTTTCAGAGGACAGACCTCAATACTGCTGCAAGTAAGTATTCCAATTATCGACAATTCTGCTTAAAAATAAAATATTTCCGCCCTCTCTTCTCTGTTGCTTTTATTCCATTGTAAATTTATGATCTCCCCTTGAGCTATAAGAGGATATGTTATGTTTGGTGCTTTACAAACTACTACTACTAATAACAACAACAACAATAATAATAATAATAATAATAATAATAATAATAATAATAATAATGTAAGTAGGCTTATTAAAACAGTTCGTAAATAAATTTCGTTTTTATTAATATATTTTTCCGAATAGGTTTTGAGCAATGCGTTACTTTTTGAGACCAACAAACTAATTCTATATATATACCGGCATGTGTCTAAAATTTCATCATAATAAAAGATAGATGTTAGTAGTTAGGAAGCTAGGGCGTTTTATTTTAAAAAAAATATTTTTAAAAAATAAAAATAATTATACGAAAAAATTCGTCAGTCAAAAGTTAATCGAAAAAAAACAAAGTATTTAAGGAAAGTTGTAAGACCCAAGCATACCTATGTTAAATTAGCTACATTTTTGTTCCTGCTGTGACAGCTTTAATGCCACAATAATGAAATTTGGACAGCTTATTTTGACACATTTTATCTGTGTACTGAAGTATAGTTAATGTAATGTTACAAGCGTTATAATTTTATATTTGAAGCCTATATTTTGTCGGACATTTTATGCAAACACTCTATAAGTCTAGTTTATGAAAAATTAATTACTTCTGTAACTTTATTGTTATGTCTAGAAACACCACAAATGTTAAGGTAGTAGACATAATAGTTTCTCTTTAGACGCCTAGAGGTACATTCGTACATACAGGAAAACGTAGTGTCGAGAACATTGCGATCAAAGAACAAAAAAACTTAAAAAAACGCACTCAAATCACCAACTCGGAACCTAATGTATCTCTTGCCATAGACAGGATCTGTTCACTGTTTGCGTGAGAATAATCAACAGAAAAAGCGAAATTTCATCTAGCGAATAGGGAAAGGCAGAACCTTCTATCTCAGTTGATTAGAAAGCTATTTGATTGTGTAATACAGTGTGTCAAAACCAGGACATTTTAAAACTTGTATAGATGTATTTATTTATTTATTCTGGCAAAACTGAAACCATTAGATCTTCTCTTCCTCTCTACCAATCTAATAATAATTACATAAAGCTATAGTGACAATATTACAATCATAACAATGACAGTAAAGTTGACAATACTCGTACACATATAAACCAATGTAAAACATTATGTATATAAATAAATGTATGGTAATACATAAATATGAACAAAGAAAAATATTAACTTGAGAAGAAAAAATAAGATAATAAAGAGCATAATACACAAGCATCAGCAATGATAATTTATACATATATCAACCTACGTAAATCCTGAAAATAGAAATAAATATATGAGCAAAGCATAAAATTGCAAACCCTAAAAATACTATAAAAGAGATAGGGAAATTTATGATAGTAATAAAAATAATAGAATGAATAATTCTACAGCAGGGTAAAACAAATAAAAACATACATTTTCAAATGTTAAACAAATACATCTAGGCTACTTGCCAAAATAAAAATAATATCATCTATTCAGAAAATCTAGAAATTTATTGCAACTACTTTTTTGAAAAAGTCAAAAATTCTAATTTTCAACTCCCTAAGTACCTATCAGGTTTATTTTGAACGATTATTTCTGGTAAATGATGAGATTATAAATCCGCTGTTTCCTCGCGTCTCTGATCGGAATCTGTTAAACGAAGAGGCGAGGCGGTTGAACAGAAATGATGTGTGTGGCATAGTCGTGCGTTGGTGCAAGAAACAAGTAACACGGTGTTGAACTCGGTATATACACACCAAGTATTTGTATCGAACGCGAGTAAAACCCCGGGTGGCATTCGCACGAGGGACAGACCAAGAGCCAGCCACCTGCTAAGCTGCGCCAAATGCAGACGTTCGCAATTTATTACCCGCACGCCGCCACGATGCTAAATATGGCGCTGAAGACTTTCTCCTCGAATATTTTGTATATAATAACGTGGGTACCCTAAGCCGTCATCTATGGTTCGCTAGGCATCGTGTTCAACCCTGGTGAGCCGCTTGGAGCTATTTAAATGTCAAGCCATCAACTGCTGGCTACACCGAGGTCCTCGAGTTTAATTACTGCCTAATTTATATCTTGAGGCTGCTAAACTTTGTTGTGACAAGTGCACGGGTAAAAAAGTTACCCACGCACAATAGTCTGCTTACCCTTCTACGACAATAGATCACAAAACGTTCTGTTCTTGGTTTGAGAGACATGTCGGTGATGACAAAAATAAAAATGATAGTCTGTCGTGCCAAACTTAGCGGATATGGAGGAATTAGTTGTGCTTTCTGTCTTGAAGTGTTCATAGACTCTGCTGTCAGAAAAATAACAGTATCGTCTTGAGTATTGCTTCAGAAGCAATCACAGCGTTTACCTTGTGATTTCCATGTTTGCTCAGATTCTTCTACACTTTTTAAGATTTAGCAAGGATCTGCATTAATGTGTTTGACAAGTTCAACAAGTATGGACAAAATCTGTGCAGTATTTGGAGTTATAGATCTAATTTTCTGAAGTAGCTAAGTAATACATTAATTTGTTTCGCCTCCCAGTTAAGTTCTTTGTAATTTTCATTTGAATAATCATTATATGAATATCACCACGTATATCTGACTTTAAAGTTGTGTGTTGTGAAGATAATTGCGTGTCAGATTAAATAGCAAACATTTTCTAAGAATTTGTAGATAATGACAACAAGCAATCTAAATGTTTCCGTTACGTTCTCTGAAACTGTATGGTTATTGAACTGCAGCTTTTGGTAAATAAAAGGCTGTAGAAAGGGTGAAAAGATTAAACATTCAATAGGTATTAAAAAAAATAATAAAAACTTATGCATGATCCTTCCTGAGGATGGAACTGTCAAACTAGTGACAAATGTCTTTCCAAATTTTATGCTCATGAGGAACATTTTGATAATTTTGTGGAACTAAACAATGCGGCAAATATCTAAATACATATAACACATTTATAAACACTTGGGTGTCTAGTTATTCCAGTTAGAAATTCATAGAAGAAAAACTGCTCCATCATATGCGACTGGAATGCACTGTAACGGATTCTGAACTTTATCGCGTAAAGCGTAAAATGCTACTTTCATATAAAATGTATGTTAATATACCAACTTGCTTAACTTTTTAATGATACGTTTAGCAAACACTTGTTTACCAGCTACTTTTGATAAAGTAATTTTTATTCGGTAAATATTGCTTAGCGGTTTAGTTGTCAGTTATTATTTTCTTTCTATTCATATCTTAATATTGTTTGAATCATTGCGGCGTGTGCGCTTGTTATTTTTACATTATTGGGTGGGGAAGGTAATTGTGCATTAAGTAAAATCATTTGGCGTAGAAATTTCTGGAAACAAAGGTCTTGTGTTGATTGGCACCTTGCCTTGAAGTTCCGCAACCTATGCAGCAATTAAAGAGAGTATGGATGTAGGAAGGACAGAACAGTTCGAGACAGACTAGCAAGCAGATCGGATCTAATGATGTTACATATTCTCTTTTCTCCCACTTGACCGCCATGGGAGGCCGAGGTCGTTAAGGCGCGGACTCGTGAGCGGGAGGTCTGGGGGTCGAATCTCGCCAGGACCGTCCTCCCTGACTGAGATTTTTTCTAGGTTTCCTCAGTTCTCATGTCAAATGCCAGGGAGGTACCCTAAACTTAGGCATGGGACGTTTCCTTGCTTAAAAACAAATCTTTTCTCAATATATGATTTCATCTCATATACTATCAGTGTTCACCGCCTGTGGTGCCTCAGTAGTAAAAACAGGCGTTAAAAGAAAATTCTCCCACTCAAAGGAAACATTTCGAGAACAAATGAAAACATTTATATTTGGTATATAGTAATTGTATCTCTATTTGGTAACCTGTGATAAGGTAATACATTTATACGTTATTTAGTGAATTTACAGGTGTCTAAATTTTAACAAATTTCCTCTTATCTTACGAGTTAAGCGAGTGTAATAATAATAATAATAATAATAATAATAAAGATAATAATGTATTTGCTTTTCAGCAAATCTACTCAGGTAGTTAACACAGCGCGTAATGCTACGTTCTTATTCTTGCAAGTTATAAAAGTGACAATCTGTTTATTTTTCCTCTTCGTATATCGAGCTGGAAGGTAGTTAAGACTGCAGCTATTTGATTAGGCTGTGCTTTTTGTATTCCTTACACATTTACTTCATTCATCCATGTCATGTTCGAACGTCATTACTCATTTGGGTAGTCTATTAGTTCTGCTCATGGCATTTTAATAAGTTAACCTCTTGTATCTTTCGGATTTCCAACGTTTCACTTTGATCTTATTCATCATTCGCTATTTTTTCAGCAATATTAATTTCGTTACTTTTAAAAACATGAATTAATGTGTATTTAGCACATTAATACCACAGAAATCAAGAGAGAGTGCTACTTTTTTGTCATAATTTTGAGTTAGAGAGATTTTAAATTAGTTCTTTTGTTTGCTATTTTATTATACTTTCCTTTTAATAAGAGATCCCAGCATGTTTATGTTTCCTTGGGAGAAGGTTAGCAAATTCTGTTCTTTGGTTATGCTTGCTATGTGCCACATAACTTTAATGAATACTTATTATTATAATAGTACACCATGCAGCTGTAAGCGAAACTAGTGCATCTGTTAAATGGAAGTTAGCCCACTCTAAACGTAAACACTAAAAGCTATCACCGGTTTCTTTATATGTTTAGGTTGCTTTAAATTGCATGCCTTGTTTCACTCCAGTATTTTTCCAAACACAATAGCTGTGTCCTTTTTTTTTTTTTTTTTTTCCTACTTCCTTGTAATTATAAGTGTACCTGACATCCAGTTTATGTATTCAAAATATTATGTGAGAGAGAAGGAAGAGAAATATATTTTATATAGTTGTTGACACAAACAAATTAAAACATTATTCATGCTGAAATTCGTACAAATCTCTCTTTATAAAGATTTAAACAGTATACACGTTGTTCTATGTGGAGAAAGAAATAACAATAGAGGTAATTTTATATACAAAAGTGGCGACTACAATTGTTTTAACATTATTTTAATAATACTTTTAGATATATTCAGCGTTTGCACTAATCAATGTTATAAGAAAATACATTAATTTAATGCATTTTGAGAGGTGAAAAGTTGCGTAGGTTTTAGGGTGCAATTAAAGTGTTCCCAACTGCTGAGAACAAGCGGTCTACAGGAGGCTACCAGCTTTTGCATAAGATCTGTGATTTCTTATCCCAGTTGATTTTGCAACTGGTTCAGGCTGTCAACAGTCTACAAACACGGCCGTTTTCGCTTATTTATCACTTATATAAAATATACACACACAGCAGAACCAGCACGCTCTACATCATTTTTCCTTTCACAGTCACTGAGAAGGCCGCCGTTGTGCTCTAGTGGTAGCGTTTGCAACTACTAAACAGGGTTAGAATCCTGGTAAAGCTAATATGGTGAGGTTTTTTTTTCCGGGGTTTGCCTTATCCTAAGACGGCAAATGCCAGATAGCTTTAAAGCCCCAAGGACCCTGAGTCATTTGTGTCATCATTAAATTATTTCATTCATACATAATTTAAGAATCCCCTGATACACCATAAGCATCTTAACTGGGACAACCTAGCGTCACCCTAGGGGTTTCCGGCCTAAGAAGTCCGCTACAATATCACCAGGCCAGGGGCGAATGCCCACAAGTTGATAGAACAAGGCGCTGACATATGAGGAAAAAAAAAAACACTTCCCATAAGAACATGTGATATTCTAGCCCCCCCCCCCCTTTTAATTGTGTTTAAGGTCCGTTTTTACTACTGAGGTACCACAGACGGTGAACACTGATGATGCATGAGATGAAATGATAAATTGGGAAAGAAAAAAAAATTAAGGAAAGAAGCGTTCCAGGCCTAAGTTTAGGGTACCTTTCCGGCATTTGCGTGCGATCTATGAGGACTAAAGAAAACATGGAAAAACTTCAGTAATGGAGGACGATCCTGGCGGAATGCGAACCCCAGGCCTCCCGCTCACAAGTCCGCGCTTTAACGACCTCGGCCACCCGGGGCGGTATATTGTAACCTGATTTACAATAACAAGCTTACTGAAATAATCTAGAAAAATTAAATACAAAGAAGTGTATATTAAACAACATTTATTCGCATTTCATTTACTCTACAGCTTCCCACAGAAAAGGGCTATGGAAATAAACAAAATTTTAATTATTAAATAAAGAAATTAGTTAGAGAATTGTATTATCTCTTATATTATTTATGGACGCTCTTTAACATCTCAGGTCATCAGCGTCCCATTCAACTCAGGGCGTGAAACGGCCGACAAATTTTGCTCAGAGGCCTCTCTTTCAGGCTTGAGGTTCTTTTTCGTGCCGTAAATGTACGACACGGGACCCACGGCTTTACTTCCCTTCCGAAGGAAGTCATACTCAGGATTTTTAGACCCGAAAAGACATCCAGCTGGTAACCATACTTTCCTCGTAGACCCAAGATCTCGGGTTCAATCCCGGCCAGGGTTGATGCATTTTTTCGGACGTAAAATTCCTAAGTGTGAATTCTTTCGGAAGGGAATTAAAGTCATGGGACTCGTATTGTACATTTACGGCATGTAAAATAACCTCAAGCTTTACAAAAGAAGCTTCAGACTAAAATTTATCGGCCGTTTCACGCCCTGAGTTGAGGGGAACATTGATGACCCGAAATGTTAAACAGTGTACGTTAAACACACACACACACACACACACACACACACACATATATATATATATATATATATATATATATATATTATAAAGATATCGTTATCTCATTGTAGAAACTCTATGCCCCCAAAAAGTGACTCGAAACTCCGGGAAGCGGTTAGAGTCCGGCCGTGACCTCAAATTTTTTCTAGATATGCCTTTTCTTCCTATTCTTCTTTGTTTTCGAACATGACACCCAGTACTGGCAATACTGTCAATGCATAGCGCATCTAATTACGTAATATTCCCAAACAGAGGGTGCCTAGATGGTGAAGAACAATATGAACAAACTTTTTTTTTTGTTCTTCAAATACATAGAAAATTTTAAAGATGTGAATTTTGAATATGTTGCAGACTTAAGAAGAAAGCATTCAAAAATATTGTGAATCCCCTAGGCACAGTTGTACAAATTAGTTACATAAATTTTGTACTTCATCATTAATGCCCAGGCAAGACTTTGAAATTGAAAGTATGCTGAAAGGAAAAACATCCAAAACGTTGTCGAGGAAAGGTAACTTTCCAAAATATGGAGGAAAATGTAATATATATTATTTAACAATATAACAATTTGCATGTGAAATGAGGCAATATAGCTCGACAAAACCTTGAAAACTATACCACCATGGGTGGCCGAGGTCATTAAGCCGCAGACTCTTCTGGGGTTCGAAACCCGCCAGGACCGTCCTCCCTGACTGAGGTTGTTTCTAGGTTTTCCTCAGTCCTCAAAAATGGCAAATGCCAGGGAGGTACCCTAAACTTAGGCCTGGAACGTTTCTTCCCTTAAAAATCCTTTCTCAATATATCATTTCCTCATGTATCATCAGTGTCCACCGTCTGTGGTGCCTCAATAGTAAAAACGGGCTTTAGACACTATTAAAACACTATATATAAATATATATTATATATAAATCATTAAATTCTTGGCTAATAATTAACGAGGCACAAACATTTAACAAACATTTAATAAGCTCTACCTTTAAAGAAGTTAATTAAGAATTTTAACGCCGTCCTTGAATTTCAATGTTCAATCAGCTATTAACAAATCGTTAAAAGGGTATAAACTTTTTATAAACTCGTTTGTTTATGCAATTAGTACAGAATTTTAATGTTACCCTTGAATTACCTAAATTTAACACAATGGAAATACATTACGGATTTCCTTACTAAATTGCAAAACTACGAAAGCAAACTATAAATTAGCATATTATACATACAAAACAAGCCAGATACTACCTGAGTCACTGGGTATGAACTGAGGGAGAAGGCCTCGGACCTAGATGACTAATCATCCCAGCATTCCTAAACCAAATCGACACTTTCACACTGAAACAGAGCAGAGCAAGCCAAGACATTCAGGTCACTAGTGCTGATCGATACAAATCATTCAATGGTTATTATAGCCAACAGGAACAAAATCCTAGTACTCGAACCATATGACCATGACAGGTAGGAAAAAGACGAGAAGGGGTAAGAAGGAATTAAAAAAAAGGGGGACTAAGTACACTTCATACATTTTAAGATATTGCAGCAAAACGTCAGAGATACAGCGTTCTTCGGCAACAAGAATCTGTTGACAAATCTTACGGGTTGACATTAATGCAATGTAAAACAGGAGTAAAAATGAAATTAAACTGTTTTGATCCGCCACTTGAAGAATTATGCATTCAGCTAAAAGTACACACACACACACACACACACACACACACACACACACACACACATATATATATATATATATATATATATATATATATATACTTTTGTATATTGCTCTCGTTTGTCCTGTCTGCCATTACAACCGAAACGCTACGCCTCTGCTTCTTAGGAATTAAATAATCTACAATTTTGTAATATAAAATAAAAAAGCTTGATTAGACTTATATCTATTTTGAACTGTGATATTATTAAACTGTCACCAGGAGGTTATACATATTAACATTTGAAGGCTGGTTGAAAGATCAGAAAAGACTTTGCATTGACGTATCACTTCTATTGCCTTCCACCCACCTCTACTACAATAAATATGCTCATAAATCAAGCCTATTTGATACCATGTCACGCCCTGCCTTGTCTTAAGGTGGGGACAAAACCCATAAACAGGAAAGAAAAACTGTAAAATAGCCAACTGCAGATGTAAACGATGTACCTATACAAAAATAATAGCGGTCGTAAAAAACAATACTTCAAGAGGGAACCAAAATATATCAGTGTTCGCAGATGTGCTATGTTCTTTTCTTTTTTGGGAAAGGGGGTGTAGGATATCACCAACAGCAGTATAGCAATTGAGACTTGCAGGTCCCTCCCACTCGCCAAGAAGCTAGTACTGGTACTTCCACTAGAATGAACACCTAAATATTGGTTTACGGGTCATTTTATTCATTCCGCTTTTAGCTGGTACCAAATTTGTTGGCAATTTTCTATGTAAAAGTAATACTTTCCTTTCCTCAATTCTTGCAGCTTAGCCAACTTGAATCTTCAGCTAAGAAAGTCTCGTGCAGTTTTATAAGATGACTAACAGGAAGTGTCCGGTTTGAACCCGGGAAGGGATTTTTTCTACCATTCAGGAAAAGCGAGACATCTTTGCCTAGAAGATTTATGGTAGGAAGTATAGGACGTTAAGCGTTAAGAAATTCGATTATTAGAGTACATTGTTGACTGTAATTGACAATATGAGTAATACACATTGGCAGCCCTTCTGAAATTCATTAATTTACTCTACAAGTCCATTTGAACGTTTTTAGCACAGCATTTCCTTACATATTAAATGCATTTCTGCTGTATTTTCTTACTTTTTATATTAAAAACGAATATTAATTTAATTTTTAAATGAGGCTCTAAGGGGAAAATTAGAAAGCGTTTAACTCATTTTGATAAAAGAAGCTGCGAGACTTTGGATTGAAATAAAATGCACACGGTTAGCTTTCCGTTCTGGAGCATATCCTTTTTGTAGAGCACCACTTTTGGATTTCTTCCCATAAAAAGAAAGACATCAAGATTTTGAGTTCTTTATATCTTCCACTTATTCTACAGGCGAGCTCTTCTATTAGCGTTGCCTTTTTGGAAGAAACTTTCTTATATGTGCGAAAGATTGGATTATTAACAGAATTTATAAATCGCAAGCGCTCACCACCGCCACTGAAGCGCGTATGCCAGAATTTTGCTAATACAGTCGGTTGTATTTTATACTTCCTAAATACTTTGAAGACTCATATTGATATATCAACCAATAAGAAAACGTTCTTTAAGCATATTTGGGGAAGAACTTACATAAGACAAAGGCGAAGATTTGGATAGAAAGTAGTAATATTTTTATCATTTAACGAACTACTTCCCAAAATTTTCAGAGAGTGTTGTTAGACAAGCAATTTGAGACAGGGAATATATGGCCTGTCTGTTCAAACTCAAAGTTAGGGCATTAAGTTTCGTAAGGACCAGGGCCAGTACTGGAACGTAAGTTGTGGAGCATGTCTCTTTGAAGCAGTTGGTATTAAGTAAAAGCTGATCTTTGTTATCGAGTTCGAATCCTATTGATTAACTATTTTACTTTTATATCTTTATATCGAGCATTTCTCTCATTTGACGCTAACCTGCCGCGGCTATCTCTGCTTCCTCTACCTCCGTCTTACGACTTCATTGATAGAGGGCAGTACTGCAGGGGGGCATGTGGTCAGCATGCCGTCACCCGCCGGTCGCCGACCACGCTCGAAGAACGAACGTCACCTTACATCAGGCTGCTTCCCAACTGTCGTCACGAAGGCTGTGTCCGCCACGTGCCAGACCTCCCTAACTTAGAAAAATTCCCAAGTAGTACCGTCAGCAACGCTAACCACTATACCAAGGAGGTGGTCTATACATGAGTATACCTCATTAAAAAAAATATTTTGCAGGACAAGAAGAATCTTTCTAGTTCTTCTAAATCACAATTTAATCTTTACTCATTAGGCCGTACAGTCAGATGGGAGCCTCTATCGTAACTATAAAGAAGTAAAGCGTTGTTCACGAGCGTACCGTCCAAGATTTTATAGTACTGTATCTTGAAAACGTATATGAAAAGCTATTAATAGAAATAAGCAATATTTAATAATAACCACTGTTTAAAACATTTCTAACAACAATACTAATCAAGGTGAATTAATGCATAATATCTTTCTACCTACTTGTATAATTGTTGTAAGATAGGCGTATGCTTTTAGAAACTTCTTATGAACACACACTCCAATGAAGATGGGCAATTGACTGCATAATCTATCTCGGGTTGAAAACTGAAGGTTGATTTAACTTGTATAATTTGTTCAATGTTTTTTCCTTTACTGTTATTATTTTTCGAACCACATAAAACCATACTGTATAAAAAGAAAAACTACAAAATTAAAAATTGTCTGTTGTTATAATTTAACTTAACCAGCAAAAAAGTACAAAGGAGGCAATGGGTCAGAGTTCTGTGGGCAACTCTAATTTGGAACACTTTTTATCCTGGCGGCCACCGTTAATTTTCTCCAGTTTTCTTTGAGATTAATTTTTCAAAACTCAGAACACATTTATTAATGAGTAGCTGTTATAGAACCATTTACTTCAACAGTCTCTCTCAGGGAATCTGTAGGAGCTAAAACGACACCCTCAAAGCGCTTTTCAGCAGGCTTACCTTACAGCGATTGTATGTCTTATGTGGTTTTTTGTATTACCACGCGACAAAACAACACCATGAGAGACAAGTCTTCATTAGCTTTCCATGGTTTTGAGGACAACTGACTGAGGAAATTCTTTCAGCGAGTACAGAGAAACCAAGCGGGTTGAATGAAGCAGTAACACTTGGAATTCATATTCAGGGGGTCACAGTGTAAAATCCTGAGACCGACTATGATACTGAGTTTTTCGTGGTTTTCTTCAGCATATTTCCAGAAAGCCTTTCATTTCATCATTCATCTTTATTCCGTGTTTATATCGTTCTGTGTTTGAGATGTCTTCGACACAACCCTGACATTTGACTGTACACCCTTTCAGGGAGTCTCTCAGCGTGTGTGTTGTATTCTGTGTGTGTCTACAGGTTAAAAGCTCCACAACTGCTGAACGGACAATGGTCAGCAAGTCTTTGGGAGTATAAGTGCTAATACAGAAGGAAGGTAAGCAGCCCCCCCCCAAAAAAAATGTGTAGAGAAGTTTACTAACCTTGGAATGTTGTTTAAACTTGTCTGAATTATATTTTAACGAATCTTACACAGCAGATTTGCTTTGATATGCTACGGTTGTTTATATACAAAGGTCATATATATTTCATTTATATTTAATGCATAAATAACTAAGAAAAATAAAACTAAATAAAAACAAATAAATAAACTAAATAACTAAATAAAAATAAAACTGTTCATTACAGTTTAAGCATATCTCTTTCATAAAAATAAAGAAAAGTTATTAGCACAGTGAAGGCTTTTTAGATACTAAAAATAGAAAAGAGACAACCTAAAAGCATTTACATTTTAAAAATCGCCATTTTGGTGCTAACTTTAAACTAATGACAATACGGTGAAACAACTAAATATTGAGAACAAAGTTACTCTTATTGTGAGTACTGATTTTTACATCTTTACAAACATTCCTGGCATAACAATTCCTCATTCGTCATAAAATTTAGATTATTAATTCGTTGCCTATATAAAAATTTTACATGTTTTTTCTATATGTTTTCGTTTAACAATGGTATTAAACTAAAATTGATATAGGCTACAACATAATGTAACAATAACATAAGCTCCACACAGCCAACTTCCTTGTAGTTTAAAAATAACACGCAAAAATGGTCACCTTAAAAAGATTAACTGTTGACTTGGCAACATTCGCTATTGTTGACTGTGTTGCTGCAAGTAATATTGCTTAGTACTATGACACCTGAAAAAATATTTATGCAATCTCTATTTTGTGCGTTAAATTGCTGTTTTAAACAGTTAAATAAGCAATTTAAACAAAACATTGAATAATTGTTAAAATAAGCATTTATAGACATTATTACATTATTTTATTTGCCTGAAATATAATTTAAACAATTAAAAAGTGATGTAATAAAACATTTAATAAGTATTAAAATAGACATTTATAGCTATTACATTATTTTATTTACCTGAAATATAATTTTAACTTCATTTCCCATGTTTTACAATAAATCGAACTTATAGGAATTTTAGGTAATGTCCTTGTTTAGTTATTAGACATAATTACACAGTTTGAATCTTCTATATGCTTTTTATCTTAATTAAAACTTCAATGCAAATTTAGAAAAAGATGAAGCTTAAAAGAGGAGGAAATATAAACTATAAACACCAAAAAATGATGTAAGAAAAATGTATGAAAAATGTAATTACTTGCTTTGCGGTAAGTGTAATGAATGTACATATATTCGCTGTTTTTAAAATGTCATTTTACAAATTTTGTAAGTCAACTTTCTCTCTCCTTCTTCTATTCTGTTGCCTTTCCATCCAATTACATGTCTCTTTTCCCCTTCTGTTTCCAAGTTATTTTCTTTCTCTACTGTGTTCTTTTTCAAATCCTTTCTTTTATTTTTCTGTTCTCTTTTTCATTTATTCTTTTCCTTTTTTTCTCTATTGTCCCATTCTGCTGTATCCCCATTAATTTCCATCATTTTTCTTCTCTCGGTTTCTGCCCCTGTCTCTTTTTTATTTTAATTTCTTTTTTCACATATCTCACAACCTCTGTACTTTCGCTAACTTTTACCTCCAACCTTTTCCATGTGAAGAATGAACTTAAACAATTTCATATTATTAATTAATGGTGGTGTCCCTTGATAAGTTAGTTCACCAGTTTTCTGCTCGCGGCACACCTTAGTGGCTGCTGAAAAATATTTGTGAGCCACACCTTGGGTGTGGTGGTTATAATTAAAAAGCAAATATGCATATAAACGTGATCGCATTTCTTTTACTTTACCGTCATAACTTTATGTTTCACTTACACCTGTCGCCTACCTCCTAGCGTTGTTTACATTTGTATTGTGTGAAAAATAGGTGTCAATGGAAGTAATTGTTACGCAGCGCTATTTATTACTAAATGAAAATTAGTTGGCATTACGTCATGTGTGATTATAGTGTAGAGCAGGGTGGTGATCTCCAGTGACGCATGCTGTAAAGGTGAACCGGACCATCCGTTACGCGGCTTCAGTAGGCATCTTGTTATTAATGGGCACCTACTGCATATTTCGCACTTTAGAATGCCCTAGCAGGGCAAGGCTAACTACGCATAAATGTTCTAGAGGGTCAACTAAAGAGGAAAATGATGCTAAATGCGTTGTTCACTTACGATTTTGCAATACTCGGCCTTAACTTAAACATTCTAATGTAGTTAATGGAAAAATTAGAATCACTTGACTACATATAACATTTTATTTAGGCTTTGACGACCGGCATTAATACTAGTAAAATAGATATTGCCAGAATATTTTGCTGTGGTCGTTGGTTTGAATGAAATGTAAAAACCAAAGAATTCGCTAGCTACTGCGGCCAGCACCATCAGTGAGCCTGACATACTGTAATAAGCACTTAAATTTAAAACAGAAAAATGTTTTGGATTATAATGTTGTAAGACTAAGCTCTTATTTTGGATCAGCAATGAACTATTAGAGACATTTCATTATTTTACAAGAAGAGAGTAAATTATTATAAAAGAACAAAATATATATTCTGTAAAAATATTTGCAGTGCGCAAAAATGATACTTAACTCTTATTATCCCTGGATTTACTATTTAGCATTTTAGCGATTCCTTCGCCGCTTAAAAAAAGAAAAGAAAAATCTCTAGTGTTAGCTGAAGTGCAACTCAACTGTAAGCACCCTTAAAGGAAATAGCCGTAAAGAAGTGCAGTTCAAGCTTTATAAATTGATGATTGTATGGAATTGATGATTATAACAAAGACTGTAAAAGGACACAGGCCTCTGATATGAGGATTCTAAGATCTGTAGCAGAATATAAGCTTTCAGATTAAAAAAGAAATGGAGATATAAGACAAGAACGAGATATGTTTCACCGTAATGAAAATATAAAATGATACCAATAGATATGGATAAGCGAGGCAGCAGACAATATAGCAAAGTAAGCATTCAAAATATTTAACAAATCTGGGGCTTAATTAAGTAGAAATGCTTGGTCCATAAAGAAGAATAAGTCTGAACAACTATAACTACAGCTTACCCCAATGAGGGTGCCATTCAGAGGTTTCGTATCAGTGGGACAACCTTAACCTCAACTTCGAATCATTCGCCATTTCTTGTAGCAGCTCCCCACTCGCTTCTTTCAGAAAAGATTATCAGAAATGTTTGTCATAAAACCCGAAACCTCTGTCTCAGCAAGCAGACACGCTGATCTCTCGATGAAGGCGGTCAAAGCGACCATAGAAAGCAATATTCATATTGCCATTGATCTTTCAAATATCTTTTCTGATTGTACTCATTTAATGTATCTCGGTAAAAAAAAAAAAAATGGCTTAACTTTGTGCCGTCAAACTTATGGACACGCAGCTCCAATTTAAATCTTGTTTAGATTAGCTGAATGACATCTCACCAATCCAGGAGCCAAAGCACCAGTCAAAGTGACATATTTCCGATAGTTGACTTCTAAAAGACTTGTCAGACAGAAGGGAACTACGGATTATTTCTTTTCCATTTAAACATTAGTGTGGAGGACGAGAGTAACGCTTTTATAGTGTGAGTATTTTCACCCAGTGGATTGGAAACTAGCCAAACTTGCATTTTACAGTCGATGGGAAATGCAACTACTCTTAAGAGACCCGCCGCATTCACAAGACGTCACTACAAGGGGGTTTCTCGCATATCCACTGTGAATATTCTCCATAATTATTCCTATTTTCTGTCTTTCATTCTTACATAAGAGTATCTACAAAGAGTTAAATATGTTATTTCACACTAATGTAAAGTTTTTCGCATTTACTTGTGTTCAAAAAGCCGAATCTTATAGTAGTTTATAATTTAATTTAGCATAATTGGAATTTTAATAAATATCACAGAATAAGCATTATTTCCCTCCTGTGTGCAAGAAAACAAATAAAAAAATAATGCGCCAGTATTTGAACACCGAACCTTCACCGCTAAAAGCTAGGCGCGCGCACAGTGCAACACTAGTCGGAACATGCCGAGAAGCACATAGCAGCCAGATCAGCTGAAATGCATACGACGCAAGGGACAGTGCTCAGGGTAGTCTGTAAAACGCCAGATTTGTTCATATTCCCGATCCGCAGGATTAGAAAACTCATTCGATTTATCACAGCAGCGTAACATTCACATAGTGCTGAGACTCAGACAAGACTGACACACTATCACATGTCGGTTTTGGAATTCTTAGGAATTCCTAAGCACTAAAACCAGAATGAAAAAAGATTATATTATGTTGGTACTGGACTCGAAGACAACAGGTCATGAACTATAAACCTCTCTCTCCCCTTATGCCTGTCATGAGTTCTTGTTTACTTGCAGGGCGATGGCTTATGTTTGAGTACACCTAACTTGAAGCAAAGTCCATATGAATTCCGATATCTAATCATATGTTTTCAAACAAATCAACAGCTGCAGGTTTCTAACGATAAGTCTTTTCGCAATCTTGCTATCACAAATAAAAGCTACATTCATTTGCGCTATGATTTGAAACGCAATTAATTTTAAGCCGCAGTTTTTTAATTTCACTGGTGTGCTAGTAATGTTAATGTTGGTGGTTTTTGGAATGTTGTGTTTTGTCTTTTAGGGTCAATGTTTATTAACGTTTTGAACATAGCTGATGTAATCTGTATTTTTTTATATTTCCAATGTCATGCCAAGGGACCTCACCAATTAGTTTGCTTGCTATTGGCTGTCAAACCTATCGTTATGATCTGCAAGTAAGGATATAAGCATCCTGACTGGCATGTTCTTGCATACTTCCACAGGATGAGGAACTTCTTGGAGAAGATTTAGTTTTGACCTTTACTTCCAAATTATGAGGTCCGGAGCCTTCTCCGTTGGGTTAGTTAGCCCTGTGACCCAAGTAAAACTTTTAAAACGTTTTGTGTGTGTGTTTATATATATATTGATGTAAAGTTTCCAGTTGATATTTTTTAAAGACAGGGAACTGGGATTTTAAAAGCCAATGTGTTAATACAGTGGTGAAATTTGGCCAGTATTAAATGCCTTTTATTCGGTGCCAGAGAATAATATTTTATTAAATTCTTGCACCCAAGTAATTTATTAAATCCTTTATTCAATTGTTGTATATTTATTGTGCTAATATTTCAAGGGATTGTTACTTGTTTAAATGCTAAAATTTTTACACTTAAAATTACTTTACATGTACATTTACATTTAATATTGTTTAATAAAAGTGCTTTATAATTGTGAATCAATTTTCTTCTCTGACTTTGTTTTTTGAATGATTTATTTATGGATGCTCTTTAACAGCTCAGGTCATCAGCGTCCCATTCAACTCAGGGCGTGAAACGGACGATAAATTTTGCTCAGAGGCATCTTCTTTCAGGCTTGAGGTTCTTTTTCGTGCCGTAAATGTACGACACGGGACCCACGGCTTTACTTCCCTTCCGAAGGAAGCCATACTTAGGATTTTTACGCCCGGAAAAATCCATCGGTCCTGGCCGGGTTCGAACCCGCGATCTTGGATTTAGGAGGACTTCCAAGACTAAAACTTGTTCAGACATTAACGGGATGACGTCGAATTCTGCTTATTAGGTTACAGAATAACTGCAGTAGCAGAAAATATCAGAGCAAAAATTGTGGAAGTTGAGTTGTAAGTGTCTGCAAATTTTATTAAAATATTTCAGAAATGTATGATTACAGAAAAATTGCTGTAACGGAATTTACCACCTACTCTTTAAAACATTAAAAATAGCATTGTGTGTTATTTAGAAATATAAGTGCAACGTGTCCATCGACGGAATCGTCAACTGGCCCAACCATGGCCCCGCGCGGCTTGAGTCTAGTTGCGGACGTAGGTCAATTATAACTTTATGCAGCAGCTGTGATTTTCTGCTAATTTGTACCGCTCAATATTTTGGTGTGCACGTGGTTTTATGTTGTTAGTATAATTCTTTATGGCTATTATCCATGATATGTCGTAGAGTGCGTAAATGCACTTTTTAGTGCAAAGAAACGAACAATTCCCATGCCTACCCAAAATTAGTATGGTATTAACTTTTATAAGAAATGAAATGAAATATTTTCTTATGTGAACTATTGCACTGACTGTGTTGTAGATAGCCAGTCACCAGTAATAGGTCGAATGTACGCTTTCCTAGAAGCCTAGTGCAAGTGCTTTTGCTATAGTAAAGGGACGCTAATCGTCAGTCTATTTGTTTATGTCTGCAGTTCTAAAGAACCAGAAGTTTCACTGAAGGAGCAGGATGCAAACGATATCAATGTAAAATATTTTATTTTACTATTTTTATTAGTATATTGTGATCTATAGAATAACGTAATTATTTTAACAGTAAATGTCATTCACTCCAATTTATTGCCTTTTAAAATTCATTTTTAAACTATCTTAGGTAACAGTATACATGTCAATGATGCGTTTAATTTATCAAATGAGCCTTTCTTATGAGAACTAAAACTCCACTAATTTGGACGTCTTCTGCCTTACTTATGTAAAAAGTAACGTGTCTACACTGAATTTCACTTATTGTAGTATTAATGGTGATAACTGTGAACTCCTTTTGTTTTATGTAATTCATATAGAAAAAAGGTTTTCCTTGTTATGAAATAATAAAATTAGGTACCTTTGCAGCACTTAGAACTCGTTTTTATTGGCTGAATTCTGCGAGATAGTATTTCCAATTTTGATGATCATATAATGAAAATCGTTGACTAAAATGCATGGCTAAATTATCCATATGCATAATTACTGAAGAGTAAAGGTAAATGTGGGTATTTTTTAAAAAATACATTTTTTTTAAATTTAAAAATAGTTTATATTTTCACATTGTAAGTAATTCCAAGTTTTCGTACTTGAGTATCATTTTGACCATGTTTTAAAAACTTAAATAGCTAAAGCTATCTTTTGTAATTTTATTAATTTAAACTGTTTAAGGTGCATTTTCTTGAAAGTATGAAACTATATACGTTCTAGATATTTCAACATGAAACCCGTGGAACAGAATTTACATATTCAATAAATTACTAAAGATTTTTTTTTTTCAAAATATATTCGATTCCACAGGATTTTGCAAAAACTTTTCTATAAAACTACCGTATTTTATTGCTCTACCTAAAATAGCTTCTGAGAAAAAAAAGAGGAGGGGAACGCAAGTTGCGGGAAATTTGAGTGAAATTTTTACCTTCATTCCCAGTGGTGCTGGGGTTACTATTGCTGGGCACAAAACTTCAACAGGAAGCCATTCAAGAAAGGGAATGGAAAATGTAGAAGATGGTGACTAAGAATATGGCCAGCATTAGTAACCCCAGCGTCAATAGAAATGAAGGTAAAAGTGTAACTCAAGTTTTCCGCAACTTGCGTTTATTCATTTTTGAGATATATTTTCTCACCAACTATTTTAGGTATATGCAAGGTCAAGGTATGTGAGTTTTTTATAATAATTTAAAACATAAAACTTAAAAAATAACTTTCGTAGTTACATCTTAAAAAGTTTTAAATATATTAAATTATAATTGATGATGACTTTAGTTCTGTAAAATAATACATTCTACAAAAACACTTTAATGATAAGCAAAATATTTATAATTATCATGCAAATTTTCAGCTTTATATATTCTAAAACATATAGTAAAAAATTAATTGCGTAATGTTCTCGTTTTACATTCATCTATCCTTCCTATGTGGCGGAAATTTTATTTTCTATTTATTATTCGATTTCTTTTACGTTGTTTACACAAATGCTAAATCGATGAACCCTCCGAGGTTGGCTGCACATAAACAAGAAATATCATGAAAACAAAAGACACTGCATTTTACCTTCCGCAGGAAGATATTACCAAACAAAGCGACATTCCGTTAACCAGCTACTGTGTACGTTACTAAACTCGGTCTTAAGCTGCTCTCTCGCGCAGGCGCATAGCTCATTCTAGAATTAACATTCGAGTAATACAAGAGAACTCCCTCTTCATATCACTTTTACAGTTTATCTATTTGCATTCGATAAGATTTGTGAATACTTTTCAACTGTAAACTTCACCTAAATTTTTAACCGATTAACCTTCCTGTTAAAAGCAAAAGCCGTTACTCAAACATTGCTACATGTACAAGAACTAAAGCTGAGCTGTATTCTTTCATGTATCATGGAGAAAGAGGAGCCAATTCTTGGAAAAACACACAGTACTGTAGTTTAATCTGCATCTCTTGAGGCCCATTAATTAAAGTTCTCTCGATTGTGACGAGAAGCTGTGCATGGTGAGGTAAAACATGTTTAACAAATTTTTGACTCCGCGTAAAGACATTGACAAGTAACTCACGACATGACCTTCCAGGGGTCACGTGCTTACCTTGACTCCAGTACCTGAAGGGCTAGTCTCTTACGACCTCCCCTGCGCCCTTTTATATAAAGCGGTACAATTAGGTACCTGTTTCACAACAAACCTCCAAGTGGGCTTCTAACTGCATTTCAGACATTCTACAAGTGACGAACCAATCCTAGCATTGGAAAGGACTAATGAACTTATAAAGGGTTAGCAACCTCAAACACTTTGAAGAGACTAAGAGTTTCACCTCATAATGTCGTCTCAATTTCCTTCTAGTTACTAAATGTTGTGCGATTTATTATTAGTAACAACTAGCTCAATTAATCTGCGTTATCTGGTCTGATTATGTCTTAACAAAATAAATAAGGTTTCGAAGTGCAATAATTGCTCAGAAACATTTAACATATTACGTTATACCTTTCTATTATTTTTAATGATCGCTATTATTAAGTGATAAAACGATAGATAAATATTTATCACAAGTAATATAACAAGAGGATCGAAGATTGCCGATAGTGAGAGAACATAATGAGAGAATTTATCTGCAAAGCTCAGATACTCGAGTGATATTTATTAGGATTATTTCGAATTTAAATATAATTCCCTTAAACTTAACTTATAATATTCTAATACTTGTATATTTGTATTATGAATGCTTAACATGTTCAAGTCATCTAGAAACAGACGAATGTCGTTTGTCAGTAATGTCAATAGAGAAGAAGCCAAATACGTGTTTGAAACTATTTCATGAATAGAATAAGAATAAAAATAATATATATTTGAAATTCGTGCGCAGATTATTAACACTTGTTTAAAATGTTATACTTACTTAAGAATATTGCCTATTCAAAAACCGTGGTAATGATATAAACCGACTGTTAAAATCGCTAACATTCGATTTACTAATACCAACTGAGAAAAACAAAACGGAGAAAACAATTTCCCATTCTGTACAACGTGTTTATTAAGATTTGTGGTGGCTTAGGCACACATTGTTACATTTCAGACTGTGTGGCTGAATACGCAAAAAAATTACTGGAGCAAATGCACATTAAATTAGTTAAATTTTACTGAAAACACAGAAGTGGTCAGTGTTTCGTGTTCAGGAGTTACATAGTGGAAGTAAAGAGATGGCTACACTTACCACAAGACAAATGCAAGTCGCGTGATAAAACGGATTTGATAGTTTTTTCGATAATTTCACTGCGATATCGGGCTATGATTGGTCAAAATTTTCGATTTGTTTCATTGGTAGATTTTATGATGACGTCAAATAAGTGAAATAATGAAAGTAAAAATTATAAGCTCATCACGTTTGCTGCACTCCGGAGCACAGCCTGGTTGTGGTTCGCCCCACAGTTTGTATGGACTGAAGAAAGATAGCCTTTGACTCCTAAATTCCCCAACAATCAGGTGACAAATTCCGTGTAATTTTTATATCTTCGTTTGGTGTAGCAGTGAGTTTATTTCAGTTACGGGCTGCCTGAGCACGCCTCCTTACTGGGGAAGGTAAGCTATGCAACCGGGATAAAGAAAGATAGAGCCGCCGCGCGCAAAGTTAGTATTTTTATTTTAGTATTTATATTATTGCTATAAGCATAAAATGACACTGCGTTTAAAACTGATAAAGAGAACTAATCTGTATCATGAAAGATGTTGAATATGATGCGTCTCAGCGGTAACATATGACAGGCATCTGCGTAGGAAATTCTTGTATTTCACCTTCGTAAGAACGTGTTTACTATCATTGTCTCTCGTAACGTTTTAATAAGTTGGCGAACAGTTTGTCTACCTGGAACACGATAGTCACGATATTTTCTTGCGAATCGCCTTATCACTTGTTTGCAAGAATCCATTTTAACAACACCGCCACGGGTGGCCGAGGTCGTTAAGGCACGGACTCGTGAGCGGGAGGTCTGCGGTTCGAATCCCGCCAGGACCGTCCTCCCTGACTGGGTTTTTTTTCAGATTTTCCTCAGTCTTCATAACTGGCAAATGCCGGGGAGGTACCTAAACTTAGGCCTGGAACGCTTCCTTCCTTAAAAAAAAAAAAATATATATATATATATCCTTTCCCAATTTATCATTTCATCTCATGTATCATTAGTGTCCACCGCCTGTGGTGCCTCAGTAGTGAAAATGGGCGTTAAACACTACTCAAACTACTCCATTTTAACATAGGTATCTTGCATAAAACCCCGTACTTCAATACTATGCAGTGACATAACTAATTAATACACAATTTAAACACAATGAAAGCAGCAAGTAACGCACAAAGGCACAAGCACTTGCTGACAATGCCTTCATCGCACTAAACACATGCTGCTACGTGCGTTATACGACCTTGACAACCGCTTCTCCAAAACACAGCGTTATTCTGCAGGCCTGTAACTCAAATAATCTTCTGTAAATATGCTAAGTAATTGAACCTTAAAGATTAGTGTGTCAAGGGTATTAATGTAATGAAGGGAGGATTGTTGTATTCCGCTTATCAAAAAGCTTCCAGATAGGAGGATATAATATATATAATATGTATAGGATGGATGTCCCATCTCTTTCGCTACCGTCCCAATACCCCAGTATATGAACTCAAAAGCAGGGGATGTTTTACAGCTAAACAGTCCATATGTTTCTAAAGAACAGCCCTGCGATTTGGTTGATCAAAGAATTTATGATTGTAAACGGCCAAACATTTAAACGAGGGTAAGTCAAAAAGTAAATATCTGTAATTTGTTGTTGGTGAACGGATGATAGGAGGGTCATTCGAAAAATAATGATTCACATGTTTTCTCAGAACAATTTATTCAAAAGGGTTGAACTTTAGCATCAGTGTAGATTTTGTTTTTACATGTCCCATTTTCCCTCTTAGTCTTCTTCAACTTATACTGTCTTATGCACATGGAATAAGTGAATGTGTTATTTGACGATATCAGCAGCTCTTGTCCTACACACTCACTGCATCAGTTATGATGTTGTCATCATCAATGTAAGTTACATGCAAAGAGAGAATCAAAGGGAATGATGTGCATGTGCGCCGGTCTGCACAAATAATGGCATTCCGTCATTAACACGTCAGGAGCTTTGGATGCAGCTCGAAGCAGGTCATGAAGATCCGTTTCTGCACTTTCTGATACTTTAAATTTGTAATCCACCTCTCAATAGCGATCTTTTCTACTGCACAACTCCCATACACTGCACACGAACAGTTATGGATGTTCAGCACACTTTTGCTCTCGTGAATTAAGAATTCATTTGCACTTCATTGCTTGTAACAAGAGTCTGCAAAGATGCTATTTTAATAGTCCATTACATGCCATCTGTCGAAATGGCTTGAAGTTCGGTATACACACGGGGGAAAAAAACAGACTTTATGCATGCAAAAGCACTTTTGCATCTTTATTAATGGCTGAAATGTACGGTATTGCTTTTTAACGAGCTAAAAATCATTGTTTTATTTCGACATCACTGGTTTATTTTTCAAATAATCACCAAAGGTACTCAAGCGTTTTTATAGAACATTTTCTTTTTTCCGTTCCCTGCCAATAGAAGTCGACGCGCTAATTGTATCATTTCACCATTTTTGTTTTTATGTAAATTTTTTTCCAAGCATATGTAAAATTAAAGTGTACCTGCAATTGTTTCAGCGTCACACTAATAAATGCTTGTTGGACAGACATCACTTTCTCTCCGTATACAGACACAGTCCTCCCGTGAATATTCGTTACCCGATTTCTGTCCATAGAAAACGGAACGCTGCGCGACATCCTTCTGTGACTATTTTCACCATTTTGCAAGTCCCTGCGTTAAAGTTCTAATTTACCGACTTATGCAGCTGCGCATCATCTATCAGTGGGACAAATAATTAACAAATACATAAGTTATAGTGATCTCTGTTGCTTTGTTTCGGAGTAATAAAATACGGAAATCTACTTTTTGATTTACCCTTTTATCTACAAAGGTGCATTCCAGTGATTTTTATTTCATTGAGGAAAAATTTTAATTATTTAATAATGTTGCTTATAACACCAAAATAATTAACTATTTATTTATATAAATTGTTAGAAAAAGCTTCACAAAAGTTATTTTAATTAGGAGAAAAACAAGGGTTGATAAGATTCCATTCTGAAGATAAAACGAATTTTTGAAGCCAGCATTTTTATGAAAACTTTAGCGTTGAAAAATACTACAAAATGAAATAAATTGCCTCACTATTGCGCAGTGAGTTTCTATTAATTTAACCAGTTAATTTAATTTTGGAAATTCGCTGCGGAGAGCGGGAATGCGCCTCGGAGGGGAAGAAAGAAAGAAAAAGCTACTCCCACGTTTTAGTTATAACTTTAAGTCATTTTGTTAACAGAATGTGGTCGTGTTAATTCTTTAACCATTTGCTAGGTTGCAGTGTATCGTACTCTCGAAGTCGATACCCTTCAAGACAAGGTGCACTGACTAGCAATTACGTCGTCCATTCAAACTGACTCACGTTAAAGTTCGAGTACATTTGATCACCCAGCATATTTTGTAGCATACATTTCAAGACTGATGGTATGAATCTTTAGATATTATTGATATTTAAATTTACTTTGTAGTGCACTGTGCTGAGTTTGAATTTCAAACTTTATGGCACAACGTTTCGAATACTCTAGCTATATTATTTATGCACCTTCCTTTTTCATACATTTAAACTTTTCTTTTTTATCATCATAGCAAACCTATCTATTTCTTCCGTTGTGATATACCTTTTTTATTTTATCTTTTTGGAAATGTTCTAGTTATTCATTGAACTTGTTTCTTGCACCATCAAGTATTATTTGCAAATGTTGAACACATTAAATTCTACTATGATGGTATATAGATACAGTTAGTGAATCAATATTTCATCTTATTATTTATCTTCTTTCTACATTTTTTTTTTACTTTAATTCTTTAAATTTTTATAGTGTTCCTATTTCAGTTCATTAAAACGAAGCAGCTATTATTTTGCGAAACCCCTACCTTTTATTATTTTTGTAAGTTAGGTTAACAGCGTCACATATATTTTAATGCTAATATTATAATACTGCAATTATTATCACTTGCCACAGATTATGACAATATAATTTTGGAATATTCACAAACTTTGTACAGTAGTAAACTAAATTTAGTTTCCTTTGTGTAATTACGCGTTCAAAAACTTCCTGACCAAATGGCAGTTGTTTAAGATGACTTGGAATTTTAACTTCTAATGAAAAGTATAAATCAAGTTAAATTGAATAAGGTAGCAGGCTTGACTTTGTATTGTGATCACTTTAGGTAATTTGCCTGTAGGTTCTTTAATTTACAACTATCATAAACGTCATTATTTGGTTTATTTCGCTGCTAATGCCGTGTCAGCAATTAAAGCAAATTCTCTCTTCAAATGTCGGTTTTGGAATTAGTTTACGGTATGGGAGCAATGCATTTCCATTTTTTTTTTCTGATAAATGATATTTCTCAGATTGTTCTGCCTTTAGAGCAGCATTGAACAAGAAGTAAATTTATGATCCAGATACTGTATGACTTTAAGATAATTTCTGCATAATTATTTATATTGCTAAAATGTATATTTTCCATAAAATTACACCCAGTGGCGGGGGTAGGGGTGACTCGGTGCTAAACAGCTCTGAGGAATATAGAACCTGCCGCCAAGAGACTCGCCAAGGGAACTCACAGTTCGCGCAATGGACAGCCCAGACAACCTTAACCTCGACTTTCCAGACTGGGTTCTCTACTCTTCGGATCAGTGACCTCCCCAAGTATCCTTATGATATTTGTTGAAAATATCTGGAATATCTGGGAATCAGAAATTCTCCTAAGCCAACAGAAAGACCAGGAGGTGCTATATCATTATTGTTTCCCTAGTTCTTACACGTTCGCCTCAGATTGATTGCAATACTACTTTGAGTACAAAATGCACTAGATATTTAAAACACATGACAAAGCCCTTTTCTATTATGCCGTTAAACAGAAATGACAAAGCCGTGTTGAAAAGCATCTTCCCAATGCCTTTCATGCTTCCATTATGAACAAGAGACCATGAATAAAAGCAATGGATTTAACTCAGCCTATTGCTGATACGATTAAAAAGACTCTATTTAAGCCACATCCAGCAGCGGCAGAAAAAGAAGAATTGTCCGCTGTGCTAGACGTGTTGTCACTGTGTGCAAAGAGCGTGTAATAAATCTCAATGCAATCTGTCAATTTAAAGCCGCGATATTAAGATATAAGCCGACATAGCAGCCCTAACTTGCATCGGACCTAACCAAAGCGGTTGACCTAGACTACATGACAAGATCACGATGGCAAACGTGAAGTTACGTGGGTATCCGAGGTTCGAGTTCTCCGCCTCTCTGCGTGCATTTTTGTCGATGCGCTGTTCTTATTAAATGTCGGTCGGGTCTTCACAGAAACAAGCGAGCCGCAACTTCCGGCTTAGCTCTCTCTCCTTCTCGCTCGCTCATTAACCAATATGGAACCTCATACCTTTTGCACGATCTGGTTTGTCAGTGACCGGAAAACTTGCTAATATCTCACCTGAAACGTGGCAAAGCGGTTAGTACAACTGGTTCCCGCGCAGAGCGCCTGGGTTCGAATGTCACATGGAGATGGTTGAGGTGAAGCTTTCAAACTGTGTATTGATTGCACATATTCATCGAGAATATTAGTCCTGCACGCTTTTCCTTCTCAAACATGCATTAGAACACGAAATAATCATGTGAAAATCCCAAAAAGATTTCTTATTAAAGCTATATGTCTTATTAAACATGTTTCTAAATAATTCTACCCAATAGGAAGAACGAAAGTCCACTGTCGTAGTCCCTATTCGTAAAGGCGGTATTAAAAATATTTTAAAAATTCAGGTCAGTTAGTTTCACATCTGTCGTATGTAAAGTCATGAGACAGTTGATAGGTCAATATATTCGTAGTGTCCTTAATTTCAAAGACTGGTCCTACCACCCTCAACACGGTTTCAGGAAAGGGTTCTCTTTCGATAGTCGAATTATTTCACTATCAAGACATAGCTGAAGAGATAGGTGTAAAAGGTAAAATTGATGCAGTGGTAATGCTTTTTCGAAAGCTTTTCATTTAGTATCGCATTATTTTTGTAATTAAATTTAGTAGACTATAAATAGATAAAATGGTTATATTTGGATTAAACAAATTTCAAAAGAGGGTAGACCAGGAAGGTGATAGCAGGAGTTCCACAAAATATCGTTATTGGGCCACTATTGTTTATTATTTATGTTAACGATCTCTACTTAAATATATAGTAAAAGGTGCCACTATTTGCGCACGTTTGTATTATTTATAGAAAAATTAACAACAGTTCCGATATGAAGATTTTACAAAGCGATCTTAATAATATTTCCAATTGGTGGTTAAACATTGGATGAAAATAAATTATTCATAGTGTAAGACAATAATACACTTAGGAGCTTACAAGTTCTAAATTTTCTTGAGACGAACATATTGATAAGTGTTGGAGGAAAACCGGAGGGGTTACACTTTGTTATGCGAATATTAAAAAAGTCAATACAAAATCATTAGTTTGGCCATTAATGGAGTATGGAGCCGCTTGTTGGGATTCAAGCAGGACATATCAAATAAACATCCTAGAAAATTTTATAGCATAGAGCAGCAAAATTCGTAAAATGTTAAGATGAAAATGTTAAAACATTAGATTGGGAATCACAAGCAGAGAGACCTAAAAAACTTGAATAATGTCCTCATACAAAGCTTATAATGGCTATAAGGCTGTGGTTGAGTCAAAGATGAAATAATAAGTAGAAATTTTGCGATTGTCGAATGTTGATATGGCACATACAATGTTTTGTAGAGAAGTTCTGGGGTCACCAAAAAGTTCGACAAGGGGATAAGTTTAGCAGAACTGGTAAGAATGTAATAGTGGAGAGAATCTTGAAATATTGGCATAGATATCTAAAATTAGATAATACCTATGTACTAAAAGAATGTCTAAAATACCAAAGAATTGTATTGGGAAGAGAGAATTGGTTTAGGGAGGTGGGGAAACTATTGGAAGAAATTGGAATGGGGGACTAGTGGCAACTGGATGAAAGTAATTCCAGTAGACTAAGGAAAGAAGTGAGATAGAGAGTAGAAGATATAGAGAAGCACGAGATTTAAGGATAAAGGTTCTTACTTCCATAAAACAATTAAAAGAAATTCAGGACGGAAGAAATATGGGTAACTGTGATCAATTTGAAGAATAGATCTTGCAGTACAAAGTATTATTTCTAAAAGGATTGGGGAAACATTTAAAGAAGAATGTATTATGTGTGGGAAAGTGGCTAGTACTTTTCATTGTCTAACTGAATGTGCAATGGTAAAAAAGTGGAGGGATAGTATCTGGGTTGAAAAGTGGGTCTAACTACAAGAAGATATAGTGACTATTAAAATGCTGTCAATATGAAGGAGATAAAACTAATAAGAATGGAAAATTTTAGGAAAAGTAGAGGAACAGTATAAGGAAGGAGCTTGAGGGCACACACGGTTGTGAAAATGATGATATAACCTGGTGGTTAAGGTATGGGAAAACCTTAGCTGTGTGTGGTATTGCAAAATTCTTAGATATTTTGTTTGTTTATGTAAATTTAATTGCAATATTGTTTGCTGAAATAAAAAATTCATTTGGTTTAGTTTCTTCCCATCGAATATCCATTACCTTTATAAACTTTTCAATAGTTTTGTGATCGTTTTGTCAACTTCCAGGTCCCATACAAGAGCACAGACAACACGTTATTATTGAATATTCTCACCTTGGTTTTTGAAGAGAAATTTCTGTTTCTTCAGATTGGGTACAATTGGACAAAGACTTAATTTGCTTTTCATGTCCGATTTTTCGCAACTTTTACTGCCCCCCCCCTGATGATGATGCTGCTGCTAAGATAAAGAAAGAAAGAACCTGTTCAGTTATGCTGTTATTTACTTTCAGGTTTGCACCTAAGCTAGAATGCAGCCGCATTGGATTGACAAATATAATAATAATAATAATATGTGCCTAGATTTTATTTCGAAACAGCTTGTAATAAACTTTAATGAAATGTGAAATTCCTTACTTCATTTTCACATATTTACTTCTTTTTCCCCGTTGTTCACAAACAAACTTTAGTATTATTCACTGCTCATGCTGGACCCTGTTTCCCTTATCATTTAATTAGAATCAGAATACTTAAAAGCTGACAGAACTGACATTTTTCTTCCGTTTCAATTTGTTCTTGTTCTTCTATCTCTTCATCCTTCTCCGGGTCATCTTCACTCAAGTTTCAGAGTAAACTATTTTCCTTCTTGCACTCCTCCTAACTAGATCTAACTCCCTTCTTTCTCTCTTGGCAAGTTTTCATTTCCAAAATATTTTCTGGCCTTCCTTAGTTTTAGACCTTCACTTTCGTCGCCGTCATTGAAAAAAATTATTGGAACGTTATTTCCCTAAAAGGTATCAGCTTCCTCCTCCTCCTCCGCCTCCTCCTCCTCTTCTTCTTCTTCTATGGCATTGCAACTCGAGATCGGACCTTGACCAGCCGCAGTGACATCTGCATCCTCTATCTCCGTTTTACGACTTATTGATAGAGAGCAGTATTGCAAATGATCAGTATACCGGCACCCCACCCTTACTTATCACGCAGCCACCACCTCTCCATCAGGCAGTTCCCCAATTATCCTCACGAGGTAGGTTGGACCCCGTTCCTAACCAGGTACCGGGAATCAAACCCGGATCCTCCCGGCTAACAGTTAACAACGCTAACCACTAAAACAAAGAGATGGTCATCTAGCGCCCGCAGATACTCGTAATCCTGCGCGATATTTTCATTAAATGAGTTAATCCTGCAAAAGCGATTTTCTTATATACTTTACCATCTACAAGAAAGGAATTGCTAATTTGAATAATCCGCCGCACTAATTCGTTTCGCTTGCCCATGTTAGAATTACTAATTTCTTAAATTGACAACAATGATTAACACAATATTTCGCAGCAACACAAGCTGTATATAGTCCAACATTAATAGTAACAGAAATATCCATGCACACTTGCCAGAGATGTATCTAATTATGTTTAGCATAAAAATAAAACGATGACGTACATCTTTGCTCTACAAGACTCAAATTTTCACTCTGAAATGCTGCCATACATTTATCTCTAAGTCATCTTTACCTCAGTCTACTGTATGTAACAGTTCCTTATTATCCATTTGCAGCATCTCTAGGACAAAAATATTAACCTTAATAGTTTTCCTTCGCCAATATTGTTCTCCGGCTTACTTTACCTGTTGTTTATTATCCAGTTTTGCCATTAATTCCTTCTATGCTAGTAAGTACCGATTTCTTGTATAAGGAGTAATGTAAATCTCTTTAAACTTCAAAGTATCGTAAAAATATAATGAAAGTTAAATATAAAATAAAATCCTTGCCTCTGGGATATAATGGGGGTACTTTACAACAGCTTTTATCTCCATTTCCATGGTTACTTAATCTTTAGAACATATTCTACTCATATAAATTAAAGATAATGTTTGTTTATATTAAAAACAGACAAATAAATATATGTTTCCTTTTATTGTGCTAATATATATTTGCTAGATAAAAATTCATTTTACAGATGAAGCACCTCTTTCTTAATTCTGTCGGTCCTGGTGGTGTAGCGGTAACCATACTTGCCTCCTATACCCAATTTTTACGGGCGTAAAAATCCTAAGTATGGCTTCCTTCGGAAGGGTAGTAAAGCCACGGATCCCGTGTCGTACATTTACGGCATGTAAAAGAACTTCAAGCCTGAAAGAAGAGACCTCTTAGCAAAATTTACCGGCCGTTTCACATCCTAAATTGAATGAGATGCTGATGACCTGAGATGTTAAAGAACGTCCGTAAATAAACCAAATGAATAATAATAATAATAATAATAATAATAATAATAATAATAATAATAATAATAATAATAATTATTATTATTATTATTATTATTATTATTATTATTATTATTATTAAAATTACAGCATTCTGGTAATGAAATAAGAGTAAGCACCATTACTGTAAATAAGAAAACTGCCTATGAATGTTACAAAATTTCATTACCCCCAGAACGAGGACGCTGGGGTTGGAAAAGAAAATGATACACCAACTCACATTAATTACATATATCTTTTAGGATCGGTCATCATTTGTCAAATTTTCTCTGGTGTTTCTTGTAAAATCAGGTTTTAGAGAGGAAATTAAAATTGTTGAAAGTACCAAGTATGCATTCTGTGTGCAGTTTTTCTCTGAAACTTCACTGCCTGCTGACGTTAACAAAGGAACAAGGTTGACAAAGAACGCCACTGAAGTTGTTATGTGTTTGTGTGCGGCGCGCGTGCTGTACCCGCTCCAACCGCCTCTCCTCACTTTTATATTTGGCTAGCAGCAAGATGATATATGGCCGTCACTGGATACCCTCCTCTGGTATACTGTTACAGACTATCTGTCCAGATAAATCATTATGAAATGCTCCCTCCGTAGCGGCAACAAGTGATTCGCCTTCCTTCTTCATTCTTTCCTGTTCTTCATGACTTTTATTTGGAGCTGCTCTTTTCGCGTGGGCCTTGCACGAGATTGGGGTCAAAGCGAGACAAAGCTTCTAGGAGCGTCTGCAACAGCAGGTGCTGCCCGATACGGGAGCGAGGTCAAGCAGTCAGACTCAGGGTTGGAAGTCGCAGTCACAGAGATAATATCGCTCACGCAAACGGGAGCTTTCTCCACCAGCATCCGGCTTTCTTCTAGAAACAGGGTGACCATCAAAACAATCCTTTTTAGGGATTTTTTTTAAATACATTTTCAGCCCACTGAATTGGGCCTTGAGGGCTGCAGGTTAGCAATATGATCAATTCTTTACTACCCTTGTCTCTGAAGCTTTAGATGCATCAGTTTTGTTAAATGTACTATCCCTGATTTATTTACTGAAAATGCCATCATAATTAAAATGGGTCATTATGAGATGTTGCACGATAAGTCTCATTGTTGCCAAACGTACGTTATGGAAGTTACGACTTAAATTTATACATTATTAAACTTTTGTTATACTCTTGGATATTTTTAACGTTGCCTTAAAATGCCATTATAGGCAAAGGTTAAGTTGGAACACAGTTCAATTTATAGCGTGTCATGCACCTGTTTGGGCTTCGCTTTTTCAACATAATTGCCCGGCAGTTGATGACTGCGCGCTCGACTAAGAACTTCCTCAAGGTCGGTTATAACAGAGCGTTAGAGGATGACGTACAATACAACGAATGTAGTGCTAATTAGAGATTTAACAATTACTTAGGAAGCAAGATATCAACAAGTCTGACGCGAGTTAGAGGGAAAGGCTTAGAGTTTGTGGTTGCATGCCAGAAATCTACTGTTGTTTACATTGCAACGCTAGGAAAAATTCAGGGTCAGCTACACTGTATGGTTGATGTTAAGGCAACTTCACGTTCATGGTCACTGCCATGCTCATGATTGGAAATTTAGTAAACACAACGAATATTCATAAAATAAATCAACTGCTCAGTTCACCTTATAAGCGAACAATTCGTAAAAATTCAACATGTGTAAAAAAAAACATAATCAATAATAAATGTGTAAACCAAATTTGTTTTAATTCTGCAACGCTTGTCTCCAAAATACGGTAAACGTATCATTGCTGTTATCTGTATTTAAGAAATTTACTATTTTGATTAAAAGTATTAAAAGTAGTTTTGTCTTTTTTTTTTTTTTTTTTTGAAAGAGAAGAAAATCAAGAAAAGAGACATGTCATGTGCATCCCACATTGCCTGCTATGAGTTAACGTGGCTAAACTGCTTTTTAATTCTTTCCCTCCTGTGTACAAGCTTCTGGTTAACTTATCTATATCAACGAACACTCCATTACTTTTACGTTACAGCCACATGTTGATTGTAACTAAAAATAATGGAATTTCAGTTGTTCCGGTTAAGAATAAAATTGCATTTCAACTAAGAGAAAGACTAAACATTAAACATTTACAGTTGATAGAGAACGATTTGCAAATGTTACAACATTCTCAATGTAAGCGCCATTATCACCTAACATTCTTTTAAAAGTAATATTTAATAGTATTTGCAATATTAGGCCTAGACAGTTAAGTTGAAACCGCTATTTTGTTTTATAAGTAGCGTAATTATTTCGTCAGTACCAGATATTCACAATAACATGAATGGTTACAGAATATACCTACAAAAGAGTAATAAAGTCATATATCAATTTTAATGTTTCACCTAAGAGTATAAAAGAAAAGGACAACAGTAGATAAGCTAGTAAGCACCAAATTAAATTACAAGACAATATTTCAAATTTCGTTCAGATTATTTCATTACTTACGTTAGGAAGTTGTTTTAACAGAGAAACAAATATCATTAATGGTATTTAAATCACAAGTATAAGTATCCGAAAATAAACAGGAAGGCCATAATAATTATTTTTGATACAAGTGATAAAAGTGGCATTTTATTTTGTGAGTTTTTCGAAATAAAACCAGAGGCCGAGTGGGACAAATCTATGAACAAATTGTTAGAGAAGGGCCCTTTTTATTTATAGATAAATTATTAAATATAAATGTAATTAGTTTAAACCGTTCCGTAACCCTTGTTTCAAAGAAATAGTTCATGTATTTCTCACTGGGAGGAACATGAAAAACGTTACCTAAATCTTTGAACAATGCTACCAATATCGTCGTGGTTTTTAAACGTATTCTTACGGTGTAAAACTACAAATTAAGTTTTGTTTTTTTATTACCACTATAATTATTATATTTTCTTTATAAGTTTTTATATCCTGAAAGAAGCTAATATTGTCTATGTATGGGATATGCGAAATAGAGAGATCAGTTGTCACCGATTTTTCTTCTGGTCTGACATAATTCCTTATGTAGATAAGTTTAGAAACCAATTTATGTAATATCACTAATTGCACCAGGACCTGAATCCGGAAAAGCGATTTCGGAATCTAAAATTTTTACAAAATATTTAATACATTATAAAATTTGTAATTTATATCCGTTTAAATAGATTAATAATCGTCACACTCTTTATTAAACAAAAGTTGGTAACACTGGAATATTATAAAATGCAGTATCTAGTTTGCATGCCTTGTGTTAAAAACTAATTTAGCCATCTAAATTACTTTAAATATACAATTTCAAAATCAGACAAATTAAATCCTTGAATTTAAAGTATCTGTATTCTGAACTATGCCGTGCAGTATTATGTTGGTTACAAGACTGAACATTCAGTCAGTTCACTTTAAGAGATGCACAGGTAGTATGAGAATTATTTTAACTCTTAGTGAAAGTTGTGGATTTTGGGATCATTTCAGTAGTATAAACATTTCCATTTTTATTAAAATATTTTAATAATGAATTTTGTACAATGTATCATAAATGATTTAGAAACAAGTTGATGGTTTTGTTAACTTTTGAAAAATAAAATATCACTTTTAAAAAGATTAAAGAATTTTCATAGCTTAAGTAGTATTTAAAATGTTTTACTAATTTGGGCATTCTGACGAAGGAATTTCATTTACGTTATCAAAATTCATAAGGTTATGCGTAAATTTTGAACATTGTTAATTATCCCCCCCAAACTATTAAATTTCACTAAACCTAATATAAATCATCCTTTTTTTTTTTTTTTTTTTTTCCTTTTTTGGTTCCATGTACCGAGGGTGCCAAAAATGTATACACACTTTCACAGTAGATATCTATTTAATATATTTCAAAGTTGAACCGAAAAGCAACAGTAATGTGTAGTATGATGTTCTGTAAACAGATGTGACTCACATACATTATGATAGCGTTGCTACGTAACAGGTAAACCAACACTGAACAAATGAAGCCAAGATTATCGTATGATGTTCTGTAAACAAATGTGACTCACATACATTATGATAGCGTTTCTACAACAAAATGGAGCCAAGATTATCGTTTGAACAGCGGAAAGCAATTTTGAAGTGGTATTGGAAAACCTAGAAAGATGTTGATGTTCAAAGGCAATGGAGACGTGTATACCCCGTTCTCCGGTAACTCCGTTGAACTTCTACCTATCGGGAACTCTTAAGAATGTTGTATACCGTAGAAAACCGGCTACACTGACAGCACTTCGGGAAGAAAATGAAACGACATGTGCTGCAATCGCTGAGGACACTTTCGCAAACGTTGCTCAATCAGTAGTTCAACGTACTCAGAAGTGTATCGACGCCAATAGTGGGCATTTTGAGCAACTGTTGTATCTGTAAAAGTCTAAAATGTTTAGTGCTCATCATTTTCTGCTTGTATGAATTCAGTTTTGTTATGTTAACACAATTGTTTCTTTGCTTAAAGTGTGTATACCGTTTTGGCACCTTCTGTATTTTGTTGGCGTGAACATCTTTCGTATAAGTGAAAAACCTGTTTTCCCTTTCTTATGAATTATGCCCTACAATCTTTAAGAGAATGGTGTTGAGATGGGGAGACTTAAAATCAGTTTAGGAGCCTGACATTCATCCTATAGATAGGAAAAAAGAAACAAAAGTCCCAGCCAGGCAGGATTCGAGCCTGTGCCCTTTGCTTATTTAAGAGGCTTGTGAGTCAATGCTCTGATCTCCAGAGACAGCTCTAGCCATATTTCGCAAGAAAAGCAACGTTGACCGTGAGCGCGATTCATAGTCCACTTTTGTACTGTGGCAACATAGCAGGCGCCAGTCTGGATAGTGTACATCCCAGCCTCTTATTTATTGGCATTATAAGTTTACACACAAGACGGCATGATCGCCGTGACGAAATCTATCTGTTTGCGTGCGTGTCGATGTCTCTGTTCTTATTATTGCTTTGTGCCCTCCCACGCTTGCCAACTTTCCAACTTCTCTTTCTCTCCTAATGTAGTCCGCTGCAATGAACCGTAACTTCGCCAGGATTCCTTATTATTAAAAAGTCATTTATAATTTTGTTAAATGGTTTCATTGTCTTCCTGATCTTCTATTTTCCCAAGCACTCTTTCCTAGCAGCTCTGGAAAAGAACCATAACTTACGAGTGTACCAATCGGGAAAGGTTAAGGAATATAACTTCAGCAGTTGGAGAGTCACGCCGTGAAAGTTTTCTTCTCCGAAACTTGAGTCAGCAAGCTCTAATTTATTAACGTTGCTAACTATGCATTACCAGGTGAACCAAGGCAAGACATGTAAAAGCAGGTTGTACATGATCAGTTTAACATTTTTATAGTGTTCAGCCATTCCAAAATTATTCATCATCTGCGGCACGCTTTGCCAATCTATCAGCAATAAAACAGACCAGTTCATAAAAGAGCATTTAAGACTATAAGTCTTCGAAAACCAAACGGTATTTGACCTGCAAACACTTCCCAGCTTTTAACTCTGCCTTCACTTCCTTCTCACTAAAAACTCAAAACGTTTTTAACGTTATACTTTTTACGAGGGCTGATAAATAAATAATTATTATGCTTTACTAATTCTCAAGATTGTAATGCTGTTTCTCAAAGTAGTTCCCGTTGGATGCAATGCACCTGTCCCAGCGTTTCTGCCAATTTACTGAAAACAATTTTTGACTAATTCTTCAGAATCACCTCCTCAGCCTTCACCAATGATGCTGGTGATGGAAAATGCCCCAAGACGGAGGTTCTTTAATTTAGGGAAAGGAAAAATGTCGCGCGGGGCTTAATATGGGCTATGGGGGGAATGAAGGACAAACTTCACGTTGATTTTTGTGAGATATTGAGCAACAATATTTGCGGCAGTGCGCTATTATGGTGCAGCTCCAGCTTCTTGCATGGAAATGTGACCTTTTCATGTGATGCGGCCTTGCAGAGTTTTCAGAACATCTCTGTAATATTGCCCAGTTACCGTTGTGTGTGTATATGGAAAAATTAGATAACCGTGGTTTTTCCAGCAGAAGCAACCACTTTTTCTTTCTTTTGGTGATGATGTGGACCTTTGCTGATCGAATTGATGCAGCCAAGTGGTTACTTTTGAAAGAAACTGCGCGTCTTCCTGTGACATCATGGAAAAGTGTTTTGGTTCAGGAATCAGCCGTGATGGGACCCACCGTGCACAAAAAAGTCTCGTGTGCAACTTTTCAATTACCGATAATGTTATTCAACAACCCTCTTTTAACATGACAGCAGTTAATGTTTTCTCCCATTAGACCACAAACTGAAATGACGGCTCTGCCTTCCTTTGAAATTGACTCCCTCTCCTTTGTAAGCATTTTAAACCCTCTTCAAGCTGTACTATAGGGAAGAACAAACTTTTTTTAGTTCTCAGCTGAAGATATATTGAAACAAAAGCAGAATTTCAGAGCAGCATATTGTTCGTCGCGTGTCAACTCCATTTTGCTGTAAGCAGAACTGAACAGGTCCCGACTTTCACACCTCTCATAGGCGGGAACCGGAAGTGACAACAATGAAAATAGCACCTCGCGTACATACGCTGATAAAATATTTAGGTTACATTTTAGCGTGAGAAAAGATGACTGTAAAAAGCACCATCATTCTTTATTGAAAGCCCTCGAATTAGCTATTTCTTCAGTTGTGAGTCCTTCAGCACACGAGCTTTAGTTAAAATTAGAGTAACATTGTATGTAATAATTAAGCTTTTAATGTGTCATACTGATTACCAAATTATCATGGATCGAAGGAGGCTAACGTCTTTTGCAAATACGTTTCCATTATATTATTGAACCATATACTAGTATATAGATATAAACACGTGACTTTCCTACACTAGCAAAATGTTCATAAGCCATTTGCCCTCACCACCTTCTCTTTGTCGTACAAGAAAATATTTCGTTGTCACATTTCCCACAGAATATTTCGTGATTATTATTTTAATGGCCGATAAAGTGCCACAGATCGGAAATTTTCTCAATGGTGACTTCAAGACAGTGCCCTTTTTATATAAATAGGGTGCACTTAATGAAAAATATAATTTAATTCCGATATACGAGGGCCATCCAGAAAGTAAGTTCCAATCGCGCCTGGGGATGGAACCACTTGTCGGATAGGAATGCGCATGCTCAGGAGTAGAGAGGAAGTATGTGTGAATAATGCAGTAAAGTTTCAGCCTTGTGACGGCCGTGGTTACAACGCTGTGCTAGGAGAAAATGGCTGCTCTGATATTGTCTCCCGCCAACTGCGAGGTTCGTGCAGTCATCCGAGGTTTGCACACTCAAAAGCAAAGTCCAGCAGAGATCCATCGCCAATTGTGTCAAGTGTATGGACACGAGATTATGTGCGACAGTATGGTAAGACGATGGTGCAGGCTATTCACTGAAGGACGAACCAATATCACGACGACGACCGTAGTGGCCGACCGTCCCTGGTGACGGCAGAAGAGTTGGAAAGTGTGCGGCAAGCAATTGAGCAGAACCGACGCTTCACAATTTCAGAACTCTCTTGTCAATTCCCCAATGTCTCGCTCCCTTGTGCACGAAATTGTCTCCTGGAAGCTTGACACAATTGGCGATGGATCTCTGCTGGACTTTGCTTTTGAGCGTGCAAACCTCAGATGACTGCACGAACCTCGCAATTGGCGGGAGACATTATCAGAGCAGCCATTTTCTCCTAGCACAGCGCGCTAACCACGGCCGCCATAAGGCTGAAACTTTACTGAATTATTCCCACATACTTCCTCTCTACTCCTGCGCATGCGCAATCCTATCCGACAAGTGGTTCCATCTCCAGGCGCGATTGGGACTTACTTTCTGGATAATCCTCGTATTTTTTTTCTAAAAATAAATTAAGAGTAAGAGAAAATACACAAGTTTGAAATGACGCTTAGATAAAGATTAAAAAAGTAAACCATTCTCAATATTTCGAGTGCTTACATTTTAAGAGTATTCAACTATTATTACATTTTGTGTTATCCTGTTAATATGTACAGTTATTGCTTTTATTCGAACAGAATAAAATTAAATCGAGTAGTTAGTTATTTTTCAGTCTTATGAAAAGAACACAAGATTTAATATATATATATATTTCAACATAGCTACCTTGTAAATCAATACATTAAATCTAACAAATATCCAGATTTTTAATATCGTCAGTAAAACAAGCGTCAGTCTCAACTTCTACCCCGTTGTTTGATGTGAAACTTTATCCAACCAGCCGTTTCTTCAAGTTTGGGAACAAAAAGCAATCGCTGGGAGATAAATCCGGTGAACATGGCGGATGTGCAAGAACTTGGAAATAAAGCTCATGCCATTTTGCAGCAACAATGCCATATATGTATAAAGATGCATTATTGTGATGAAAGCGAAATTTATTTTTCGCATGGTGTGAAGGTTCAGCCTGAATGGCATCCTTCAGTTGGTCCAGCTGCTCTGTTAAGGGTCTGTTCTTCAGGAGGTAGTCTATGAGCACCACACCATAGAATCGCAGAAAACCGTAGCCGTGACTTTTCCTGCAAATGGAACCGTTTTTTGTTGCCACTCATTCTTTGTTCCTTCGTCTCTGGTGTATGGTGATGAATCTATATTTGATTTATGTTATGAAACTTCTTAGAAACCTAATGGATTTGCGTTTAAACAAGTCCTAATGCTCTTGCTATATGTTTATTCGAGTGGGGTTTTCGTCCATTGTTAACAAACGCGGCATCAAGGAGCGGGAAGCTTTCTCATATCCAAAACTTCGTGTAAAATACAGTAGGCATGGCCTACCGAGGTCTTTGCAAGGTCAGTAATCTCGCGTACATTCAGTCGGTAATCATTGAGATGAAATTGTGAATTTTTGTCACAATCTCTTCGAGTCGCAGGAGTTTTGGAATGCCCTGAGTGCTCATCATCTTGAATGGATATACGATCACACTTAAATTCTGCTGCCCAATTTTTATCCCTCGAAAAGGAAGGGGAAGAATCCTTTAAATTGGAATCTAACTCCTTTTGTATTTATTTTGGGGTTAAAACCTTCAAAATGAAATCTATTATTACAGCTCGTATTTAAGTTTTTATCCACTTTGTAGAAAATGTTAACACTAGTTTGTTTACAAGACCATCACAAATAAGTGATAACACAAGTTTGAAACTTTAAAACGCGCCTTTTAAAGATTTATATTTGACAACTATCATAATAACATTGTCATCTTCACGATATCTCTGAGTCAGGCCGAGAATTCTTTAAACACCCCTCGTAGGATGAAAAAACATTTTACTAATGACAATGATTAATCCGCTTATGTGTTGTTCTTTTTTGTAGGGCACACAATTATTATTGTATTATAAAACACAGCTATTACAGCAAGTGCTCAGTAGTTTTTATATACTATTCTGTCCAGTTTCAAAGAACGTGAATAGTTGTCAAAATATATGTACATATACCAGTTGCATTTAAGTAACAGAAAATAGGTGTGCGAATGCAATTCCAAAATGGGGCTGCAGATGATGGGGCGAAATTTAAAATGCAATCAACGTGGTTTTAAACTTCTTCCTCAATATTTAAATGTACTTGTTTTTGTTTAATTGGAGAGTATATTAAATAGATTACGAAGTTTTCAATGAAAGCCCTATAGAATCAGTTCGAAGTTTGTCTACATACTTGTGTCCAGACAATATACATTACAATTACAGCTATTTTGCATGCGCAATGTAAGCCAGACTTTGTGATATAGAGCTGCGTTCTGTTCTCTGCGCGGTCTGTGGTCTTCATGTGTTTGTCCAACCAGTTGTTTGTGACCGTATTTATTGCGTTCATGTAGGTGGGTTGTCTGTGTGGACGGATAGGTTGTTGGAGTGTGTTTCATAATGCAACAGAGATTCTAGAACATTTCGACAATATTTCTTTCCGCGGAGACAAGCTTGATGAATTGTTTCGTTTCTCATTTCTCCTTTAGCGCCCTCTGCGAAGTCCATTACCTGAACGGAGAGCTAGGAATCTTAGCCACTATCTTAATTGTAAACAGCGGAGTATCATGACCTCGCCAACTTAAAGAGTGGAAACATTTTCAGCCTGCTTTTCATTCTATAAGCGCTAACTTGCTATCATAAAAACAAAGAATATATTGGGTGAATTTAGAATTAAACACACATATGCAGAAAAAGAAAAAAATTTAAAAGGCTTTGTAACAATAAAACTCTTAAATTGGTTCTCACACAGTATTATTTAACTATAACAAAATTGATTCAGTCACTAAAATAACAATCACTAACGAGGGTAGATACATAAGCTTCCAGCCTCCCCGATAATAATTGTTGGCTTCACAAAATCCGTATTCATGTCATATATTATCTGTTAAGTAAATAATTACAACTGTAACTTTCGCTCAGCTGTGTTCCCTTGTTCAGATATAGTTGCACAAAGAAGGTTGTGTGTAGAAGATTATAACATGTTCAAAATGGAGTATGGACATGTTATTAAATTCTTCATAAAATAAGGACTTACTCCAAATGAAATTAAACAGCGATTGGACGGTGTATATGGAGAAGCATCCTCCTCATATTCTACCGTAAAAGAATGGACCAAACTTTTTGGGATGGGTCGAGAAAGCATTGAAAACGAAGAGCGTGCAGGTCGGCCTTTGGAGGTGCTCACTCCTGAAAACATCGCTGTTGCGGAAGAAAAAACCATAAAAGACCGGCAACTCAAAGTTACAGAAGTTTGGGCCTTTCTAAAACAACAGTGCTTCAAGTATTCATGAACATTTAAGCATGAATAAGGTTAATGCAAGATGGGTGCCTAGACTTCTTTCCTCAATTCAAAAGCAGCAGCGAGTCATCTGTTGTCAGGCATTTTTGTAGCTCTGCCGTGGCAACGAGAGAGAAGTTTTGCAAACCATTGTTACAGCAGAAGAAACTATGGTCCTCTACTATGATCCCTTGTCCATATAACAAGCAATGGAGTGGCGTAAATCTAGCGAAGCACCGCCTCTAAAGGCCAAGGTCACTCAATAAACCAGGAAAATCATAGCCACAATCTTTTGGAACTGTGAAGGAATACTCTTCATTGACTCCAAGGAGAGGAACACCACAGTAAATGGAGAGTACTATACTGGCCTACTGCACAGACTACGTGTTTTCATCAAAGAGAAAAGGCGAGGAAAGCTGAGTGGTGGTGTACGGTTTCTTTACGACAACGCGCCTGTGCACACAGCTCTTATTGCAAAGGAAGCTGTGAAGAAATGTGACTTCAAGGAGATGGACCAACTACCTACAGCCCAGATCTAGCTCCCAGCGACTATTTCCTCTTCTCAAAACTCAAGAAGGACTTTCGAGGAAGGAAATTTAAGTGTGACGAAGAAGTGATGGATGCAGTTTATGCGCATTTTGTAGGCAAGACATATGACTATTTGGGGGAGGGATTGAAACATTAATTCAAAGATGTGGGTAGTGTATTGCAATAAAGGGTAACATATTGAAAAGTGAAATATATTTTTTGTTTTTATCATACCTAGGAAATGGTTAGGTAAATAATCTTAATTAACTACAGGATTAAAATTAAATAACAAAACATAAAACCCTCCATATCAAACCTGATTGAATTGCATAACCATCATGTAAATGAAACTCCTCTTGTAGAAAAGTGTCATTTAAATAATTAATTATAAGCATTGGAAATTTTAATACGTGCAACTCCCTTACTGCTGCTAGATGAAAAGTTAAAGCGCTGTAAAATACAAAATATCAAGATGTTTAAAATCTTCTCGGTCTAACATTGAAGGAAAGAATGTTTAACTTAAACGTTATTTGTATTGTATTAATTTGTAAAAATTTCCTTTAAGGTAAACAAGTTTATTTCAGTGATACTCCAATGCCATTATCCCGTCTCTGAAGGTCTGCAATATACAGCGTGATCACTCCAGGCGCGAGATTTTTCCAATGAGCGAACCCCCCTTGTTTGCCTCGCTCTGGAGGGGATAGCAAGCCTGCTCCCTTGTTGACCTTGCTGACTGTCGCAGTCGTAGCGCAGCTGTTCCCGGGTGTGTGTTATGTTGTTCATTTGTTAATTCGACAATATACATAAAGTGCATTAATCCTCGTGTGTTTACAACGGCACAGCGTGTCTTTACGTACGATTCATATGCGTTAACTCGGTAGTGAAAGAATCAAACGATCCTTTTTATTTATTTATTATTTATTTTGAGCATACAGTTGATTTTGTTACTTATGCGAATACCACACTATCCCCTATTATCAGAGAATTAACTAGCAGGGAGCGTGATTATGCACGTTTTCAAAGGACTCTGGCATTGCTCACACTGCAAATAATTCCATGAGAGCAATTCACAATTTGTTTCCGTAAGACACTCTCGGTCCCCGATTTAACCGCCTATGATTATTATCTCTGGGGTAAATTAAAAAAAAAAAATGCCGAGTACAAGACGAACCCGCACACCGTACAAGAACTCAAAGATAATATTCGGCAGGCAATCATCCGGATTTCTCAAAAAGAACTACAGGGAGTGATAAATAATTTTCTAAAGAGATGCCAAGAACGTGAGGAGAATGAAGGCGGGCAGTTTCAACACCTCATTTGATAATTTGCTAAGTAACGAGTTTCTTAAATTGGTTTGTGTATAGTTGTTTGGTTTGTTTGTTTTATTACTTTACCCTCCGGCTAATCACCGATACTCGTCTGGTCGGCTAACAGGCTAACGAGCGGTGCGCTCGCCTTCAGACAAAACACTCCGGGGGGAAACAAAACTGATCGCATGGTTCTTCTTTACAGCTACAGTCGCCTTTTGGTTTGATGAAAAACGTACCAAGGAGGAATAATATGAGTTTTGGGAACAGATGAAAGTCATAGAAAGTAAAATCTGGGCAGTTTGATTGAAGCTGCTACAATTCATACCTCACATCTCTCACTTTTTGCACCAATAAAACACTTTTTGAGCAGATGCATTGTTTTGATGAAGGTTTATTTATTTCTTCTGCTAACCGGATTTGGCTTAAAAAATACAATGATACTTTCGGGTTATACCTTTGAAGATAAGCAATTACTGACATTCTTATAGTGTCCCAAAAGACTGCTGCAGTAACGTTTCCTGTAGATGGAACAACTGGCTTCTATCTGCTGTTTGATGGTGGATTTAAGTCATCGACGCACAAGATCAGTTCTGTTTCTGTTAATAGGCTCCAAACACTATTGTGATATGTTCATATTAATGTGTTTTTGATCTAGTTTTAGCATTGACGCCCAAAAGAATTTAATGTGCAATTGTTACTGTAAAATATAACCTACGCGTTACTTTGAAATGTCTATATTCCCAGCAATTTCACGCATTTTAACTACCCAATCGTCTAATTGTATTATTGTGTATTTGTTGTACGAATTTTACTACTGCTGCACCTTTTGGGCGTCATAAAGATTGGTACGGCCATTTTTAAATTTAGATACAAATGTTTCATCATTGAAAATGAAAGAGTAATGTCCACATATTATTTTATGTAGTACCCTCACATATTTATTACAGACATTTGTGTTTGTATTAAATAAATTACTTGAAACAATGACCTGATATTTTAGCTAGCTGAATTAACGTAAAAAGCAATTGTCTTGTTAATTGCATAGCCATCTGCGGTTGAGACCGATAAATTTTCATACCGCCCTCGTACTAGAGCTATTTCTCGAACATTCATATATTAATATTTTCGGGAAATAACTAATGAAGCATGCATTTTTCTCCTGTAGCCTCTGCTAAGGCCTACTTCGTTGTATGAAGAAAGGGAAATTGACAGAATTCCAGCGAGAGCACACTGAGCTTTGCTACAAATACTGGACACCAGAGTGTATTATCTAGCACAAGTTGAATTTGCCATCAAAAAAGCAGCCAAGTTGACTGGAATGTAGTGTTATTCTCCTCGGACTTGATAATACAAATATCAATAAGCCCATTCTGAACTCTCCCTCAAAAATCCTATGTTTTTCATAATGTACAGAAAATAAAACTTGAAAGTTTATCATTTCAGTTGTAGATACTTCACATTACTTTCAAAGGGCAGTTATGGTGATGCAATGATCGATTACCACGCGTTCAAGGAAATGCAGTGCCATTGGTGGGAAGTATGTAGAATAGAAAGCTGATTTTTTTTATGAACAAAATTTTATTGCTATTCTTCTTTTTGCTTTCGTTAGAATATCATAAGAAACTTAAAATATATTTTGCATAACAGGACAGTTCACTCCTTCGGAATATTATTTTAACAATAATACTTTAAATGGGTTCCGTAAACTCTAAATTCATATAAACCTTATCTTCAAACAAAATATTTCATATTAATCTGTATCAGGGTTCCTATTGACTTCAATCAAACACGGGATGAAAGTTAGATCTACACTTATTATACCGCCACGGGTGGTCGAGGTCGTTAAGGCGTGGACTCGTGAGCGGGGGTCTGGAGTTCGATTCACATCAGAACCGCCCTCTCTGACAGGTTTTTTCCAGGTTTTCCTAAGTCTTTATAATGGCAAATGTCAGGGAGGTATAACTTAGGTCTGGAACGCTTCCTTCCTTAAAAAAACAAAAAACAAAAAAACACTCCTTTCCCAGTTTTTCATCTCATATATCGCCAGTGTCCATCGCTGTGTCTCAGTAGTAAAAACGGGCGTTAAACACTATATTAAAAAAAAACACTTATGATGTTTATCTAAATGGTTTAACACCTGTAGTCTTCTAGAAGTTTCTCAGACACTTTCACTGCCAAAACATTTGGCTATTTCAGAAATGCAAGCAGCTTAGTGTATGTTGCCTTTAAAATAGCATTTTGTTAAATCTGCTAAACGTTTAGATATTTGGGTTTCGGCCTATTTGAATTATTTTATATGTCGTTAACGACATATACAAAGTAACTTCTCAGAGTTTAGGAAATAAATATTACACATGTACTAATTTATGTTTTTTTTTTTCTTTTTATTCTTTTCCAGCAAATGAATAGTTTATCACGTATCAAACATACAGCTACATTTTTCAATGACAAATATAGGTTTTCTCTGTTTTGGTATATTAAATTATGTTAAACCTTATTTATCTATATTGTTCAGCAAGGCACTAGATAAACATTTTCTGATATTAAAATATTATTATTTCTTCCATAAAAACAAAGTATTTACAGTGTTTTGTTTGCTTTCATAGTGTTCTTTTTTAAAGAGAGAAGTTCTTGACAGAGATATCACAAATGTTTTGTTTTTTATTGTAAGCAATTATTATAAAGATCTGCGTCCTTGTGTTTTAGTTTAGCTTCTTGGAACTAAAGATTCTATATAGCTTTAATTTATTTTGTAATTCAGTGACATCCAAACTGTTCCCTGAAGAGAGACTGTTTTGTCAGTTATCTGGTGCAGGGACTCTGATACGCCTTCTTCAAATACAGCACTCAACAAGCTTTAAATTTTAGTGAAAGGTACATAAAATACTTTTCTATCAATTTTCGCTAAAGATGGCAGTACATGTTTCAAATATAAGTTACCATGAAGCCATTTATTAAATATTTCCAGTCTTGTAAACAGCTATCTATGGCTAGCAGTGAGGCTAAAGGCGAGAGAGAAGTGCAGTGAAACACTGTCTTTCACTTCAAGTAGATGTTTCATATTAAAGTATTGCAAGTTTTGATCGTGTGCAGACATAAGTTCATTCAGCTTTAATTTAACACATTTCTTTCTGCCAGTCCATTCCACAACATATTCTTCTTTCGCTGTATTTTCCCTCCTCCATTTCTAGCACTTACATCCCTTGGTTAGACCTAATCGCCTGTCAGGTAGCTATGAACGCACATAGAATGTGCTTGCAAATTGAGAACTGATCAATTCTACGTCAGGGCGCCTCGGTGACATCACAAACACAGGGGACGCAGACACACCGATAGACAGAATGATGAAATGGAATGTGAACTCGTGGCAAAGAAATATTCACTCGACATTTGTCCTTTCTTAAGAAGCACCGAGGAATGTCACAGAAACCTCTTGAACCTAGGACCTCCTGAATACGAGTCCATGGCGTTCCATCCTGAGCCAACTCGCTCGACCTAAAACTTATTCAAATGAGATGAGCGTTTTAACTAAAATATTGTTTTAAAGCATCTTATAGTTTACTTTGTACATTACTTGGGGAATCCGTAGAGATTATATTTAAATTTACTTGTAAATACTTTATATGACAGTAAATAGACAGTTGTAAAAGCTATAAACATTGGAAATTTACTTAAATACAAAAGAACAAACAGAAAAGTTATTTGAACAAATTTTAGTACATTTCGTTGTTATTGCTTAAAGTTATAGCTTAGAAATTACGCACGTTCAATGCTGATTTTATAAAATATAATTAAAATATACAGAATGACTACAAGTTAAAAGTCTTGCCCTTTAAGCTGCACTGAAGATTCATTGAAGATTGTGTAAGTTTAGCAGTTTCAAATCAATAAGTAATATAACATCTAACATTGCATAATCTAAATAGTCTTTTCCTGTATTTGACATTTTTATTCATATAATACGTAGACAATCTTAAATATCTACATATCTATAGCTAATAATTAATATTTTAGTATTAAGTGTTTAGCTGTTTTTAATATTACTTAAACGCAACACAGGAATATGTAGTGACTATCACCACAAACAATATTCCAACAAAGCCCTCTCTGTAATGCGAATATCTTGAAGCAAAACTTCCTAATGATGTTATGCTCAAAGAACGGAGATCATTTTGAGTCACACAGGAAAAAATGAGAAAATATTCAATATTCAACTACTATAAACAAAAGTAGATATATCTAAACAAGTATAATTCTCAATTTATTCTAGAGATCCATTAATCTCAAGGAAAAAGTTTTTATTTATGTTCTTTAAGTATATTGTTTTGATTCTAAGTGATGCCACGTAACAATTTGATGAAGGTATGCCAAATGCAGTTGTCACTGCAGACCCAGTTTGCTGTAATTACTGTTATAGTCTCTCACTTTCTCTTTGAAGGTAGCTGTTGTGTTTGAACTGGATTGAATTTTAGGAACAGAGAACTTTTCGCTTGACGTTTGTGTCTATGCCCCAATGGAGGCAACTCCCAGAGGAAGGGATGAGTAAGGGGGATATGGAATAGCCATGATTCAGGGGCGGTGAGGCAGGAATGTTCTTAGAGACTCCAGATAGAATGTCTCGATATCGGCCGCAGGGGTAGAGACCTTTTGAAAGAGCAAACCACCGTCACATCGCACACAGCACCAGTACAATTCGCCTGGCGCTTTCATCCGTGTAATAACACTAATGGAATGAAACATAATGAAGTGGGGGAGAAAACAAACAAATAAATAAAATTTGTATTCTACACCCTGGTACCTGGTTTCCTAAACCAGGGCGAGTATATACAATATTCTATTTATTATTATAACTACCCAATACAATAATCTCTGACTACATTATTTTACAGCTTTTACTAATAATTAGACTGAAATAATATAATGAAAATAACTGAAAATTAATTAAATTAAAGGAAAATATAAATTTACTAAACTACTTCCCAATTTAATATTTCAATATCTACAAAATCTACCAAATTAACAGAATTACTGAGAGCTAGTAAGAATTATAGCTGATAGTCAGGTATTCTATCCTAATTATTGCATTACTGCACTACTGGTTACCAATGGTATGTACTGATATCCAGTATTTTCACAGGAATTTCTCTTAAATTTACAATCAGGCTTTAAACATTACACTTATTCTTTCAAATCCCTTTAACTCATCTCAGTCACAGTAACCATCTTCTGTGTAACAACTTAGTTCACTTAAAGTTCAATATTCACTATTAATCTTTCTACTGGTTTCATTTATTTGTCCGAACACTTTAACTCATGACACTATCACCTCGCATCCACCATATCACGCTCCATATTTTCTTTCCAAACGTCCCTTCTTTCATCTCGCTTGATCCTCCTGGATCCCTGGTTACACTATTTCTCGCGCTCTGCTCCTCCTCTCCGGACACCACTTCTCCATCCTCCATCTCCATTCGCCGCTCATTCCCGTGCATCTTCAACATCCTTTAATCTTCTTCTATAATCTTCCCTCTTCCATCTTCTTCCCGGTCCCTTAACTCTTATAGGTAAAACCCTTCACCTTCCTCCCCATTCTCTACTTCAGGTTGTAAATCAAAATTAATTCCGTCTATTTTAAACTTAGGTATCTTCCTCTCCTTCATTTCCCCCTTCTTCCTTGTCTTCATCTTCTCCTCTAACATTTTTCTCCTTTTGATTTAATTAAAATTGTCTTGTTTATTTTCTATTCTTGTTAAGTTATTTGAGTTTTTCTTTATATATGTATGCGGTCGGATCTTCTTACTTCTTCCTCTACTTGCATTTGCTCTTCTTGCGGTATCACCTCATCCCGTGCTGGATTACTTATTTTTATTGCAGCCTGCTCAAGGTATGCATATAGGCCCTTATTTCTAAGTATATGTGCCACATTCAAATAATACATGCTATTTAGAACGCGTGAGAGTAGAAACAGAAGTTTTAAGAAGTCATCAGGTGGCACATATACTTAGAAATAAACACCCTGAGTGGGAGAGAGGGAAAGGTCGTGGAAAAGATCCATCCCAACATTTGTCTAAGCGATCAGGGGAAACCAGGAAAAAAATCCAAGGTCAAGATAGCCAGCTCTAAGGATTTGAACCCGGAATCTGCCTGAACTACTCTTTTCGGTTAATACAAACTGTATAAGAAACCAAACGAATTATGTACTGATTAAAGAACTATCGCTAATGATAATCACATGACATCGATAGTGAGCATTTTCTTAATAACATATAGATAAGCACAAAAACCCTCATATTAAAGAACTTTTTCCTTTTTCAACTACGGAGATGGAATGTGCTTCATTTTCTTGGATGTTTCAGAAGCCAAATTGAAAAACCGGTTACACGAGAGGCACTTATGAACGCGAAGACGCCTAGTGAATATAACCTTCGCCATCACTTACTATTGGTGTCGAGTAATTGGTAATAATGAAGCGCCTTTCAAAGCTATTAATCACAGTGTGAAATATAATTTTAATAAGTGTAGCCTGGTTTTTATATGGATATAGAAATAAAAGTGACACTTCGACAAATGTGTTATTTACATATATCATATTAATACTCTCTTAAGCCGTCAAATCTTGAAGCTGTAGATTGCAGTCAATGTCCATTAAGCAGAGCGGTAAATCTCTATTGGCTTGGTGATGTGTGTGTATATATTATAGATCACACGCCGTAATTATAATAGGTAATTTTTCATGTTATAAAACTAAAAAAGTTCTAAGTCTGACATCTAAAACGCACATTTAAGATTATTGATCACATTATCGAAATCGATACAGTTGCTGTGAAAATGAAAATAAAAGGATGAGGGCGTTTATCGAAATTTGATAGTCATCATGGAAATATTTTTATGGGGCTACAAATATTTACATTTTCTTTCTCCGGTTCTCAAATATATCCATTGTTAGATTTATAATAATTACCAAGATTTTAAACTTATCAGCATAATTCCTTTTGTATTATAAGTCATGTCTAAATGTACAACAGTTAAAATGTATACAACACAAATGTAGTTGGAAAAAAATCTGTACTAAAATCAGATTTTTGAACTCACGTTTTCCCAATTGTAACTCTCTTCAATTATTTTTGTCCAATGCCCGCCCATTGTTTTCATGAACTTGTCATTCCCCCCTGGCATGGTTGTATTGTAGCGGATTTCTGAGATCAGCACACACATAGCACCCCGCTACGCTGTCCCAGTGTTAAAGTGATATTATGATGCCCCAAGGATGTCCTTAAAACCTATGGGTACTTTAATATAATCTGTAGAGATGAATGATATTACTTAATGATTGTACAAATAAGCTCTTAGTCCTTAAAAAATACCTAGGCAAATTGATCCGACCAGGAATCGAATCCAAGACCTCCGGACTATAGTCTAAATGCTATCGTAAGATTAAGAAGGCGGTCGAGTTTTTTCTATTTAACACTGAATAAAAATTTAGGTTGGTATTGTTGATATCAATAAGAAAGGTGTCTTTGTAAAGTTTTATGTAATTATCTTGAAATGTGTGGAAGTAGTTATGCAAACAGTTTTGAAAAGTACATTTTTGAGAAAATTAATTACAAATTACAAATTGATGTCATGATAGAGTGCTTAAATGCCGTTTTCAGTTTTCTTTTCAGCTGTACTTTTGCTATATCCATTATCTTTAAGCTCAGCATTTTCTTGCAATATAACACCCTTCTTTTTTTACATACTTTACCCTACCACAACGAAAACATTTCCACGTAGAGAAACTGTCCGCCAACTTTCGAAAAAGTTACAAGAGAGAGGAAACGCGTTACGAGCTACCATTTTCAACAGTTCTTATAATGCAGGATTTATTTTATAAGTTTTAAATATCATATCATTTTATGCTTTCAGTAAAACCGTAAGTGATAAAATAAAAATACTAATTCTATGCACATCTTCACTTCCTCAATAAGCAGCCATTAATGTGACTCATAACTCAAATAACCTCACTATAGAACGAAACAAATTCAATAGCAGTACGAACTTTAAACAAAAATTATGAAACATGTAAAAAGTCCTTAAGCAGAGAAAAAGTAGCGGCTGACATTGTTTAAATGGTTTAATGCATAACTCGCCAATTTCGCATATATTGGAAAAAAATATTTCACAGATTTAAGTTGAAAGTTTGTTTCACATTAACACGTAAAATAAATAAATAATAATAAAGAGTGTATTTTTTTTTCATGACCTAATGCCAAGAAATAAGAGTTGTATTATAAGGTGGATAAATCTAGGAACTAACAAATGTAAACAAAAGCGCTAAAGAGCTCGTTTATTTTTTCTTAAAACTTCAGCAATACTTAAAGCAATGTATTTGATTGGAAAATAAACGCACTATGCTGCAAAGGTAAGAGTAGGGTGCAGTCTACTGAAATTATATTTCTGTGTTAATCTCAAAATAACTGTAAAGAGAAATAGAAACTATAAATAATAGTGTTAGACAAGGCCCTCGGATTTAATTCAAACTTGAAAGACCACCTAACAAATAGCCATCATTCAGAGACAAGTCAAGAAAGAGATTAGAACCAGTAACAGACAAAACGCATAATGATAAAGCAGAGCGAAGGACAAGCTGTTTTAAAGAAAAACTGGAAAACACTCATATATCAGCAGAATCTCAGTGGTGGGTGGTGAATAACGACTCGAAAACTCGGTGGGACATCTTTCTTAGACCTTGAGCTCTTTGGGCAATAATTTCATACAGTCCTTTGTCTCTAAGTTAACTTCATCTGTGTGGGACTTAGAAATATATAAAGCAGAAGATCTTTGTGCAGTACTGAAAATAATTTAAGACGGCTGAAACAATGTTGCGTGGAAAGAACGCATTCGTTACTAAAAAGAGGTTATTACTGTTATTTTTTCCGATAAATTCAATTTTTCAGATGTTTGCTCTAAGAAGTTTATATTTCGGAGAGGTTTGTTGCTAAAGCCTAATGAATCTTCAGCCATTGCTCCCGAATTTTGCTGTAGATGCGAAATGCTAATTGAGGCTTTTTTTAATAGTATTTAACACCCGTTTTTACTACTGAGGCATCACAAGCGGTGGACACTGATGATATATGAAATGAAATATTGGGAAAGAATTTTTTTCAGGTTAAAGGCCTAAGTTTAGGGTACCTTCCTGCAGATTGGGGCTTTGAGTACTATAAAGCCAGTTAAAATAAGGCAAAATATTTTAATGCATCAATTTACAAGCTCTTAATTCAATTGTTTCCAAAAGAATATTCAAAACTACCAGAAAAACTGACAATGACCTGCAAAAATTATTTTGTGGGTTTGGAATATATTACATGTTTCCATGATGATACAGACTTTTAGGAATGAGGGGAAAGGCAAAATGCATCAATTTGAGATATGGAACCCCGCTCCGAAAACTCCTCAATCGCAAGTTGAAAGCCAAAAGTATGTTTTGGAACATCTAGAAAGTGGAATAATAAGAAAACTTACGATTCTTTGTTGTGGATGCAATAATCTTATTATACCTGCACTACTTTGAGAAGCTCCGTAATCATTTACAATTTTCCGTAATAAAGTTCACGGCAATTTCCTAGGCATGTTTGTGCGACTCTCCATATACATTCAAGCTTCAAGTTAATTATATCTAATCCCGTAGATGCCTCATTAAATATCACATTAAATATCTGTAAACTAGAAATAACTATTTTGCTAATTTGATTTGTATTAACTTTTACCCCAAATGTTTCATTTATATTTCTTATCACATGATACGTTGCTTATCGTTTCCACTCGTGTATTTAATATACTTTTTGTAAGACTTTAATAACAAGTTTTATGTGTATTAGTTTTAATCTCTTCTTTATATCACATCGGCATAATATGTCTTTTTATCTTAAATTAACCTTGAAATCAGAATTCTACTTTATGTTTAACTATCCTATGTTTTATACTGCCTCAATTTCTGTCACTACATTATTAATTACATGTACAACATTTCAATTATATATAAAGAACTGAATTTGTATCCGAGCACGAAACTATTGCTCTTTCGGGATTGCATCCCACTTAAATAAATAAATAAAAATAGTTTAATATATTTTTTTTTAAAAATCGCCTCCGTCCATGGCGATTTAGATATGACAACGTCACAGCAAGTTCCGCAACTTATATGCTTTAACTCGTGAACACAGACTGCAGTGTGCAAGTTTGTTCATCAGGACTACCACATCACGCCATCTTTATTGCATTACTAAAGTTTAAAACTCATACCATTTACATTGCATTAGTGCAGTTTGTTTCCCAGTCCCTCTTGATGTATCTGCACATAATGTTGGCGGATTGTCTACCTTTATGCTTTATCTCTTGTGATCTGAAATACTGATGAAACTCTTGTAATGAGTGAAATTAAATTATAACCATCGAACTTGCATTTTTTTTTTTTAATTCCGTTAAGAAGTGAAGAGTTTTTCTGCGAAACTATATAATTTACACTATTCGTTGTTAATGAAATATAGAACTTATGACTTAGAACTTAACTTAAAACAATACGAATGTATAACAAAGTATAATTATCGACGCATGTAGTCTATCATATTGATCCAAAATCTAATATTCTTCACTCAATATTATTTCACAGACTTAAGCGAAGAATGAAAGAAAATTTCCGAGAGCCCAGGGATGCTCAGTTCCTTTTAAATATGTCATTGAACCTACTCAAGGGGCTACAAGGGTGCTGACAGAGGGTATTGAAGCGCATGGTTTTAGTGTTGAAGCTCTAAAAGATGATGCGGCGGAGAGCGGCATCATGGCCTTGCAGAAAGCCCCACTGCAAGTAGCTTTTTTCTTGTTCCCATGGTAACCAATGCATACCTGTCGATTTGGTTAATTTATGGACATCTCGGGTCATCAGCGTCCCATTCAATTCAGGGCATGAAACGGCCGGTAAATTTTGCTCAGAGAACAAAGATTAATCTGAAAAATGAGAAAAATATCACGAAAGTTGTGATTACCTACGGAATAAATTTCATTTAGTTCTCTTGAAAATTAAAAGGGGGAGGGACAGGAGGCATTACTTTCTGATTGACTCCCGTGCAATACTCTTGATAAAGAAAGTGTACAAAACCTTATTTTTTAAGGTTTGTTCTTCAGCATGGACTTGAAAGGTTAAAGATTATTTTGAATAGAAGGCGAAGAGAAACAGGACCAGAAAAAGAGTACTAATAGTCTATTATATATTTTCTTCAGCATAACAATAATGTTCGTAATGAAAATCATTGGAAACTCTATTCCAGGCTAAAATTGAATCTTTTACATTCTACATATCACAATGAAATATAGAATCTCAGCAACTGCAAGTCAAATTATGGAAAGTCGAAAATGAAACCAATGATATGAATAAATGCTTTCAAAATATACATAACAAAAATTTAATTGGAGCTTCATAAACGTTCAGTTTTCTAAAGGGATAAGAATGGGGTTGAACTTAATATAGTTTAAGTGGTACTAAATACAAATACCAGTCGTGTGAGTAGACCAAATTTATCACTATGTTAAATATCGAACAAAAATTTCACGTTTGTAAATAATCATAATAAAAACTACATTCTTAGTATTTGATAAACCCTTCCCTCCCTGATAGTTCAATGCACCCTTGAAACAAGTTCCTGTACGCCAAGAGAGGGCAGATACAGATGAGCCACAGCGTGAACTTCTTCGTATAACTAAAAATGACGACCACCTAGAGAGAGATTCCTAGTCTAGCCACTTTTTACCACTTCTGAAAAATAACGACGATCAAAAAATCTTCAGATTCCATATCTCTTAGCTAAGTTATCAAAACATTTGCTGTATAAGATTAACATAACTCTTTTGGAGGCCATTTTTATTGATTCCAGAAGATTTACAAAAGTTCTCGGGTATCTATGTTGTCTGTAGTTTTGTTTTTGTCGTATGAAGATTTTACCTCCTGAAAAAATGATTGTGAATCTCCATATTGTAGGTCTTGTAATCACAGTGTAATTCGCTATCAAGTTAAAACATAAATTATTTTTGTTTTTCACATCTTTACCTAACTGAGAAACAAAATCTTTGATTGATGCAGTCGTGTGTGAAGAGAGTGTTTTGCTTACTATGCTTTCGTAGTGTAAATTTAAGTCAGCACAAGGCAAACAGGAATATTGTTATTTTTAAAATCATGACGACTCTACTCTATGAATGCTTCTCAAAAGATAAGAGTTCGACTCGAACGTTCAAAATTTGAACAGAAACTTAACAATGATAATTTTTTATTAGTGTTTAACGCCCGTTTTATTACTGTGGAACCACAGGCGGTGGACATTGGTGATACATGAGATGAACTGATACATTGGGAAAGGATTTTTTTTAAGGAAGGAAGCGTTCCAGGCCTTAGTTTAGGGTACCTCACTGGCATTTGCCAGTTATGAGGACAGGAAAAACTTGGAAAAAAACCCAGCCAGGTGGGACGGTCCTGTTTGAATTCGAACCCCAGGCCTCACGCCCACGAGTCCGCGTCTTAACGACCTCGGGCGGTTCACAATAATGATGAAGTCTATAACATCATTCACTTGCGTACTTCTTTAATTGACTGATATAAGTCAATGTCCTTCCTAACAATGTATATAAGGACTGTCTATAAAATGTCTCACTTCCAGGAACATTGTAGCATATGGCCAGACAACTTGTGCATGTTCTTTATAAACACTCGGTTTCCAAGTTTAAATTCCGGGTTATAAACCAGATTTCTTATATAACCTTTTCTCCTTCTCGGATATATTTTATGAACGTGACTCAAAAGACTGTTCTGATGTTAGTTTGAGGGTTGTGTCTATTGCTGCTACGTGATTGACTTATTTATGAACGCTCTTTAACATCTCAGATGCGTCCCATTCAACTCAGGGCGTGAAACGGCCGACAAATTTTGCTCAGAGGCCTCTTCTTTCAAGCTTGAGGTTCTTTTTCATGCCGTAAATGTACGACAAGGGACCGACGGCTTTACTTCTCTTCCGAAGGAACCCATACTTAGGATTTTTACGCCCGAAAAAATCCATCGGTCCTGGCCGGGTTCGAACCCGCGATCTTGGGTTTAGAAGGCAAGTATGATTACCACTACACCACCAGGACCGACAAACTGTTTCATGTATTTTTTACAGAGTTCTCATGTACATTTCTGAAGAAGCGGTTGTTCTATATCAGCCAAAAGAAGATGAACAGTTTATAGTCTTCATCACAATTTTGCGGTAACTCTTTGTACAAATTTTAACTGAAAATGCTTTTTTTTTCGACCTGAAACCCTTTCCTTATAAATTATATACATTTTACTGTCGAGTTTTCTCTAATATCCTAAACTACTGATGATATTCCAATTGCAATATTTTTCTTTTAATTTTCCTCGGATTAATTTCAGCTTTTGCTCTCCTGGGCTTGAAACACTCAACCCATTCCAAAATTGATATGCAAACGAATACAGTGAGTAGTAATACATACGTACTGCATGGCTCTGATGCAGAGACATAATGGAAAGAAATAAAATGGCCACAGGTAGTAGTTTTCAAATAGAAGCCCAGGAACCCAACCAAGTGGGAGTAGAAAGTCAAAGGTGCAACATGGGACAGCTGAGTGTTGTAATGTCATTCTGTAATTATTACGACCGCAATTTATGAAATGTAGAAGAAAAGAATTAAGGTTGCTATGCTTAAGTTTCAGGTAAAATCGTTAAATATTTTTCAGATTTGGCACCGTGCAAACGTGCAGCACTATTTCGTAGAAGAAAGGAACATATGACCATCAAACAATTCGATTCCTGGCGAGTGCTATAGGGATGCCGTCAACAACTTATCATATTGTGAAATATGTACCTAGTATATCAGTAACTTAAACGGATCTCACTCACTTATTTCTGTACCATAATTACCATATTTTGAAACGGAGAGAGCAAGACATTATTTGGAAATGAATTTGCCGCCGAACTACCAAAGTAATTTACAGGGAAATCCTCAATTTTTATTTCGAGACAAGTGTTCAATAGGAGTAATTTCAAAATCATTGTCAATCCACCAGATTTCTATGAAAATGTTATTCGCATATACCCTAGTTTTATATTTGTATCATTTTGTAAATTGTTTGCAGTAACTTTAATCATCAATGTCACCGGTAACCACCTTCAGCAAAGTATAATGTTTATTCCACTCATTTGGATGAGATGGAATGCGCGAGTTGTTGCATTCGGTCATCAGGTCTAGATCTTTCAGAGTTTTGTCGTCCGTATCACGGCAGTTAGCGCATTGGCAATCAGAGCGGTAATTCCCGGCGAAGCGAATGAAATATCCGCGCACTGTTCAAGTTCTCACAATTACAGTGAAAATAAGAATGTGCCTTGTGGCAGAGATGTTTAAAATGTCCTGCTACATACACACATTTCTCTCATCTTTTTAGAAAACTGTCATTCACACGCATCAGCTCATCTTCCGAAATTAAGATTAAACCCTTGAGTTTATAGATTTGTTCCATATACTTTATTTTTCAGTTTCCTGCATAAGTAAAAGCCATTCCTGTGTCATTCTGCATTTAAGGTATTCTAAATAATAATAAAAATACTCTATATGTATTTACCGCGCACCATGCAATGACTTTTCGTCATGCAAAGAAGTTTCGCATATAAAAACCGGGGTTTTCTGTACTCTGTTACCTGTTATTTTTTGTCAAAAGATCGTAAAAATGAAAAATGTTTCAACAATAAAGAGTATTAAGCGTGAATCAATTACTCTATTATTAACGTTTCGTAATATTCAATTACAAAAAGGCACCCAAATATCACGCTCACTGGCCTACAGTTTGTGGATTTGTTACGCTTTCAAGTTTAAATTGGCTCAATTTCGGAAGGAGAACTGATGGGTATAACAAACAATTTTATAGAAAGAGTCAGAAAACATGTAGCAGAACAACATTTCCAAAAATGTTTATCATAAAGTACTTGCCGATTTTCATTGTAATTGTAGTTATAATTGCGAGAACTTAGTTCAGTTACGTGGATATTGCATCGCTTCTCCCGGAGTCACCGCTCTGATTGTTGCCGTCAACAGGGGACAAAAGTATGAAAGTCTCTTTTGCTTTTTGCAGTTTTCGTTTATTTTATCGTGTTACATAAAAAGACGAATGGAGAAACATTAGAATGGCCACTTTGGATAACGCGAATCTTGATATGGAACAGGGCCAGCGTCCAATCTGTGATCGTCTTTGACTTGAAAAGCTACGTACCTAACGACATGCATCATCCAGTTAGAAGTCTCTTGAACAACTCCATACGTGCTCATGGATGGTAGGCTATCATTTCTCCTCTGCCCTACCACAGAGTCTGTTCTGCAGCAATCCGGGAGCTGTGTTTGGATAAGGTCCAGGATTTTGTAAAAGAATACCGACCGACCGGCGACCTCCAGAGTTTCCAGTTTTTCCTCTTCACTTGTCTGTCTCTTTTGGTAGTTTGGCGTTGCGTGAAACAGTAGTCATGATAATTTTATGCAAAGTGGAAAACAATTTATCTGTATGCGCAAGACCATTACTCATTCTCTGCAAAGGTGGGCGTCTTGTGCGGCAGTGGCACTAGATGAAAATGATCCCCCCATCACCTACCTGTAAATTTAAATGAAAAGAAATGTGTCCCACTAAGAGCATCCTTCTTTACACTCCAGTCTCATAGTTTCCCTCTCTCCCTCCCCAGTTCATAATTACTCCATCTGTCTTCCAACATGCCTAATAGAGAAGGCTTGACATTTGCTAGCAAGGTGAAATGTTAAAAAGCGAACAAATCCGGGTTCGTATACAGCATGTTTTCTTTATCTTTCAGTCATTTTCGGAAAAATCTAAAAGTTATGATGGATTAACCATTAAAACAACAATAAACACATGAAAGAAATGCAAAACCAATAGAAATTAAAGTTTCATTATGCAAATGTATTTGTATTTAAAATCCTCGAAGTTTTGTAAAACTAAAGCCAAAATATAATTTTTATATAGTTCAGATATGCAGTCAACACAACTTCCACATGGCTTCTATTTGCTAGCAATTGCTAACGAGCTTTTAAAGTTGTTTAAAGAAAAATTTAAAGATGCTGTTGTATTTTGGTAACTCATGACCTTTTTCATGATAGAAAATCATTAGAAAAATATTTGATCGATTGCTAATCAATTTGAAACAAAGTACTTTTTGTTTAAAAACGTCTGTTGTGTGAATATTATGCATCATTATTAAGTTTGTTTTAAATTTCATATAAGATATATAAATAAAAATATATTTTAGTTTTAGACATTTTTAATTTAATTTTAAAAAAGCACAAAAAATTGGTTATATTTGGATTATTTTGAAGTTGAAATAATGTATTTACTAAACTATTAGTTAAAATATTAATAGGGTAAATGTTGTTTTGATGCAGTTAAGGAGACAATGCATGTGTGAGACATTTTTATTTGCGGATGCAGGACATTTTTATTAACTTAAGAAAACAATAAGCACCATCTTCTATGCTAAAAGTATGTATGTATATTATTTCACGTATCACAAACATTTTAATTGTACTTTGTATAAGTGTTATTTTTAAACAATAGTCGATCCTGGTGGTACAATGGTAACCATATTTGACTCGGGAGTTCAATCCCGGTCAGGGTCAATGGATTTTTTCGGTCATAAAAATCGTAAGTATGACTTCCTTCGGAAGGAAAGTGAAGCCATGGGTTCCGTGTCGTACATTTACGCCACAAAAAGAATCTCAAGCCTGAAATAAGAGGCCTCTGAGCAAAATTTACCGGCCATTTCACCCCCTGCATTGAATGGAACATTAATGACCGAATAAACCGAACCAGTAAACAAATTTTAAACAAGGAGAATAATGATAAACTTTATATTAACATAAGAGATTATCAGGAAATGAAATTGATTAACGTATAGATTCACATATAACATGACATTTTAAATATATCATGATTTTCTGAATAACATTTTACTAAATATTGCATTTATATACATATATGACTTACCTTTAAACAAATTTAAAAATTAATTAAAGTTAATTCAACTATCCTATCAAGAATATAAGAATATAATTTGGTTGCCTAACTTTATTGCTGAAATTAAAATGTACCAATCTCGATTTAATGCACAGCGTCCATCTTTATAGGAATGCATATAAAATGCGGCAGTATTTAATCTCTAGTTTGTAAAATATTTGGAAATAATTAATAATAACGAGAGGGTCTGACATTACCGATAAATTCACGAACGTAGTGAGGGTCTAAGCTTTCTGGAAATTTATATCTGCAATAACTTTAGTTCCTGATACTGCGGTATTGAAACTGTTGCTTGTTCACACAGCTGACGGCTGAAAACGTTTCACCGGATATACAAACTACACAAAGTTTGTATGCTGATTTATCAAATATATAAACCTTTCGTGATGCAAAATTAATTCCTATGTGTAAATTGTATTAATTTTTGATAATGTACTTGATTCAGATGGTAATGCTGATCATGATGGAACATTTCCAGATTATTTTATTTGGTATGATAAAAGCTACGCCTGTCTTCGTGACCGCCAATGATTACAACAAATACACACTCAATGTTTTCAACTTTTCTTTGTTAAAACTTTTTCAGAAAAATGAAGTCATTCTCTTGTTCACTAAGAAGTTGTAATTTACAGTACCACACAAATATGTTATTCTTTATTAAGTTGGCAGTATATTCCACCCTTCCCGAGAAGGCAAACCAACCTTCTCCAAAATGGAACGTTGAACTAAAACAACAAACAGTAAATTTTGTTCGTTTGTTGCCATAATAACTACTTAACTAAATAAGGCATGGTGTGATACTCACAAAACAAATTATTCATAATATTCTAACAAAAAGATAATGCTGCAAATAAACTACCAGGGTTATACAATGAGGTAGCTTGTCAGTGAGTGGTTGTGAGTTACTCGAAGCTTTCATTCTGTATAAATGTGAAAACGGATCTTGCAGAGTAATAGTAAGGCAATTCGCAATAAAATATTCTGGCAATTGTGTCACACATAGAGAAACTGTTTGCCAACTTGTTAAAAATAAGCTTACTGTTATCTATCGTTTAGTGAACGGGAAAAGAAAATGAAAAAAATTATAGAATGAAAATAAATAAGTATTTTCCATTTGAATTTTTTGCATTAAACAGAAGCCATTTCGTTCTTTAGCAATATTGTTCTTTAAGAGTTACTTTATATTGCATTTTAATCTATATACGAGGGTAGGTCCATTAGTTTCCGGGCTAATCATTTTATAGGTATGATTAAGACAAAAACTATATTTCACTTTTCAGTATAGTTACCCTTTATCGCAATACACTTCTCACATTTAATTAACATTCCAATCCCCACCCCAAAAAATCACTTCTTCGTCACACGTAAATTTGTTTCCTCGAAGGTACATCTTGAGTTTTGAGAAGAGGAAATAGTCACTGGGAGCTGGATCTGGGCTGTAGGGTGGATGGTCCATCTCCTTGAAGTCATATTTCTTCACAGCTTCCTTTGCAACAAGAGCTGTGTGCATAGGTGCGTTATCGTGAAGAAGGCACACACCACCACTCAGCTTTCCTCGCCTATTCTCTTTGATGGAAACATGTAGTCTATGCAGTAGGCCAGCAGGGTACTTTAGAGGCGGTGCTTCGCCAGGTTTACGCCACTTCGTTGATTCTCTTTTGGACAAGAGATCATAGTAGAGGACTATAGTTTCATCTCCTGTAACAATGGTTTGCAGAAATTCTTTTTCTCTCGTTGCCACGCCAGAGCTCCAAAAATGTCTGACAAAATATGACTCGTTGCTGCTTTTGGACTAAGGAAAGAAGTCTTAGGCACCCATATTGCGCTAGCCTTATTAATGTTTAAATATTAATGAATAATTCGAAGGACTGTTGTTTTAGAAAGACCCAACCTTGCTGCTATTTCTGTAACTTTGAGATGCCGGTCTTCCTTAATTTCTCCTTCCACAAGAGCGATGTTTTCAAGAGGGAGAACTTCCAATGTCCGACCTGCACGCTCTTCATCTTCAATGCTTTCTCGACCCATTCGAAAAAGTTTGGCCCATTCTTTTACGGTGGAATATGAGGGGGATGCTTCCCCATATACACCGTCCAATCGCTGTTAAATTTCATTTGGAGTAGTTCCTTCTTTTGTGATGAACTTAATAACACCTTGATACTCCATTTTGAACATGCTATAATCTTCTACACATAGCCTTCTTCATGCAAGTATATCTGAACAACTGAACACAGCGGAGAGAAAGTTACAATTGTAATTACTTACTTAACAGATAAGATATGACACCAGATAAGGATATAACGGGGAGACCGGAAACTTAAGGACCTTCCCTCGTAAATAACGGATATCTAGCTTCCCACCAAATACTTTTACTAGATTTTATGCGATGAAAAATATTAAATAAGATGTATTTAGTAACATAATTAATAATTTTATTATCTTAAGAACATGTGCATGTTAATTGAAGTTTACGAACAGCAAGAACATTATTGGGAGAGTTACGCCTCTCTACCACGCATTTACTCCTCAAGAGAATTCTACAGCAAAAGAACCCCAAAGAATTGCTGGCTGAAATACTCCGTTTTATTCACAGTAGAGTTATTATCGCTCTCAAATTACCGTGTAGACATCAAATTAGCATTCTTTTATGCATAATTACAGCTTTGGCGTTACAGTTTTGCACAGCGCTGCAGATGAGAAAGGTCAGCTATTCTTTTAACAGCAGCAATCTATTTTATAGCCCCATCTAATTACAATTAGCTAATGATAATAACTTTGCGACGGCATCTTTAAAGGTATATTAATATTCTGGGTCGTAAAAACATAACTCCATCAGCTAAAAGATTTAGTCTTGAATTAACTGTATATAAGCAATTAAAATTCAGCATTCAACATTATCAGAAATGGATTGATAAACTAATGAACCAAGTGAAATTAATAGGATATAACCTTACTAACCCTTGTAGCCTTTGATTTCGTTTAAGTGAAAGAGGAAGCCTAAGGGGCATTTCTTAGACTGAAGACTGAAGACCTCCACTAAGACGATGATGCTAATGCTTTACAGTGAGATTATTTGAGCCTAATCGCGGCTGCTTACTGGAGAAGTGCAGCCGCTACAACCAGAAAAAGAAGTGTAGATTCGCCGTGTGTATAGTTTGTATTTTTATTTTAGTATTTATACCTTACTGATATAACATAATAATGGTACTGTATTTAAAACTGATAATATTTAGCACTAACATATGTTATTGTACATATTGAAAATGACGTCCCTCAGCGGCAGTACATTGCCAGAATCTGCGAAGGAAATTCCTGTATATCGTCTAACATTTTCTCCTAAGAATACGCAATTCGGAACATGTATCTTGTCATTGATAGATCACGTTTCTCGTAACTTTTTAAAATGTTGGCCAATAATGTCTCTACCTGGAACACCTTTGCCTACCCGTTCTTCAAGACTATATGAAATGGCATAAATAACGAAGTATAATTAACACACAGTTTACTGAACACAAGGAAAGCTCCAAATAACACACGAATGCACCTACCTCAAATTAACCACAAGCTGCTATCTGCACTTGATTTATACAGCCTTGACGACTGGCTTTTCCCAGTACTCAGCCGCGTTCTTCTGCTCCGTAACTAAAAATGCCTCGCTGTATAAAACACCTTTATCTATTCTATTTACTCTTCTATAAAACATTTTATAAAAGTAGCCCCCACTTTGCGTCGACTTTATTTCACAAATAAAGTTTTCAGATGGCAGTTAAATAGTAGCTAAAACCATTATTTTACAGTATTGTTGATTTGATGATCTCAGGGCATCAGCGTCCCATTCAAATCAGGGCGTGAAAAGGCCGACAAACTTTGCTCAGAGGCCTCTTCTTTCAGGCTTGAGGTTCTTTTTCGTGCCGTAAATGTACGACACGGGATCCACGGCTTTACTTCTCTTCCGAAGGAAGCCATACTTAGGGTTTTTACACCCGAAAAAATCCATCGGTCCTGGCCGGGATTGAATCCGCGATCTTGTGTTTAAGAGGCAAGTACGGTTACCACTACACCACCAGGACCGACTCAAAATCCTTTGAGTTCCTCTTTCCAATGACACAAGTATGCAGGTTGTAATATACACCACTACGAATGCAAACTGTTTTTAATTTGTGTACGCACTGTATAAACATTTCATGTTGTATGTACACTGAAAATATGAACAAACTGTTCAGATATAGCAAAAATGAAACATTGAAAAACTGATGTTATAGATACCTATATCCTTTTTCAAAGGCGAGCAAAGAGACTTTCATCTCTTGTCTCTGTTGAGTTCAAATGAAAACACATTTCCGAGTTAGCAGAGGTGAAGATCTGTTCTAATGTTCCTAATATTAATTAAATTATATCACGGGTGTTAATACTTACGTTTCAAACAGAATACTTCCGTACTCGTAAAAAATAAACTGAGAACATTGCGGCCATTTCTCTGTCCCTGAAGCGCTATTCACAATGAATACGTTAACATTAACGCAAAGACATAAACGTACAACGTGAATATAAAATAAATGACCATTTACAACGAAAAGTTATCGCAAACGTCAACTACAAGAGGAGGCTGTGTTTATTGAATACGTCATGCGCTCTCCGATTGTGTGATGTTTTCAAACCCTGTCGACACGAACATGAAAGCTTGGAGTTTGCGAGCTTTCGCGTTTATGTCTGAGGGTTGCGTTTTAGTTAATTGTCACATAAATCGTTGTGAATGGCGCCATTAAATAACCTGGTCGCAAACTTTTGTGATTGCATTCCGTTTGCGACTGTGATTAGTTCTGCTTTCCTTGGCGTGAGTCGATGTGTTAAATGCCGCGTTCAAATCCTTACGTGGCATGCTGTACCTTCGGTAAGCATGTACTTGGTTTTCACTGGACGTCTGTGATTTCTTCCGGAGTGAAATTTATATCCAGTTAAAAAGAACACGTTCTTCTTTTAAGCTTTATAAAAATATCTAATATTGTTAGATTAATAAAGCATTTAATTCACAATTTTCTTAAAAAATAGATGTGCATGACATCTAGTAGCAATTATATTGGAATTTCTCTTACAGAAATAAAAAGCACTTTTTGGACGTACAAAATGAGATAAGAAAATTTTTGTGCTAAAGAAAATAATTTTATCAGAGAAAAACTATGGTTACGTCAACAATGATAGCATTTTCTAGTTGTCTTTCCTGAAATATCTGTGGATAATAAGTGCAGAATTTATTGCTGCTGCAAAGTTAAAAAAAAAAGAACAATTTAAAGCAAATAGAATGATAGCTGCAGGTAAGAAAATTAGATTAAGGAAACACACAGACTCCAATATTATTTTTGCCTTATTATTGTTCCTAAATAAGAAGATCTCAAAAAAAAAAAAAAAAAAAAAAAAAAAAAGCTCAAACGTCTTTGCAAATCTATCATATAAATAATTAAAGGACTGGCTTTTTTTGTAATTAAGAAAACCAAGAATAAAATAATTAACAGTCTACCCAAACATGAACTTGTGGAAATCTTTATGTGCCGCCTACTTGGTCTAGTCGTTAGCATTGCTGACTGTTGGCCGGGAGGAATTCCCGGTATCTTATGAATTTTCTAAATTAGGAAGGTCTGCAACCGTGTCCACCCAGCCTCGTGAGGATAACTGGGGAGCTGCCTGATGGAGAGGTGGCATCTTTCGATCTAGAAATCCGCGTAACTGGCGGGGTGCCGGCAGCGCTGCCCCACTATGACGGTTGTAGCGCCATAGAAAAACAAAGAAGAAATCTTTACTTCCTTATAAAATGTTAAAACCTGGCAACTACAAGCATGCACCGTAGAATTATTTTCAGTTTTAAAAACGTGCACACCAAAGAGGAAAAAGATTAAATATTATGCTACGACACGTATTTATTGCTTGTTCTTTTTCTACTTGAAATACCTCTTCTCATCTATGTTTTTACACAATGGAATTTACGTTTGTTAGACAAACTTCAAATAATTTGATGTCTATAATGTCAATATCTCAAACCAATTATTTGTAACTTAAAATGTTCTTTGCCTTTGCTCGTCCTATAGCTTTGCATTATAAATACACTTCACCTTAATTTTCATATAAATATTATGTAGCCTGGCTTTGTCCTACAGTCTTGCAAAATTCGTCAATCAATAGTTACGATACTTTCGCATGAAAATAAAATATTCTATCTATGATGTTCACGCGTGTTAATTGCTCCTTTATATCCGTACAAGAACTACAGCGGATATTTTTGTTCTTTTTTAAACTTGGGTACACAAAGTAATAATATAAGCAATTCACCAAATTAACATTTCATGGCTTACTCTATTATATTTATCTTTTTTCTTAATTTGTTTTACTTTGTTCTTCTCTCAGAATGACAGAAATCACGATAGAAGGAAACTTAATAGGTGAATTCACTCGCTATATATCACATTATTAAAATGCATTTTAAAAATGAATTTTCGTGAGACGGTTATTATTTACTGAGATGACCCCACTTCATTTGATAAAAAAAAAGGTAAACATAAGAGACTCACTCTTATAGTTCACTGACATGAAGTTAGAAAGGAACAAACTTACGCTCTTTTAAAAATTGAGAGTGAGTATTGAAATTGAATAAAATAATATTAATATTACTTACCTCCACTGAATATTTTCTTTCTAGAGTTGCTGGCTTACATTCTGATTCCAATACACATAACCGCAGGTTGTTATTGAATTAGTGACCATCATATTTATTGCCTTATTACCCTAAATTTGTTTATGCTTATCTGATCTATTGTACTTTTAAAGTTATGTTTCCCTCTATCTTCCTCTTAATCATTCTTATCCATTTCTCTCTTAACTTTTCTCAAATAGTCCCCATTTTTTATGTTCTTCTCACCTTTTGCAGTTAAAATATTTCCCCATCTAAATTCTTCCATTTTGGTTTCCATGCCTGTTTCCAAACTTTTCTTGCTTGCAGTAAAATAAACAATGAAAATTCGTATCGCTTTATCCACATATTGGGCATTTTTCTATATCTTTATCATATCTTAACCCTTTTAAATGTATAACTTCAGTTTTAGCCCATGCAAACCCTGCCCGATCTACCTTATTACATTGTTCTATGTATTTTTCCCTACCCCATACTTTATTTTTATTTTCTTTTAAAGTCTCAAGTCGTCCTGGTCATGTAGTGGTAACCATACTTGCCTCCTAAGCCCAAGATCGCGGGTTCAATCCCGGCCAGGATCGATGGATTTTTTTCGGGCGTAAAAATCCTAAGTATGGCTTCCTTCGGAGGGAAAGTAAAGCCGTGGGCCCCGTGTCGTACATTTACGGCACGAAAAAGAGCCTCAAGCCTGAAAAGAGAAGCCTCTGAGCAAAATTTGTCGGCCGTTTCACGCCCTGAGTTGAATGAGACGCTGATGACCTGAGATGTTAAAGACCGTCCGTAAATAAACCAAATCAACAATAAATAATAAAGTCTCAGTAAACTGTTTCTCTCATACCAACAAACATTTCTTGTCTTTCAATATCTACCATCTTAGGTTTATTTCTTCCCAGAATCCTCTGTTTTGATATTCCCTATTTATCCCTAAGTTTCCCATACCTATCTGCTGCAAATTCCTGCACTTTGAGATACCATGACCTTTTCCACTTATATTTCTCCTGGATACTGAAAAATGCTTTAATAATGTCACTCTCTTCCAATGTGGTAATTCTGTATATGTATATCATAATTGTTGTACTAATCTTTATCTTGGTGGAACGCCCACTTAATTCTATCCGCACTACTCCATTTGGCGACCCTATCGGTAAGCCTAACACAGTCTATAAAATCTTCTATTTATTTTATCAACATCCTTCCATACACCCCATATTTCTGTCCCATATAAATGTATGGCTACTACTGTAGTTGTGTAAATTCTTTCAAACCTAATTTACTCTTATTTCTTGATTTTTTTTTCCTTAAATATGCCTTAAAACATTCAATAAAAGCTTTTGCTTTTGCTATTGGCATTATTTCTTCTGTTCATTCCAACTTCCATTAGAATTTAATATAATAGATAATTACATTTTCTTAACTAATATGTGTAACTGAGTTGGCTAACATGATAAAATAATATCCATCGAATAAAAAAATGATGTACCCGCACTTTCTTCACCTTCATAGTTTGTACATTTTCATACGAAATATTTCATTGCTGTACTAAATTTATTTTGCAAATATCTGATTTAGGTAACCACACTGCTAATGCAAATAAACGTTCAATGAAAAGAATATTTGAAATAATGAAATAGCAAGCTGTTATATTCTATGTTTATATTGTATTATACAAGTTGTGAATTCTAAATGGCATAACAATAAGCATACATAGTAACCAGAAAAAGAAAAAGAAAGTGAATGAAAAAATAATTTTTTTCCCTAGATTGTGCATTGTTTTGATCGGTTCGTTTTGGCTACAATGTTGCCAGTTTTCACACTTTCCATTATGAGTTCATGAATGAAATTTACAAATTCCTTTTTAAGCAACAAATCAAGCTTGTGCATTTTTTATTTTCTAATACAAAAATACGATCATAAATAGTTTACTCTCAGGTACATCATGTTATACAGAATATTTGAAAGCAGTTTCATGAAAACGAGTATTAAATGTTAATATAAAAAGCGATTTTTTTCCTCTGAAACTGTCCAGAAAGTAATTTAATACACTTTTTTCATCATACTTACAGGGGTAATACTAAGAAATGAATGTATTAGATTTTCTTCCATCCTGTATATATGAATTTTTACCACCGTTTACAGTTTGTAAAGATTGCAAACACTTTTAGAACAACACATGATTATTTTGGTAACTTTAGTTAGTATCCTATGTTTTCCTCTTGCGCTAACTTGCTACAAACAATGAGATGATTATTCTCAACACACAAATAAATTTACGCACATGTCACTATCGACTTATTTGGATTTGGTAGACGCAAGTCTCTGTCAGCATCAGAGACAGGGGTTAAAAAGTCATCACAAATAAATTGAATTGCAGATACGAATGAATACATTAACAGAAACGGTGTCATATGAACACCAGGTCGGGATGACAAATTAAATGTGTCCGCCTCGTTGCCGGCTGACCCCCTTACCTCTCCTTATCTAGGAAACGTCCATTAACATCCTGATACCGTAAATAATTTAAACAGGTACTCAACATAGTTTATTGGATGTAAATGACTACTGCAATGCTGTAAAGGAAATGGAGGACACTTGTATAACGCTACCGTGTGAAAATAAAACGGTTTTAAGAATTGTCTGGAGATAGAAAAGTCGTTTGGAAGTCATTGTCAAGGGCAAGGTTCCAGACTATGCCAAGCTATCACCAACCGACCTTCGGCTGTTATACTCAGATTGTTCTGCTTTTGTCATCGCGTGCCAATACATACAGAGTGGTGGCATCTTCAATTGTTTTTTATTCGGTACTGTATCTCTGCTACTGCTTGCACCTACAAACCTTCCTTACTTGCCAAACATATGCTCTAAACGAATTAAAATTAACGAATTTTCTCCTCAGCCTGCATCTCTTTTCGTTTCCATAACTGCTTAAAAATGCATTCTGTTTTTGATAAGATAGCTTTCTTAAAGTATTTCCAAGAATTATAACAGCCAAAATTATATAGGATTTGTAACAACGAAATCATCGCCATGGGTGGCCGAGGTCGTTAAGGCACGGACTCGTGAGCGGGAGGTCTGGAGTTCGAATCCCGCCTGGACGATCCTCCCTGACTGAGGTTTTTTCCAGGTTTTCCTCAGTTCTCATAAATGGCAATGCCGGGGAGGTACCCTAAACTTAGCCTTAAACGTTTCCTACCTTACAAAAAAAATCCTTTCCCAATATATCATTTCATCTCATGTATCACCAGTGTCCGCCTCCTGTGGTGCCTCAGTAGTAAAAACGGGCGTTAAACACCATTCAAAAAAAAAAATAATTCACTTTTAATGTTTTTCTGTTTCTTTTCCACAACTGTAACTCTTGCTATGTAAAACACATATCGTTACCAATGCAATGCAGCTGAAACACGAAGTGAAGTCGCATCATTTGCAGAATTCTCTGAAACTCAAATACAGATCTGAAACTTTTTCTAATTCCAAGTAAACATTTCATGGACAAACCGTGTGCAACACAATTAAAGGATTCCGTATAACGAAAATACAATAGATATCGAACGCTATAAAAATTATTTTAACCTGAAATTAATACATGAACAATGACAAGAACACAATTATAGCTGATCATAAACATGTGTAAGAAATACAGAAGTATCAAAGAGGATATTTAATTAGGTACCTAATTTGATTTATAGAAGTAATAAAGGCCATAGACATCGAAAGGTATATTTGGATTACATTGAACCATACATATTTACATAAATGTTTTTTTACGAAAAATAGGAAACCGATCTCACACCACAGAAATATCAAGAATTTTGAAGAGATTGAGCAAAGCAGTAGATGGCAATAAACGTAAGACTAGCGTTTGTAATAACCACACTGTATGCTTTTAGGCACTAGAATAGGAATTAGGGAGCGTAAAATTGAATTAAACTTTTTAAAAAAATACTAATTTAAAATAGATATGAAGTTTTGCTACTAACTTTTAATCACACAATTTTTGAGAAATGTTGGTTGCACAGAAAGTTTGTTTTAATATTTGTTGATAATTGCTAGTATTTCATTTTCACATTTCATCTGTCTCTTTAGAAATACAGATAAACTATAGCTATCTTAAGTGCAACACTAGCCATTGCGTATTGTATATACTGACACCTATTTCCAACATACCTGTTAGAATATTAATAACCCCCACGGGTGGCCGAGGTCGTTAAGGCACTGACTCGTGAGCTCTGGGAGGTCTGGGATTCGAATCCCGCCAGGACCGTCCTCCCTGACTGGGGTTTTTTCCTAGTTTTCCTCAGTCTTCATAACTGGCAAATGCCGGGGAGGTATCCTAAACTCAGGCCTGGAATGTTTCCTTCAAAAAAAAAAAAATTCCTTTCCCAATATATCATTTCATGTGTCATCAGTGTCCACCGCCTGTGGTGCCCCAGTAGTAAAAACGGGCGTTAAGCACTACTCAATACATCAATACATTGCTTACACCGGAGATTATTGTTGTTACTTTTAATTAACAACGGTGTCGAGACAAGAAAACAGATATCTAGAATTTAAGAGATACTTTCTTTCTAGTTTAATTGCTCCTGTTTTACCTCACGGGGGGTAGCCTTAGGCGATAACGGTTGAGGTCCCGAATTAAAATCTATTGGGCGGCGCATCTTAACGTTAAGGTTTTTCGTGGCTTCCTCTGGTCCTTAAGCTAATGCTGTGATGGTTCTTTACTTACTGCGAATTTCGCGCATCATTTAATTCAATTGGTTCTCTTATAGGGTAGAAAGTGCCAGAACGAGTTGGGCTTATGCGTGCGACGATGGCTTGCTCTTTATAAATATTTCTACTCAGGCGTCTGGCATCGAAGCACGCCTTTAGAGGAGCTAGACTTCCTTGGAGGAAGGAAACCTCTACCGGCTTCGGAGTGTTCTACCTGCAGACTTTTCAAACTTGAACTGTCTCACTTTCATAAAAAATTTACCCAATCTCTTCTCCCCTTCCTAGCCTGCCACCAGAGCATAACACCACCATCTCTCTCTCTATTCGATCCCTTAACGGAATATGGTAGACACTTTTTCATTCATTCTTAGTACCTTTAGCTAGTATACTTGTCCATGATTCTCCCTCCTTACAAACGGGAAAATTGTCCTTTCATTGCCTCGATGATCTTAATCATCCGCCATGCCCCTAGTCTGAGTCACGTGAGCCCCGGTCTAGTAAGTTTCGCCCCTGTTTTGATGCTCTGTTTCATCCACCATTTAAATTTTGTCGAAAATCATCTCTTTGAATTGTGCATTTGTCTACTGCCTATCCATATCCCTCAAGTGGTTCTTAACCTTGCTCCATTCGCTCTTTCTATTTAAACGTGACCATATAATAGCTTAGTGACATTCGCGATGGTTGGCCTTATTGGTTCAACTAATATTACTTAATACTATGCTACCTGCAGAGAAATGTCTACTAAATTTATAAACTTTTAAGTTATTTTTTCCATAAACTATTATTTTAAGTCAACAAACGTTAAAATAGGTATTTATAATCGCTAATAAACAACTTATATATGATGCATTTTGACATAAAACATGTTTATTTCCGTGCTTTGCAATGGAAAGAAAATATGGTAGGTAATAACAATAACAGGTTTTTCCATTAGCAATAACATTTATGATAGGCAAGTGATGAGTTCTATTAGCCCTAGTGGGAATATGCTTCTCTAGTGTAAATGCAGGGAGCTATGACTTGTGTTGAGAATTATACGCGCTTATAATTCTAAAATGTGCATACAAATATGCGCTTTAAAATGGCCAAATATACATTAAAATACCAAAAACATGTACTTACATATGCATTAAAAGCTTTGGAACCGGTAAACCTATTGATTGTATCAGATCCCAAGATTAAAAAATAAAATCTAGGATATTCCCAGCAACTGACTATGAATCTTGCTTGACACAATATCTTTTTTCGTGTTTTCATGGCCCAATTTATTTCTCCTGCCCCCCCCCCCCCGCAAATAAACTCTCCATAGAAAAGTTCATACGGGAGCGAAACTTCTAATATGGTAACAATGTCCACCTCATTTTCATATTCTTGAAGCACTTTGCTAATTTCCCTCGTTTCTTCAGACCTTTGTACGGACAATGGCAATTTCTAATTTTACAGCTTATAAATATATGTGGAGGAATTTCTGTTTTTCTCTCTAGGAATTCACCGTCTTTTTATTATCTTTATATGAATCACTTGAAAGATTTGTAGTATCTAACCTAGAAAGTAGGAATTATCATTATCAGTTTTTCCTAAGAGGCGGAGTTCAAGTGCCAAACAATTCTTAAAAATTGAAATAGAAAAGAGTTTTCAATAAATATTAAGCAGAAAAATGTACAAAAATGTACACACTTTTTTCGCATGGCTAACAAAGTGCAATCTTTAACTTTGCTTAGCATATATTTTACTGTTATCTTATCCCATATAGTTTATTTATTTATTTATTTGTGCAGACACGTCATGCTCGTAAACTATTTCTTGGGTATCGAAAAATGGGCTGACCATTACCCAGCAGAAGTTACATTTTTTTTTTTTTTTTTTTTTTGTTGTTGGTTACAAGAACTTTGTGCTATTTGCTATCAGGATAGTAATGATGTAACCAAATTTCATCAGCAGCGATTATCTTTGAAAGAAACTGAGCATTTTTGTGTAGCATCATTTTCAACCGCATGCACACCTGTCACCGAACGTCCTTTTGTTAAGTAACCAACGGTCTTGAAACCCACCATGCCCAAACACGTTCAGTTACCTACATGTAGATAACATTCAAATGAACATATACGAAATTCTGAACGCGTTGTTAATGTTATTCAACGATCCTCCCTCACAGTGACAGTAGTGGTGTTAATGTTTTCTTCCTTTAGAGCACAAATTGGAGCGTCGGGTCCACCTTGCCTTGAAATTGATTTCTTTCTCTCTTTAAACACTTTAAATCATCTTAGAGATATTCTATATGGAAGAAAAACTGCCCATAGGTCTCCTGTAACATTTCATAAACTTCAACTGAAAATTTATTCACCTCCATTTTGCCATAGACGGAACTGAACATGTCTCAACTTTCACACCTCTCACGTGCGAGATCTGGAAGTGACAACAAAGGAACTAACACCACGTGTGCATTAAGCATCAGGCTGACAAAATATTTTAAGGTTAAATATTAGCGTGAGAAATTATGCCTGTTAAAGAACTATGATATATATTTTAATGAAAGCTCTCTTAGAAACTGTAATTCCGCAATCATGAATCTAAGTGCAAAAGAACTTGACATCACAGCTTTGTTAACAAACTCAATGAAACATGCTGCTAAATGACCGGTATGATATTTCAGGTTCAATTAATGTATACCGACAACACCTTTAATTAAATTCTTAGTTAAAAATGGGCAATGTCTTACAATAAATGTAAAGCGTTATTTCAATGAATGATTAACTAGCCTCCTCCATCTTGAATAACAGCAAATATTGCTCTTTTCTATTGATCTATAGCGTGTCTAATTCCATCTTGCGATACTAAAGACTAAACTTTATTCACGCAGCTTGTCAGCTTTTTCAAATGGATCTCTATCGTTTATCGCACACCAGGTTTTTAAATACGTTACGCCTTTACACATGCAATAAACATTTGACGTCGACATGCAACATCATATCAGATATTTCAAGTGTTACACTGAGTTTTTTAACAAAGCGTAACATAGATCAGATTTATTCTTCAAAATTATTTTTCTAAACCATAGTAAAATTTACTTATTTACTGCATCTAAAGAGCCAGGTCAAAGTTTTTAAATAATTCAAGAAAACAAGTTAAATAATGTACAAATTATATAGTTATGAATAGTAATGTTCTCGCTTATAGTGTTTTGTTTTCGTTTATATCGGACAGTCCATACGTCGGCATGTTTAATATTCAAATTTTCTAAATAAATATACAGTTGAAGCGGTTTGGTGATGGGGGTTGTTGTCACTGTTGTTGTTGGCCCCACATTGGTGAGTCAGATTATGAGGTGGTTTGGTATGGCTCCAGCTACGTTCCACAGGTTGGGCACCAATCTTGAAGCGACTTGTTGGCGTTGAGTGACTTCACGTTGTGATGACAATTTTGAAGTGATTTCATAGATTGGTTATAGGTCTCTTCGGTGTTGTTGCCCACGCTTCAATGGAACAATTCCCATGGTGATTCTGCTATTTTGTTGATTTGGGCTCAACAGGGCCGGTAGAGGAGTTCGATAGTGCAAAGAAGCACACGATCTGCATAATATCTCATTTCATATATGCCGAAATTATTTCGCGTTCTCTGGCGTTTTGCTTATGATATATTTGGCTACATCGAATACAAACTTAGTTGCCGAGTGTGAAACCTACAGACGAGTGCTTCGAACTGCTTAACTGAGTCAAACTGCTTGTAGATCTTATAACTGCTTACTGCGGATCTGAATGTACTGTAATGAGCTGAAATGGGGTCGACTAGAGTGCCCGAGCGGAGCGACCGCCTTCCTTATATACTGAATTCAAATCAAAATTATTTGGCTAGGAGACGCCAAAATGTACCCGCAATCTTCACGCCTATCTTTAAAATTTCAAACATATATTTTCCATTGGCTGGTTTAATTTCACCTGCCTTGCTATTCCCTATGGAGTTTAACTATTTTATGTGAAAACCATTAAGAACTATTTTTTTCAGAAAATCACTTTTGCTCACCCTTAAAGTTTCTGATACTCGGCATGTGCTTTATTATTATGGAAAGAGATTATACTTTTTCGAATCTCCAAAATTACAGTCCTTTCCTTATGGGTTTGTTACCTACCTCAGAGTACATCTGAGATAAATCATTTCAGCATCTGCTAATCTGCTTTCATTTCTCAGGAGCACTATCCAGTTTCCTCTCCCATGTTTCCGCTCAGACAGATTTATGTCAGACTACACCTGCAATTTACCTTCCTTAATTATTTCATCTACGTCTTCATCCTTAAAACCCCGCTGAGAGGCCATTATAAACTCGCAAGTTCTCGCTGGCATCTTAGTACATATATTACTTAATTTATTATCCTTGATCATTATTTACATAAATCCAAAAAATCTGAAATTAATTTGTGCAATTTAGGATAAAATTTAATGCACTTTTTATTTGTTTTTAAAGATTAGATCTCCTCCTGAAACCCATGCTAAAGTAAAGGGAAATAAAACGGTATACATTTTAACTCATACATCACAACATTATGATTTAAAGTTAAAACGTGCATTACCACTAGTTGTGACAGTTGTCTCAATAGTAGTTTTTAAATATTAAGTTGAATAGTATAAATGCGCAATAATCCTAATATATTACTGGCAAGAGAGGACTCATTATTACATTTAATGGAGATGGGACGTTTAGAAAAACGAAAATTTCGAAACATTTACTTTATTAAAAAAATGCCGGTTTTAATTTGGACATATGTTTGTATATTTTACGGATTTAATTTATATTTTTTGATCATTAGTCGGTCTTGATTAGAACATTTTTGTAAGAATTGTTTCAAAATATTTTTAGAACATTCGGAACTTAAGATATAAAACTTTTATGCAAGACATTATGAGACACCATTCACAATGAAAATTAAACGCAACTTAAACGTAAAAGCTAGATGCTATGTATTGTAAAGGAACCACTCACAATGAATCAGGTAAACATAAAATAAACTTGCAATTGGACTTAAAACTTAAGAAATCAGCCAATCAGAACACTGCTACTCGGAGCACGGAAATCAAATGCAACTCTTGCTGCTTGCTGCTGCAAGTCCCGAGGCAGGTAGTGACTTCCACAGATATAACTAGATAATAAGGCCTTCAAGTGAATATTAGCACGCACAGAATGCGACATAAATTTATGTTTATGATTTTTTTTTCTGCTATAGATGGAGATTTACCACAATTACAGTTATTTTTATATTTAAAAAGCACGGGTCCACCTGTTTCTAGGATTTGCCCGAGATTAGCGTCAGGTTAGTGTGTGTGTGAATTAATTGCGAATTCCAATAATAGCAGACTTGCAACTGTTACAATAGTTTACCCGCCTTTCAATCCCCTATCAATTTATATTTAAAAGGTACGAAGGACAACACGTAGGTTACATAATGTTTAACAAAAAATAATATATTTACACTGCGGCCATGCACAGTAGTTCACTTCTTTCCGCTGTCGCTCGGGATTTGCAGCAGCTAGCAGCTGAAGTTGCACTTGATTTCCGTGCTCCGTTTAAGGGCAAGTTATGGTAGAGAGAGCTTAAGACCAGTGTCTCTGTAGACAGAATGGCGTCAATAGACAAAAGATTAATTGCATTATTAGAAATCTATTCTTGCTCATATCACTCCAAGCAAACTAGTAACTGGCACCTTGTGTATGCATGAACGTTACCGCCGTCTGCTCAGAAGCAGCCAATTTCAATTAACTGTTAGTTCATCTTCGCTTCCTCTAATTTTTGATTGTCTAATACGTACCTTTGCATCTTTCATTGTGAATCCCTACACACTACTAAGTTAACGTATAATGTCTTATTTTATTGTGTCTAAGTTTAATTTTAATTGTGAATGGGGCCTTATAATTATTTATTATGAAAAAAAGAATTTTCATTGGAGATGTTTCCTTTCTTATAGATGTATACGGTTCTCAGCAAAGAAGCTAATGCTCGCAAACTATAAAATAAGTAGAACAAAAACTATAAACAATAGGTGTCTATGTTTTAGAAATAAATATCTTCAATTATTTAATGAGTTAATTCAGAATTATCTTCGAATGGAAAGTAAGCCGCTGCCAAAATATAATTCTGTTAAAACAACTTCACTGGGCATCACAAAAATATGATTACTTTTTTTAAACGGATGCAAAATACATGTTGCTATTACTGGATACTACATTATATCTCATATGTTAGTATAAAATAAAAACTTATACATGACATATTGGTGTATTTTCATTTTTAAAATTGATTACTGATAATAGAAAAATTTTCCACCAACCGAAATTTCATTCTATATTTAATTATCTTGGTATTTGATGTTTGTAATTATTAATAGACAAATGCTTGTTATTTTTTGTATTTGTTTTTTCTACAAATTGTTTCATTTAATAATATAACATTTCATATATCGAGTTAATGGAACCAGCATTTCACTATCTACGTAACTTCATTCTTGTCTTTGGATGCGTCTCATAACATTGAAACTAAAATGGTCAATTTTTACTGTATCATCTCAATAAGTATGTCATAGTTTTGACGACATGCGAAAGAAAAATGCATCATTTAATATAACCGTAGACATTTTTTTTATGATACAGTGCATAAACACAGAAAAAAACACGATGCGTTATAAATGTTTGCCATATAATACCGTGTTTACAAGTCAACACTAATGTTTTACTAATTCGTAACCACTTAGTTATTGCAACTTTTCTAACAGCACAAGTGTGTATTACTAAATATATTATCTGAATGTCACACGTTTCTCATAATCCATCAAGAAAGAGAGCACTGTGGAATGTTAAGAAGCTTTGGTGTATGTACGTTTTTTCCTATAGCGCCGAGCTACCGTGATAGCGTTAAAACAAAGATAAACTGAAAATATAAGTAAAAGTTCAAAAAGTAAAGATCTGAGTCTGATTTAAGTTTGTATATTTAATAAATAAAGAAATAAACAACAATAACAGGTTTATGAAATCTTGTTCTCAATTCCTGTTATTTTAGGCATAAGGTTTCTTTTTAAATTCGTTTAGGGTAAAATGATAGTTCTGGACACCGCTTTTCCAGATGGAGTATAAGGCAAACTTCATTTGTTCAGTAAATGCCACACAGTACGAGGGTAGGTCCATAAGTTTCCGGCCTCGCCGATAAGGATTATCGCCTTCACAAAACCCTTATCTGGTGTCATGCCTTATCTGAAGTAAATACTTGCAGCTGTGACTTCCACTCCGCTGTGTTCAGTTGTTCAGATATAGTTGCATCAAGAAGGCTATGTGTAGAAGATTGTGACATGTTCAAAATGGAGTTTCGGACTGTTATTAAGTTCTTCACGAAAGAAGGACTTACTCCAAATGAAATTAAACAGCGATTGGATAGTATATATGGGGAAGCATCCCCCTCATATTCTACCGTAAAAGAATGGGCCGGCCAAACTTTATCGAATGGGTCGAGAAATATTTAAAGACAAAGAGCGTTCAGGTCGGCCCTTGGAGGTGCTCACTCCTGAAAACATCGCTCTTGTAGTAGCAGAAATTATGGAAGACCGATGGCTCAAAGTTACATAAATTGCAAGTTGGGTCTTTCTAAAACAACAGTTCTTCGAACTATACATGAACATTTAAACATGAATAAGGTTAGTGCAAGATGGGTGCCTAGACTTCTTTCCTCAGTCCAAAAGCAGCAACAAGTCATCTGTAGTCAGGCATTTTGGAGCTCTGCCATGGCAACGAAATAGAAGTTTTGCAAACGATTGTTACAGGAGATGAAACTATGATTCTCTACTGTGATCGCTTGTCTAAAAGAGAATCAATGAAGTGGTGTAAACCTGGCGAAACACCGCCTCTAAAGGCCAAGGTCACTCAGTCAACCAAGAAGTACATGGCCACAATCTTTTGGGATTGTGAAAGAATTTCATTGACTTCAAGGAGAGGATAAACGACAGTAAATGGGGAGTACTATACTGGCCTATTGCACAGAGCTACGTCCTTCCATGAAAGAAAAAAAGCGAGGAAAGCTGAGTGGTGGTGTGCACCTTCTTCAAGACAACGCACTTGTGCGCACAGCTCTTGATGCAAAGGAAGCTGTGAAGAAGTGCGGCTTCAAGGGGCTCGACCACGCATCCTACAGCCCAGATCTAGCTCCCAGTGACTATTTTCTCTTCTCAGAACTGAAGAAGGACCTTCGAGGAAGGAAATTTAAGTGTGACGAAGAAGTGATGGATGCTATTTATGCCCATTTTGCAGAAAAGATTTCTGACTATTTGAGGGGGGTGATTAAAACGTTAATTCAAAGATGTGAGAAGTGTATTGCAATAAAGTGTAACTATATTGTAAAGTGAAATGTAGTTTTTGTCTTTATCATACCTAGAAAGTGGTTAGGCCGGAAACTTATGGAATCAACCTCGTATATAAAGCAGTGGAGGCTAGCGAATTTGTCGATAAACGAATGCGGATTACATGTAGTCTATTATATCAATTTACTTGTAACAACGTTTGTAAAATGGGTGCACAGTTGTTTTATTTATAAAAATGTTTTTGCACTTTTCAAAACTTTTTAAATATCAGTTTATGATTGTTAATAGATCTCCCTAAATGATGTGGAGGACATCACGGGAAAGTTTTTAACATTCTGTATAAGTTTCGGTTGTAGCCTGAAGAGAAAGTGCACTGTAGTGCTGTTTTACGCTTTTGAAAATGCTTTGAACAAAATAATTAACTAGTGTTAATTAGTGATAGATGCTGCTCCTTGCGTCTTTAGGAGAATAAAATTTAAGGTACGCAAAATACATACGGCCTTATGCAAAAATCCTTTCGCTGAAATTCATAGCAAGCACATGCAGAGAGGATACCAAAATAAAGTGTACAGCATATAACTGGGCTGGCAGACACGTGGAGAAACTCGAATTACTAAATATAGAAGAAGACATTTACCACTGCCAGCCAAAAGCAATCTGTGTAATTCAGTGAGGAAAGGAAAAATGCGATGCAAGACATTTGTCACTTAGTTAAATGGCCCCCAATATCAAGGAATGATTTAACTACTTCTTTGTCCTGGATTTGACGTATAATATCCAGCAGTCAGAATTTGAATATTTTAAAACAAGGATTTATTTGTATAGTCAGGTAACGCATTGCAACGTAGTTCAGATTTGTCCGTTGAATGGACGTATATTATTTTACTTTAAAGTGAGGTTATGTCTAACTTTTAAAGTAATTTAGTCCTTTACCCAGAAATGGAGATCGTGTTTTGATATAATACGGTATCCAAAACCGGACGAAACATTCGTGACATCAATAAATTGTGTTACTTTCTATCTTTCTCTTTTTCCTTAAAATTCGTATTAAAATAAAGAGACCCCCAAGCATTTTCCCTTAAAAGCAAAGTTCATAATCGTAGTAAGAGACATTAAAATACCTTATAATTACCTAAACTCACGAGTCCGCGCCTTAACACCCTCGGCCACCCGTGGCGGTATATATTAGTGTTTGAATAAATTCCTGCCCAATTGGCAAGTTTCAACGATCTAGAATAAATTTTTGCTTTTAAAATTTTCTTAAACCCTAAAATTCGTTTCATATATGTTCATTTGAAGTCAAAGATAAAGTTACAAAAATTAGTTTCTTTGAACCGCACTATATGATTTAAATTTGCTATTTTTAGCATGTCAGTACTGAAATCACAAAACATACGCAGAGAGGAATAGTTAAGATTACTAATTTAAATTGGGCTTGCCAGTCAACTATGACGTGAAGCGGGTAAGATCGTACTTAAATTTGAGCACACGTTATGACGCTATATGTAGCTTAATTTTGTAATAAATATGTACGTGATTTTCGATTTCAGCGTACAAAAACACACAAAGGAGAAATAAGGTTTAAAGAAATGTTTTGCCACATACTATCCAAAATGACCAATTTCGCTTACAGATTTCATTTTCACATTTTGTCACATTTGTCTGAGTCCATTTTTAAACCATTAAATTTTTGAAATGATCTCACAAATTGAGAAAAAGAACGTAACTTTGTGAGAGTCACTAACTTTTCTATACTAGAATACATTTCAAAGTCAACCGCCACTGATATACTACTCAAGAGTCTTTTAATGCTTGCTTTGAGGCGAGTATAACAATTTAAATGATTCGCCCTAACGGCTGTATGTATCAAATGAATGATTGCATGTCTTTAAGTAAGTCGCCAGTTGTCCTTTTGCTGATAGAGTTTAGCGGGTATCAAACTGCAGTCCTTATCTTCTCAAGCTCCGATGCCGCCTTTTTGTTTGTTATTATAGTGATTCCCCAGATCGTAGTTGGATGGCATTCCAATCGATCAGCTCGGATAGTCGAGGAGAGGATGTGTCTGCCCAAGCAGATAAACATGATTTGACGTGTATTCTCGGATGCATTTGATGTATTGACTCGCGTGGAAAATCATTTGTAGCACATGCTGACAAAGAGGGGTAGGGTCGTTTTTATGTAAAACCTGGTCCTGCCGGGAGTGGTTCACTGGATGTTTATTGCGACGCAAAAATGGTTCCATGCCGTGCAAAGGAAACTAGAAGCCCTGTCCGGATTGTCCTTCGAAACGGAATTCGGAAGGAGTGGTTCCTTTTTCGTTCATATTATAATGCTCCCTTTGTTCTTCGTTTCATTCAAACTTTTTGTGGTGGCTAGAAAAATTCAAGGACAGGCACTGTTTTGCTTCATTCATATAAAAAAATTATCTTTTTACAACTTGGTAGGTTATAATGGAACGAGTGGATTTGAAGTGATGCTAAAAGACATTTCGTTACTAAGACATGCGACGACTTGAAGGCTTTACATAATAAATTAACCGATCTAATAATGAGATATATCATCGCACTGTACCACAAATCAAACACAATTATAGCTCCTCTGTTGCTCCTATTGGATTTCCTATGATGTTTTGCTTAGGGCAATTGCTAATGAGGAGGCTGCAGTGCAGGATTTTAAGGGTTTTTCGACAGGAAAGTGAGAAATAAGATCCTTGAAGGTAAATCCTTACAAGAATACATGATTGTGATGAAAAATAATAATTTAAGGTGAGTACTCCTTGCTTCTTAGGTATTCCCCTTTCCACCCATAGGGAGGGATGGCCAAGGAATTAGGGACAATCGGCCATACAGTTTCCAAAGTTAGAAAATAAAGCTAGAGATTTAATTATTTTGTGTGCAGGTATATGTCATGAATTCCCACTTACCAATTTTACCTTTTCACTTCCTTTCTCTCCTTCCTTCTTAAAACTTTCACAGTTGTCTCAGACTAATAATTCTAACAGGCCATGGTAATGAGTATTGATTTACCGGTGATGCCATCCTTCAAGTACCACATACCTGTTTTCCATATTTGCTTTTCCAGTAGTTTATTAAAATATTTTTTTCTACTTCTAGGGAGTATTGTAATTAAATATTATAAATGGCTTACTATTTTAAATTTGTATGACTTAACAAAAGTAGAAATTCAAATCTATATATAGATGCATGAGCGATTAATTGATTTATTAATTTTACACTGTAGTAAATATGCTTAAAATGGTTTTTATGCATGTCGCACTAATGGACATTTTATTAAGTTATTCTTATTTATGCACATTGTTGTTAAAATTATTGTTTTTTATTATTTCATTACTTATTGCACTGCAGTAAACTGTACCGTCAGTAGTTGGGCGACAATAGCCGCTGTTTCTTTCTTTCTTTCTTTCTTTTTTCTCCCTGCTTTGAAGTCTGGGTTTACGAGCCAAGTATGGTTACCGCTATACCACCAGGACCGACAAGCTCTTGAGTGATCATCTTGAAGACCTGGGTACTCCTCAAAGGTGTCTAATGCACTTATAAACAGAAAACTTACTTCACTTAAAACTTTGAGAATGTTAAATTTTTATGATACATGTAACATTTCAATGAGGTTGTTAGAATAACCTAACAATAGTTAGCCTAACTTTAAAGGTATGAGCCGAACAGCATCCATTTCCACCGTGATTTGTTTTTCTTGAAAAAAAAAAAAAATATCATCTCTGTTTTCATCATTTATTTAATGCATACAGATGAATACAAAACATGGCAATGAATAACAATTTACAAGTGTCTTCTTTAGCATACATTTGCATGCAAATCATTTCAGAACAACGTGTGCTTTTTATAATCACCTGTCACTGGTATCCGAATGCCGACTGGTTGATTGCTGCTCTGCATTGAACACTGCAGTGAATGAAATATTCTTCTGATTTATCATTTTATTGCTTTTCTTGTGGTATCTCACATTTCGTTAAATGTTGTTAATTTTATTTCTACTTTTTCATAAGGAATTAGTGTTAAAGTGATGCCCAAACAACTAAAACAATTTCCTTATTTAGTAATAAGATCCTTAAGTATTGTTTATATTATAAGGAATTTTTCAATAGTAAGAGACATCTATAATCGTTTATATTTTCCTCACATTTTTGTCTCTAGCTTATTAAATTAAAAAGGAGATTTTTTTTTGTATTACCACATATTGTTCTTCATCCTAAGTGTTGCATGTGTCTACCATTTTGTTCTTGCTCAAGTAATAACCTGTGTTCAACGTTACATACCGCAGCTCTAAGTTCGGGTTCTTGAATATCTGCCACAGCATGTGCGAAGGAGTCCTTTAAATTATTTACTGTCGTAGTTTTGCTCAGCAGCACCTTTTCTTTCAGATAGCCTCACAGCCTTATAAAACTGAATAAGCCCGATGCGACTTTACGGAGGTAGACCTTGCGCACGATATGTTTGTACTTGGAGTCCCTTATTGTAAGAGAGATAGAACATCCTGCGCCTGAGCACAAGCGTCTTCTATAGCAGCCATCTCTTCTGAGAAAGCACTCGTTATATGCTTGAGCGAAATCAAGTACCCGCGTGGCAATAAGTGAAGGTGAAAGTGTCTTCAGTTTATTTATGCAATTAGCTACTTTTTAGACAAACGGCATGCAAATAATTCACTAGAATGCAAAATACAACGCAGTTGGCACAATGCTCTGGCAGTTAACTGAAAGGCCAATGTTGTCATAGCAGCTAGTAGGGTAGCCATCACTGGCTGTGCACCGCCACTGGTGGCCGAGGTCGTTAAGGCGCGGACTCGTGAGCGGAAGGTCTGGGGTTCGAATCCCGCCAGGACCGTCCTCCCTGACTGAGGTTTTTTCCAGGTTTTCAGTTCTCATAAATAGCAAATGCGGGGAGGTGCCCTAAACTTAGACCTGGAACGTTTCCTTCCTTAAAAAAGTCTTTCCCAATATATCATTTCATCTCATGTATCGTCAGTGTCCACCGCCTGTGGTGCTTCAGTAGTAAAAACGGACGTTAAGCACCATTAAAAAAAAAAGTCTGTGTGGCGTAGTCGGGTGCAGCGATGTGTGCATAATTCTATAGTATTTTTCTGTCCACAAATGTAATTGAAAGAAAAACATTTTTACTTACATTGGAAATTCATAATTCAAACATAACTATCGTTAAAAAAATCAAACTGGTTTCATGCCAATGCCAGAATTTTTAACATTGTGTGGAAAACGAGCAAAACATTAACAATTAAGGTTACGTCTTATTTTTTTAAAAACCCTGTATATTATGGACATTTTTTCTTTTTCTTCTTCGTAGCATGTAATTTAAGCTCAATGTTACGTTTAAAATGGATTCAAATTGTAGTTCGTATTCATAAATTATGATACAAATATTAAAATGTGCGTTTTATTTTGTGAGTAGGATGAGGGCCCAAGGGTGAGCTCAACAAACCTAACACGTATATCATACGATTTTTCTTAGCATTCATAAATAACTAAGTAAGCAAAAGTTAAAGTAAGTTTATTCCAGACATTCCGAAACGCTCCTTGTTTCAAAGAAATAGTTGGTGCATTTCCTATAAAGAGGGAACCCAAATCTATGAATAATTGTTACAAATATCGCAGCTGCAGTAAATAGGGTTTTAAATTTATTTTGGTGGTGTAAACTAACAAATTAAAAAAGTTGTATTATAATTATATTTTCCTCATACATTATACTAAATTGTTGTTTAAATGTTTAATTTTCTCGCGCTGAAAGATGCTATAGTATGCACTTGCACATGCGCTGTTGTTTACTTCCAGCCTGACATGGTTCTAGGTTTGCCAACATAATTACTTATACAAATAAATCCTAAAAGCAAATTTATGTGTCACTAATTACATTCTGGCTTGATGTCAAAACCGTATTTAAATCTTAAAAGTATATAAAATGCATTAAAATGTAACAGTATCCAATTAAATATATTAATTATAATCGCATTCTGCATTAAACCAAAGTTGGTGACACTGGAATATAATACATTTGTTGTTTTTTGTATTGTAACACTCAATGCAAGGTTTCTAGTTAGAGTGTGCCTTGTGCTAATTGACTACTTTTAGTTATCCAAATACGTGTAAATTATTTGTTATAAGTTTTACACTTCTTGAAGACCTAAGGGGGTTGGAATTGCGTGGAGTTTTAATTTTAGGGAATGAGAATACCTTAAAGTTTTTCTAAAGATCCAAGATATTAAGAATTGCTTATGTCTGCCGTTAAACTTAATACTTTATCTACAGACAAGGGTTGCTAAGGCACGAACTCGTGAGTGGGAGTTTTGGGATTCTACCTTGTCAAGACCGTCCTCCCTGACTGAGGCTTATTCTTGGTTTTTCTCAAATGCCGGGAAGGTACCATAAACTTAGGCCTGGAACGCTTCCTTCCTTTAAAAAAAAATGGTCAATTTCGTTTCATTTCCTATAAAGTACACCAATTTACAATAAACTAGAATTAATGAAATAAGCATTTCCAGATAATTTAACTTGTTATGTAGGCTAAAGTGATAGTGCTGTTCTTGCTGCCATGTTCTGTGTACATAATTTACGATCTGCAACTGTATTTGAAAGCGTTGAGCCGAACCTGAAGTGTTTCAAAAGCGAAAGATGAGAGCAGCAACTTCTTCCACCCTGGGCAAGTGTTTGTTACCTCTATCGGCCAAAACCACAGCGGTGATGGATGGAAGACAAGCGATCAGGTTTTGGGGAAATAACTTGCCGTAGCCGACGAGATGGCGACTGGCTGCGATGTTTGTTTCTTTTCAAGTGCTAAGTGTCTGCCGGCATCCAGATAAGAGGCTTTCAAAATCAGAGATCTTATCTGCAGGGATTAGGATTGTTGTTTTATTGTGAAGAGCCACCACAACAAGTGGAAGAGATTACAACACACAGCCTTGTATTAACGGCTTTTGGTCAGCATCCCGAGAGCTGACACAACTAATGAAAATATAATTCTCAGGCTGAAGGCGGTTTTTAACCTTCTTTCTCGTAAGAGTGAGCGAGCACCTTGTAGTGTGTTCTCACTTACTGGCAAAGGGTTACTGGTTGTTTATGTTTAATTCTGATGAATAAGGAAGAGTGGTGTTTAAGATTAGCTAATGAACAATCACAAAAACAGTTAAAAATTATTGCGAAGTGGATTTGCTTTTATATAATCAGCTATTATAAAAAGTATGCAATTTCTTAGTATTATTGTTCACTTTCTACTAAATTGCTTCGGAACACTTGTAAAAAAAATATAACTTTATTTGGAATCTTTAATAAAGAGATAACTATCTATTTCTCTTTAGTTTAATATGTAGTATATTGTTTTGGTGTATGCTTTAAATGCAAAGTTTTTATTGCTCAGATGAAAATATAGTTTATCTTAATAATAATGCCTTCAAGATAACGTTAATAAGTTATTATACATTATAGGCCTTTCTGTGTAAATATAAACATAAATATTCAGGATTACTAGATATAGAAAATGATCTATTGACAACTGGTCATTGAATTTATATATAGGAACGTGAAGGTCTTTATCATTAAGTTAATTTTATATAATTTACCTTTTGGGGTTTCAAATGGTTCATTATTAGTTTTTTATTGAATGCAAATATATTTGTCCAATTCCGTTCTATTGTATTCATAAACTTGTGAGATTTGTAGCGGACTTCTGAGGCCGGAACGCTAATAGGGCGCCAATACTTTGTCCCGGCTGTAATGATAATGGTCCTATGGTTTCACTGCAGCAAGGGGGTCCTGAAACCTATGGGTATCAAAACGTAATAACTCCTTAAGGGTATCTGGCATTTATCTTTTCAGAGAGTCGATTCTGGAGGTGTAGTGGTTACCATACTTGCCTCCTAAACCCAAGAACGCGGGTTCGAATCCGGCCAGGACCGATGGATTTTTTTCGGGCGTAAAAATCTTAAGTATGGCTTCCTTCGGAAGGGAAGTAAAGTCGTGGGTCCCGTGTCGTACATTTACGTCACGAAAAAGAACCTCAAGCCTGAAAGAGAGGTCTCTGAGCAAAATTTGTCGGCCGTTTCACGCCCTGAGTTGAACGGGACGCTGATGACCTGAGATGTTAAAAGAGCGTCCATAAATAGATCAATAAATCAAAAAAAAAATATTCTCAGAGTAAGGAAACATTCAGAAACATAAAACGTTACCCAGACAGTTTGACTTGTCCCGGAATCGAACCCAGGACCTATGCAAACCTAATACCACACAACAAAGGTGGTCAATGAATGCGAATATTATAAATATGTACCTTCTTATAATTTCAGGGCAAGTGTGTTATACTGGTTGCATTTAGCAGGGGTTTCAGGATTGGACAAAAATTAGTCGTTAAATAAGCTCAATCTATGCAAATGTATTAACCGGGTGTTCATTTCGTCCTCTACTTTTGTACATGTATTAAATGTAATTTATTTTAGCTGTAGGTAATTTTCATCTGCTGAATTTAGTGTCGATTTACATGGGTAAATTATTTGTGCAATGTCAGTCAGTAAAACAAATAGATTCATTTTCAAAGAAAAATTATCTGAAGCGCATTCTCAGTACTCAGGTATTCACTTGTTCAGCTGCTGCTTTTCATAACCCTTATAACGTAACGTGGGTTGCCTATTCAGAAAAATTATACGGCGACTCTGGAATATTGTATACACAAGCGTCTAATAATGATCTAACTGGATTTGTTTGGGTTTAAATAAACACATCACTCATAAATATTTTGAACCTAGGGTTTAATTTAAACACAAACGATGGCAAGGTCATTTCTGTAAGACAAAGGTGCAGCTTGTCACTGTCTCTTTTTAACATAAATTTGGACGAAGCAGTAAGAGCGTGAAAAGATGGCTTAATAGTTTAAAATTAAGAATAATTTTTAATTTTAGTGCTAAGGAACTATTAAAAATAATTATATTTGCAGACTATCAAGTTCCCATTTCTGCTTATGAATATAATTTCCGAAAGGTTCCAATTTTTAATCGTATTTATAGGAGTTAATTTAACATTTTCCCCTCAACACCTTCTTATGAAGTGAACCAAGTTAACAAATGCGATAATTTCACTACCCTAATTTTTTTGTTTTCCATATATCACATCTAGCAGAAATGGCACCATTAGAAATAATTTAAATAAAACTAGAATTTAAACTCAGCTCAAATTTTAAAGTAAGCGCTGAATGTGGTTATGAATTAGACACTCACTGTAGACAAAAAGTAGAAATCAGATACAGGATATGAGATTTCTAAGATTAATGGAAATAAAACGACAAATAAAAATAAGAAATTAAAGTTTAAGAAACTTTCTGCAAGCACAAAACTTAAACGATATAATATTAACTAAACCGAAAAATAATAATAGAATACTTGACATGTATACCTCAAGAAAGAATTGCAATGTCGTTTTGGAACATAAATCAAAATGTAGAATAGAGATGGATGTATTAATCAATTTAAGAAGCCGCAACAGGACTAAGTCCTAGAGATTAAAGTAGAGAATGGTGATTTTTGAACCTTACACTGCTCTATAGAACTACATTTACATTAGAAATTAAAAATGTACATGTTACAAACTGCAATTGATATTGTTACTGTAATAGGATAATATAATATAGAGGTACGTGAGTAATAGTTTTTAATTCTCTAAAAATGTCGAAGATATGTTCGAGATAATAATTACAAATTTGGTTAAGTGATCTTTGGATAATTTACTCTTTGTTGTACTTTTTTCTATAAATTATAATTTAAAGCATTCTGTTATTAAAAATCTATTGACAATAAATAAAAAACAAAGGGCAATAAAATATAATATTATTTTCCCAGTCCATCTGGATCAATTTAATACTGAAAACAAAAAATCAAATCAGCAAATATAGAACACTCTGGTAATGTTTTACAAATTGCTAAATTATACAGTGATACATTTGTAGTAAGGGCAACTTTAACAAAATAAAACTGTAATAAATATATTCATAAGGAATTTTATTCTAAATATTAAATTCTTTTCTTAATATTTAGTTCCAAAAATAAAGAATAGTAAAAAAGAAAGTATAATAAGACAGACTTTATAGCCTTGAAAGACTGAACAAGGTAAACGGAATCCCAAACAAGAAATTGTGCAAAGTTAAAAATAAACCTTAAAAATGAAAGAATAAAATTCTCATTATAATAACAGGCAATAAATAAATATAAATAATGAGAGTGTATCCATTAGCTTTGCAATGAAGTTAATGTATGTTACAGCTTAATGTTGGTAACAAGTTATTCTCATTCGTGACTTGAAATGACCTACCAATGGAATATGTAGTTCGGAAATATTTCTAATTTGTCCTTGATAGTACATGCTAGTGCATTTATTTATACAAGACTCAGGACCAGAAACGCCAAAAGTTGGACCACTGCAGTATGTTATTCAAACAATCATCTCAAGATATTCGCAACGGTTTGTCTCCCTGCCTCGTTCTCAATAGGAATGTTTTCCCATTTACATTTAATCAACCCCATCCACAGAAACAGTTGAATTAAGTGACAGATTCTTATTAACCTCCAATATGGCAACCGCATGCCGTCACAACTTCTGATACAAGACATGCGAATTGTTAGTACCTCTTCAGCGCTTGGAGATAACGATATATATAATAGCACAATGTCAATTATTTGGATTGAGATGAAACCAAATAGAACTCCAAACAATGAACATATGGGTGCGCATTCACTGAACTAGTAATACTCGTAAAATACAGCATATCTATATAGAATACAGGTGTATTTATATGCCTTTAAAATAACGGAGTTATTTTTATCTGCGTTCACAACTCTGCGCAGCGCGCGCTGGACCAAGGTCATGCCAGTCACCAGTTTCCGCGCTGAAGGCCATAGTTTTCTGTTTTGAGAGCAGCAATATTTCTGACTTTCTGACTTATAGACTTTTGTTTATTTGGTTTATTTACGGACACTCTTTAACATCTCAGGTCATCAGCGTCCCATTCAATTCTATATTATATTATTGTGCCGTAAGTGTACGACACGGGACTCGCGGCTTTACTTCCCTTCCGAAGGAAGCCATACTAAGGATTTTTACGCCCCAAAAAATTCATCGATTCTGGCCGGGCTTGAACCCCCGCTATCTTGGGTTTTAGGAGGCAAGTATGGCTACCACCAGGACCGACTCTAATTGTAGGCTACCAGTGCGTCAGTGTTATTACTAATACATCTTACTGTATTACACTGAGGGTTGCTGTCGGTAAAGAGAGAGAGAGAGAGAGAGAGAGAGAGAGAGAGAGAGAGCTGAAGTCTACAGAAAGAACGTCCACACTGTAGTACTTTAAAGACGTTAGGGCAAAAATTGCAAGATTATGGAAGTTAGTGGATACAAATTTCACTATAAGAAAAAGCGAGAGCTTACAGACACCACTTTGAACAAATTCTGTAGCACTCATTTATTAAATAAACCTAACATTGCGTATATGCTATTGTTGATTTAAAAAATGTGCTTATAAATGCGAAGAACGGGCAACTAGCGCGGCCTTCATCCTGCGCCTTGCGTTCAGCTTTGGAAGTAGGCAAAAATAATTGTAGTTAGGGGCTTGCTGCGCATAAATCAAACTGATAACGCTTTCTGCTAATTTCACATTAATATTCTCATTTTCTAACATTCTAACCTTTTGATTAACTTTTATTTAAAAAGTAAAGTTGTCAGCTAATTTCATATAATTGCAGTTCATATCAGGAACTTAAATTTTACTGCATTTGTATTTAGCCCAGCAATGATAAATTTGCTGTCGGTGTTACATGGTAATAGATCAAGATTAGTTCACTTGGCTATACTGTCCATAAAATATATGTTCGACAGTTTTATACCGTATTTACTTCTACCTGTTTAATTAATGCTGACATTTGTTCGTGTCAGCTACATGAGCACCTAATCCTCAAATTGTAAAGTGAGAGGACCGAAGAGTTATTTTCTAGGAAAAATAACAAGATGAAAAAGCAAAGTCAGTTCCTTCTTCTTTCAAAATTTCAAAATTTACTTTTGGGTCTACCTGAAAGAAACTGGATCACATTCTGGGGGAAAAAAAACTACAAAATGTATTATATCGGTAATTAATGGAATTCAAGAATAATTTTTATTTGTACGAAAACTCTAACTGCAGTTTTTTTAATTTAGTATTCTGATAACTTGGCTCTACATCAGGACATAATACTCCAGATTAATTTTTTATTTGTTCCTCTTTTACATTTATCAATACAATTTAAATTCTACAGTACAACTACTACAATTAATCAAACTAAAACTTCAAAAAACAAAACCTCTACAGCACTACGGCTATAACTTAGTATGGTAGTCTTCCGGCGGAAAGGAAGCAGCTGAGAGAAGTAGAAGTAGACCGAGAACAAAAGGAGAAAAATATAAGGAATATGTGGAAAAGTAGAAGAGGAAGAAAGAAACACAGAAATAAAAATCACCAACGACCAATCCAACTCTATGATGAAGGTACAGATAAAAGTTAAAAAGTATAAGAAAATAAAGAAAAAAGAGAAGAGAAGGAAACTGCACTCAACACACTGCTTGAGACCGGCTGCAACCTCATTGATGTCCAGGTCTTGTTGCCTGGAATTCCGGTGGGGAGCAGCCCGGATACCGAACGTCAGCAGAAAGATAGTAAGCTGTATAAAAATTGTAAATTAATTAATTGTAAACGTTAATAAAGAGTACGTTGTTTGAAAAATACACGAAGTGTAACAATTATAGGTTTAACTCTATCTACAGTATCACTTAAAAGTGTATTGTAAATACATAAATTTACAATACGTGTATTGTAAATAAATTAATTAATTAATTAATTAATTAATTAATTGTAAACGTTAATAAAGAGTACGTTGTTTGAAAAATACACGAAGTGTAACAATTATAGGTTTAACTCTATCTACAGTATCACTTAAAAGTGTAGGCGATTTGTTAAACCAGGTCCTGAAATGTTTATTCATGAGGTTAGGCATATTGTGGGTTGGTTACTTTCTGCAGAACACGGACCAATTGTCTGTTGAAACAGTTGCATAATAATTAAAATCCAAACATGTTACTTAAAGTAATTTGATTTTTTTTTCTTCCAAGTTGCTGCATACATTCCATTGGTTCTGAAAACAACAGGCACGAACATAAATGCTATGCTGTGCAAGAGATACCTTCAAGCCTGAGTGATAATGAGGAATGAACTGCTTTTGGTGTGAAAGGTGCCAGGGTGCCTATCGATCGCCGTTTCAGAGAGTGAGGAAAATAAAAAAGGAGGAAGCCTTAATTAGGAAACTTGCTCTGACCATCACTGGGAGCTGAATATGCTGGTTTTGGACCCCATGCTGGGCTCTGAATATCTAACGAGTTATTCATATCGAAGGTTTAGCGTTACCATTTTTAAAAATCCGTACGTTTATTATTTCCTACAGCTGCTTTGCAGTTGCAATTCAATTCACGTCACTAGTTTACAATACAGAAATAGAAAGGTGAATATTTTTAAAAATAGTTTGGTATGTCCATTTTAAAATCAGGTGCGGAGAAATGTGAAGATTTTATATTAGAGCTAGTAAACTCTGTTGAAAATAATGATATTACTATCATCTGTATCATTACTATCAATATTTTTTGTTTCTGCTTAGGGTTTTCTGTGATAAACTATTCTTTTTTTTTTCTTAAACTATTTCTCTAGACACAATAACGGATTCTGACTTTTCATAAGCTATTATAGGTATTTTATATTGCATCTACGAAAGCTGGAATAATCCTCTAATTCCATAACTGTAGAGAGAGAGAGAGAGAGAGAGAGAGAGAGAGATGCGGATTAATTTGGTGCAAACTGAAGAATAAAGACACTCAGTAGATGAAGTATTATTAAATTTAGGACACATTTATAGCTGATCCTTATAAATAGATTTGAAACACCAAATAACTGGCGCAGAAACAATTTACGAGTACGAAGGGTGTCAAAAAATTTGACACCTGAAGAATAGGAGGAAATAGTCTGGGACGCTTCGTTATAGTGCTGCGGGCGTTAACTCCAAAGCTAAAAATATATTTATGGAAATGTACATATTAGCTTATCTTAAACAAATAATTTTATCTACCTTATGGATGGACGGATGGATGGATAGGGATGAATAAATGAATAGTGTTTAACGCCCGTTTTTACTACAGAGGTACCATAGGTGATGAACACTGTTGATACATGAGATGAAATGATATATTGGGAAAGGATTTATTTTTAAGGAAGGAAACGTTCCAGGCCTAGGTTTAGGTACCTCCCCGGCATTTGCCATTTATGAGGACAGAGGAAAACTTGGAGGAAACCTCAGTCAGGGAGGACGGTCCTGGCGGGATTCGAACCCCAGACCTCCCGTTCACGAGCCCGCTCCTTAACGTCCTCGGCCACCTCTGGTGGTACAGATATAAATAGAAATGGATGGATGGATTAATTGAGGTTCAAATCGCTCACAAAACGTATCTGTAGTTCTCAAAACGCCTTACCACTTGAACACTTGAGTGACTTGTGGGCAGATTGAGGTAGCCTGTTTATAACTGCGGCTTCTCCAATGTCATTGGTTTACATTTGAATGACTATAAGCACATGTAACATTGCAACGTAGCTATGGCATTGATCCACTCGATACCTGTAGCTCCATATTGAAGGTTCTGAGAGTATTCCTTCCCACTCTCAAAATACTTAAGTGTAAAGCCTTCTTCCTACTCGTTAATTTTTGTACATACTTTCCCACCTAATTAAAACTAAGGTGCGACTTCTGCAGTGGAATAGCTTTATATATTCAAATTCATCTAAAAAGTTTGCAGTAAAGCAAATGTACAGTTAGTGGCATGATAATGGCTTGAGCGCAGTTTATTTTTCTCTTGTTTTCCTATTGTTGGGTGTTATATTAGCTTCATAAACATGTATTGCATCTATAAATCATGTTCATTGCTTCTTATTACATCAGTTTGTTCCGAAATTAACGAAATATAAGTCAAAGCTCTTATATTTTTATAATTTCAGCAATGTATCCTTTAATCTATTAAAGAAATCTAATGTTTTCCTGTTACATATTTACAAATTGTTTTACGTTTTTGCTTAAGTAATGCTGATTGTAGATGTTTTCTTTTAATATTACTTTAATCCCCAAATTAACTGCATTAAAATTGAAATTGTTAATTATGTGACCTAAAGACGTGAAGTAGTCTGCAGATATTCTGTTGAGGTTCTTATCTTCGATTTTAATTGCGAAAAGAACAAACAAAACAAGAGCCTGCTGTTGAAAGCTGGGTGGAAATTATAAATCATTCTGTGCTGAGAAAGAGCTTCTCCATCTCTCGGTCAAACGTAGTATCACACCACAGGGAGAAGAACATGTGCCAGAAGCAATAATTATTCACTTATTTATCTTGTCATCGGCTCGCCCAGGGTGGTACAGCTACTTGGACTGTAATATAATGCACGTGTGTGGTCTGCTCGAGCATCTTCAAGTGTTCAACTTCTCTTAACACTTATTACTTAACTTCACGTCTTGATTGATATGCCCGATACCCTTTAAGGTGACCTCGTGAGCTCCTAAGGTCCCGGTGTTTAATTTCATTTGTCTACCACCTTTAGCCGTATTCATTAATCATTATGTAATTAGTGCCGTTTCTCAGCTAAATTGTTTACTCCAAGTCAAACTTTCGCTTCAACAAACGCTATCTGTGCTCCCGTACATTGTTTCTCAACAATTATTACAGTTTTTTATGAGACCCTAGCAGTATGATGGGATATCTTGATTCAAATTTGAACTTAGCATTCTTATTTTAGTTCTTCATATTTATCTCAACCTGCTCGATTCCATAACCTCATTTCAGATTACACTGCTCTATCTCAATGATATTATATATTTCTTATTTCACAAGTCAACGAACTTTAACACTTTTCGATAACCTCAATCAAAATACCTGATTAAGCCGTAATTTGAGCCCCTGAATTCGGTAAAGACACCCAAATATCGAGTTGCATTTCTGAGTTATTGGCAAGTCCCTCTAATATGCTTTAGTTTGTGTTTATTGGCGTATATAATAACACCCATTCCGATTTGCAGTTAATTTCCCTCAAATTGGCTTTTAACGCACATATAAATAAAAAAACAACAAATTAAATATTGTGGCATATGGGGGGGCTTAATAATGGAAATTATGCGTTAATAATGTGACATCTTGAAGTTAACAATCGCAAACTAATTGCACACTCTCTGCTCTGTGTGGAACATAGGAAAAGCAAAGCTCTGCTCATGCGTATAGCTGCAATGTTGAGAGAAGGAAGCAGACACGTACCTGCATCTGCAGCTCGCAGTCCCGAACGGTGGCGAAGACAGCCGACTTGTTACGATTTTAGTAAAGCAATTACTTTAGGAAAACAATTTCCAAGCCGAGCATAAAGCTCAGTAGATTAAGCCGTCGTGCTAATGATGTGAAGGCGTGGGTTCGATTCCCCGTTGGTATTATTTCCTTATCTGTAATCTTTTTTTTTTCCCTCAGAATAAATGTTGATAGTTTTTTTTTTTTTTTTTTTTTCATAATTTTACTACGTTATTCTTAATCGAATAAATGTTGCTTTTTTCATAGGTTAGGTCAGTTTAGTTTAAGTTTAACACAAGATAATTCATACTTCAATTTAGGTTAGTTTAGTTCAAGTTTAACAATGTCGGTCCCAGTGATTTAGCGCTAACCGTATTTGAATCCTAAATCCAAAATTGTTGTTTCAATCCTAACCAGGATCGATGGGTTTTTTCGGGCGTAAAATTTTCAGTTGAACAAAAAAATAATATTACTCTATAATAACATTTTCTAACACGTTACTTTTTTATATTTATAATTTTTCTACACTATTTTTAATTAAATAAACACTACTTTTTCATACGCTGAGTTAGTTTAGTTTGGTTAAGAAAAGAATAATAGAACATAAAAAAAAATGTTATTCCATAGTAACATTTTATCGTATCGGCTCTGTCCGCTGTTGTTCGGGATGACGGCTGCAGATAACGTTCAGCGGGTACGGGCAAGTGGAAAAGGCTTCATTCTATCAAGAGATGTGAGCAGGTTAACATTACTAATTCTTCTCCCTGGCCATCATAACAGCGTACTTCAGTGACATTCTCATTGCAATATTATGAAGTAATATATCAATAAAAAGTACAGCATAAGTTTAAGTTCAACTATCGCTACATTGTATTATTTATGTATCTCTTTCCTTAACGCGTATTTTAACTAAGGAAATTGTAGGGATTAAAACCTGGAGCCTGCCCCGGCGAAGTACA